>KZ452001.1:542961-581011 GCA_002786265.1 Apostasia shenzhenica
TTTGCCTTGTTTTCTTTTAGCTCTTCTCCTATACTTATATAAGATGAAGGGAAATGTGCATGGCCACAGCTATTATTTTCCATCCCATTTTCTCTTTTCTCTGTTCAGATTTGACCACTAGAGAGAGAGAAGAATGCAGCTGGACCTCATGGTTTGAAATTTTGAATGGCATGCACCTTTTGCTTTCACACTGCCCACTTTTTCTCTCTATATTTCTTTAGTTTTCAATTTTGCATAGCCATTGATGTTCTACTTTTAGTCAAGAAAGAGTTGTGCTTCTAGCAAGGCTGACCTGCTTTCTCTTGACTCTCTGTATTCTAATTATTATTATTAGCATTCATGTTTTATCTTCCATTCTTTTTTTTTCTTCGATGATTCGTCTATAGAGAGTTTCTAGGTTAGATAGACAGACCCGAACCGTTTTCCTTGGTATAAACGGTCCGGGCCTGTTTCGGATCAGATTTTGGCCCTTTGTTTTCCGGAGCCACACGCTCGGGTCGTTCATGACATTTTCTTGTTAGCTTGAGGGTGACCCAAAGTCGATTCGCTTGCATATTCTTCAGAGATTTTGAGCTATAAAAGAGCTTACTTCTTGACTTGGAAGATACATTGTTCTATAACTGGTCTGGTCCTAGTAGTTTCACTTGTAGTTTGATTCAACCCTTTTATTACTCCGATTTAGTTAACGGTGTGCAGTCGGGTTGAATTAGAATTTATGTTGAAACCTAGACCACTCACCAAGAAAACTTTATTGGGTTCGGTCGGCGTACGAGGGGATGTCATATTTGGACTCCATCCAGTGTTGACACGGCGACTCCTTATTAGCCGGCTAAATGTTCGACCGATTGAACCCAATACTACTTTAGAGAGTATCAGTAAATATCAAATTGTGCACTGAGGTTGTGAAAGCTGCTGTATTGTATTACCCCCCATGCTGAAGGAAAAAGTTAACGCAACTCAATAAACTTCCCCACACATAGCCTAGCAAGGCTGTTAACGATCCAATTTTGAGCTGATCAGATCACGGCTCAAGATTGATGTGACGCCCGTGGCTGAAGAGGGCGGGGAGTGATTGCCAGGTGATGTCCTAAGAAAAATAAATCACTGAGGTAAAGTGTGGCTCCTAGCAGACTTCTAGGCCGAGTAATGAGTGGTGAGAGGGGCACAAGAATGAATTGTCTCACATCGGAAAGAGAGGGAGATCCTGAGCTATATAAGTAGATAATGTGATCTCAAATAATAAAAATGCATTTTGGAGCAAAATTGTGGGGATAATAATGAAAAATTTCATAGTTAAGCGTGCTTGAGCTGGAGTAGCACTGAGATGGGTGACCTCCGGGGAAGTGCTCAGATCACGCAGTTTTTCTAAAATCAAGGCGGATAATATCTCTACATTGATATTACAGAATGTTATAATTGAAGTGAAGGTTTTTGATTTAATTTTAATCTGATTTAAAAATAAATGAGAAAAGTTTAATTTGATCTTGATGTGAGTTAGAACTGATTAGTTTATTGTTGATTCAAGCCTGATTTAAGTTATTAATTCGTCTTTCAATTAATTTTTAATTTTTTAGTCAAAATATAAATATAAATATTATTATTTAGTTAATTAGATTAAATCATATTATTTATCTCAATTTAATGGGTAAAAATAGAAGTGAAAATTTTAATACAATCACCTATTAAGTTATTTTGAAAAAATAAAAATACTAAAGCATGTTTTATATACGTATATATAGTTTTTTTAATTTTTCAATTTAATTTTTGACTGATCTTCGGCCTCAAGCCAAGTTAAGAGGCTTCTTCTTCAAATTTGATAGCAAAAAGGGTTCTTTTTTCACAAGAGGCTCAGCAAGCTTATCGAATGGTCTATTTATTTGTAAAATTAAATTTAATAAGATTAAAATTAAATTTAAATATAAATATTTTTTTATTGAAAGTTGTGAATAATGTGAAATAAAGTTAATTATTATGTTGGAAAATATAAGGGATATGATATAAAGTTAGTCATTATTTTAGTAATGTGTGCAGGATATGAAATAAAAGTAATTTTTAATATTAAATTTTATGTGTAATGTGATATGTCAGGTTAAAATTAAATAAGGTTAATTTTTAATTATAAAATAAACGTGGCTTAAATAATAATAATAATAATTGTTAATTATTGTAAGCAGCCAACTTCTTGGTCTTGGCGGGCTATAAGTGTTTAATAGATGTTAATTATAATTTAATTATAATAATATTAATAGAGTATTATCATTACGATATTAAAAATTATAGAATAAAATCTGTGTAAATTGATCAAGTGTGAGTGTTATAATAATAAAAAAAGGTAATTACATCCAGGTCCTTGAGTTTAAAGTTTAATAACGTACAGGTTCACATTATAATATCGAGATCCCTAAGTTTTAATAAATTATCAAATGAGTCATTCTCATTTTTTTATTATTAAATTTTTTTAAAATTACCTTTATACCTTTCCCCTCCTCTCGATCCCAATGCAGCGTGTGCGACCCACCGGCGGCCGCGCGACCTCGAGCTTACACGGGGATCGGGAGGAGAGAGGGAGGGAGGGGTATAATGGTAATTTTAGAAAAAAAATTTAATAATAAAAAATAGAAAAAGACCCATTTAATAATTTATTAAAACTCAGGAATCTGATATTATAATTTTAAAAATATAAATTTGTATATTATTAAATATTAAATTTAAGAATCTGCATGTAATTTATCCTACGAAAAATTGTCAAATGTTGAATTTTTAGTTCCCGGTCAGTTATTAACCGTAACGGCCGGTGGCCACAACTCACAAGGAGATTCCAGTCACCGGACGGTGACATTAAGGAGCTAACCGGCACCATGGGCGCATGGATTTCACGTACATCCGCTGCAGCCAGGAATTTCCAGAAGAATATGCAACAGGACAAAAATCTCTTCAATGCATTGGCTGCAACAATTTGTCAACAAAACAAAAAGAGTGAGGGAATGCCCTCCCCACATTTTTTTGATGCATGTGATCTAATTATTTTTAATTAGAATTAAGAAAAATTACACATATACACATTTATATATCTTTCATTTGTATTAATTAAATTATTTCTTATATTTTAGAATGCAAAATTATTATTATTGTATTTACACATAACCATAATTACATCTTATTTCAAAAATAAGCTTTTGATTAAGGTATTTTTTTAGTTGTTTACCAAACTAAACTGGCTTTGTTTGGCTTGAGCTTTTTTTTGAACAAGAGAAAAAAAATATTTTATTTTTTAAGTTTAATGGGAGAGAAATTTATTTTAATATTAGAAAATATATAAAATGTGAAATACTTTAAATTTTAATATTCGTATTTATATTAGATGTGAAATAAAGTTAATTTTTATAGTTGAAATTTGTGTTGGATAAATAAATTGCTTCGAACCAAACGAGACCAAATCTCACTCTTTGTTACAATTTGAGCAAGAACTGAATCATTGGTCCATCAATAAAGAAAATTTTGAATCATTAAAACTTAATAAAAAAAATATAAAATCAAAATCAAAATAGCAATCCAAGGTAGCAATTATAATGTCTTATAATTTAAATGCGAAGGTATTATTAATTTTGATATTAGAAAACTATATGAATTGAGCACTTTCTAAGAGATCACCTATCCCAGTACTATTTTAGCTCAAGCATGTTTAACTATAAAGTTTCTCATTATTAGTCTTATAGTTTTGACTCAAAAAAGTCTGTACTATTTAAGATCACGTTATCTACTTATATAATGCAAAAACTCTTTTTTATTTTTGTGTCCATCTCAGCACTCATTATGCGACTTAGAAGTCTGCCAAAAGCTGTGTATTGCTCCAAAGTCTTAGGACATCACTCCCACCTATTTTTGGCGATGGACATCACAGCAACCCTCCCATTAGGACTATTCATTGTCTTTGCTCTTCTTCTTTTTCTTTTTCTGATAATTGAACCTCGTTGCTACCCCTTCGATATCATCAGTCTAACGCACACAATCTGAAACCCAATCACTCTCCTTCTCTCGCTTCTATCTCCATCTTTCCTTCTCTATCCTTCCTCCTCCCCCTCACTTGCAACCACACAAGCAAGGAGTTGACGGAGGATATTTGACATCTAGTCGGACAGTAGAGGTTTGTTCACGAAGGTGTTTGCTGATGAGGTAAAATATTTTGTTTGTTCGAAAAAAGATGATTTATAAGATTAGTTGAAATAAAAAGCAGAAAAAAATATAAAATAAAAGCATAATAAAAAACCATGGAGAACAGATTGATTTGCTGGTAGCTCAACTGGCAGATTAGAAGCTCAGGTTTGAGAGCAAAACTTGGGCTTTTAACATGGGCTTAATGCTTCAGATATGTATTGGGCTCAAAACTCAACGATTCGGCCCAATTAGAGTACCCATAGCCATACATGCATGCATGCATAAATCATATTTTATGATATCTCAAAATGAAATTTACATATCTGTCACAATTTGGATGATAAAATTAAGGTTTAATTACTAAAAAGTACTATAGTTAATCTCTAATTATATTTTGGCCCACAATTTTTAAAAACTTTCTAATATGCTCTTGCAGTTTACTTAATATTACAAACAATATTTTTCTTCGATTATCATTAACAAATTTTTAATTTTACAATTAATATTTTTTCAAATTTTAAAAAATATGTTGTTATAAATTTCTCCCATCACTCTTTCACTTGCTGATACCTTAGTGTCATTGTTTTACCACTACAACCTCACCACTGCCTTCCCCCCAGGAAGAAAGAGAAGAGAGAGAGAGAGAAAGGAAGGGGGGCGGGTGGTCAAACCCCCTAAAGCTAGAGAGAGATAGCGAAAGGGGCGAGGAAAGGAGGGAGGCGGGCACACTGCATTGCTTGCTCCCCGTGGGAGTAGAAGGAAGGGGGAAAGGAAAATAAGTGAAATTAAAATTTTTTAAATTTTAAAATAAAATATTCATTAGATACTAACAGAAATCATTAATTTAAAATATTTACTTAATAATCATGATTTGTAGGACCTCTATTGTTTGTTTCTAAATTTTCAAATCGAGAACCAATTAGAAAGTCTTCAAAAAGTGTGGACTAAATGTAACTACAAGTTAACTATAGAAAGTTTTCAGCAACTAACCCTAAAATTATCTGCATTCTGCATAAATACGAACATTTAATATTTTTATCGTATTTGAAATGTTAAATAAATAAATCTCTCTAATGTAAATGATACAAATCCATGCATGAATCACCACCATAGCAAATCACATGCTAATAATTTTAGTAGAAGTCAAAAAGGCACTCCACACACCAAAGTCATTGTCATGCTAACTTTGGTTAAGGTCACACATTAATTATAATCTCTACATTCATTACCATTGACTAATAAATGGGCCCACTTTTGCACCTTTTATCTTTAATTCTCTTTCACACCTTTGCTTTGTTGCTAAGGAGAACACTTTCTTCGGTGAATTGCATTCGGAAGATCAGAAAAGCGTCACAAATTCATCCTGATATTTTAAAAACTTTGAGTTGAGTCTGCTTTCATTTGATTCCTATAACAATATAATTGTTAACTTTTTACTATTATGTCAAAAAAAAAAATTTAATATAATTTTAAAATATTTATATTTTATTAATTTATTTTTTTTGAAAAAAGCAAGAAATTAGAGAAATTATATTTTAGTTTCTTTCTTAAAATTTTTAAAAAATGATGAGAAAATGGATATAATGATCTTTAAAATACATAAAATGGTAAAAGGTTTAAACAAGTAATCAAATTTTGGGTAATCTATTAAGAAAATCTAGCGAAAAACTGAAATTCTGAAAAAGGAGCAAAATTGCAGTGTTTTTATAATATTAGAAGCCGAAACTAAAAAATTTTCAAAAATTAAAATCAACGTGCAATGCACTTACGATCTCAGGGACTCGACTTACCCTATGTTTTTTTTTTTTTTTTCATCAACAAATAATCATAATCACAACTATGATTGACTATAAATTGGAAATTTAGGAGCCATATGTGTTGGTACCCTTGAAACAAAATGCATCCTTTTCTTCCTTGGAATGTAGCTCATAGCCCACACCACAAGGCAAAATGGCAAGAGAGAATTTTTAGAATGTCTTATCACTGGCTTGACCTCCAAGTCAGCAGCCCACAAGCCAAGACCAAGAAGTTGGCAATAATTAACAGTTATTATTATTATTATTATTATTATTATTATTATTATTATTTAAGCCACATATATTTTAAAATTTAAGATTAACCTGAATTAATTTTAACTGACATATCACATTACACGTAAAATTTAATATTAAAAATTAATTTTATTTGATATCCTGCACACATTACTAAAATAATGATTAACTTTATATCACATTCCTTATATATTCCAACATAATAATTAACTTTATTTCACATTATTCACAACTTTCAATAAAAAAATATCTGTATTTAAATTTAATTTTAATCTTATTAAATTTAACTTTACAAATAAATAGACCATTCGATAAGCTTGCTGAGCCTCTTGCGAAAAAAGAACCCTTTTTGCTATCAAATTTGAAGAAGCCTCTTAACTTGATGCCGAAGATTAGTCGAAAATTAAATTGAAAAATAAAAAAAACTATATATACGTATATAAAACATGCTTTAGTATTTTTATTTTTTCATAATAACTTAATAGGTGATTGTATTAAAATTTTCACTTCTATTTTTACCCATTAAATTGAGATAAATAATATGATTTAATCTAATTAACTAAATAATAATATTTATATTTATATTTTGACTAAAAAATTAAAAATTAATTGAAAGACGAATTAATAACTTAAATCAGGCTTGAATCAACAATAAACTAATCAGTTCTAACTCACATCAAGATCAAATTAAACTTTTCTCATTTATTTTTAAATCAGATTAAAATTAAATCAAAAACCTTCACTTCAATTATAACATTCTGTAATCTCAATGTAGAGATATTATCCGCCTTGATTTTAGAAAAACTGCGTGATCTGAGCACTTCCCCGGAGGTCACCCATCTCAGTGCTACTCCAGCTCAAGCACGCTTAACTATGAAATTTTTCATTATTATCCCCACAATTTTGCTCCAAAATACATTTCTATTATTTGAGATCACATTATCTACTTATATAGCTCAGGATCTCTCTCTTTCCGATGTGAGACAATTCATTCTTGTGCCCCTCTCACCACTCATTACTCGGCCTAGAAGTCTGCTAGGAGCCACACTTTACCTCAGTGATTCATTTTTCTTAGGACATCACCCGGCAATCACTCCCCGCCCTCTTCAGCCACGGGAGTCACATCAATCTTGAGCCGTGATCTGATCAGCTCAAAATTGGATCGTTAACAGCCTTGCTAGGCTATGTGTGGGGAAGTTTATTGAGTTGCGTTAACTTTTTCCTTCAGCATGGGAGGTAACACAATACAGCAGCTTTCACAACCTCAGTGCACAATTTGATATTTGCTGATACTCTCCAAAGTAGTATTGGGTTCAATCGGTCGAACATTTAGCCGGCTAATAAGGAGTCGCCATGTCAACACTGGATGGAGTCCAAATATGACATCTCCTCGTACGCCGACCGAACCCAATAAAGTTTTCTTGGTGAGTGGTCTAGGTTTCAACATAAATTCTAATTCAACCCGACTGCACACCGTTAACTAAATCGGAGTAATAAAAGGGTTGAATCAAACTACAAGTGAAACTACTAGGACCAGACCAGTTATAGAACAATGTATCTTCCAAGTCAAGAAGTAAGCTCTATTATAGCTCAAAATCTCTGAAGAATATGCAAGCGAATCGACTTTGGGTCACCCTCGAGCTAACAAGAAAATGTCATGAACGACCCGAGCGCGTGGCTCCGGAAAACAAAGGGCCAAAATCTGATCCGAAACAGGCCCGGACCGTTTATACCAAGGAAAACTGTTCGGGTCTGTCTGTCTAACCTAGAAACTCTCTATAGACGAATCATCGAAGAAAAAAAAGGATGGAAGATAAAACATGAATGCTAATAATAATAATTAGAATACAGAGAGTCAAGAGAAAGCAGGTCAGCCTTGCTAGAAGCACAGCTCTTTCTTGACTAAAAGTAGAACATCAATGGCTATGCAAAATTGAAAACTAAAGAAATATAGAGAGAAAAAGTGAGCAGTGTGAAAGCAAAAGGTGCATGCCATTCAAAATTTCAAACCATGAGGTCCAGCTGCATTCTTCTCTCTCTCTAGTGGTCAAATCTGAACAGAGAAGAGAGAAAATGGGATGGAAAATAATAGCTGTGGCCATGCACATTTCCCTTCATCTTATATAAGTATAGGAGAAGAGCTAAAAGAAAACAAGGCAAAAAAGAAAAGATCAATAAAGAGCCAGAGGCTGAGTTTCCTTGTCTAGGAGAGATGACACCGGTTTCCTTCCGGCAATACCGAGAAGTCGGTGTCGTCTCTCTTAGCCAAGGAATCAACCTCGTCCCAGTCGAGTGGCACTGCTGCAATGATCCAAACAATTTGTAGGTAAAAATCTATCATTTTGAATCATTTGAAAACCACATTCTTGAATTGCTGATTACAATAACGAATATATTTATATTGCATTATTTTCGAAAATACACTCCCCCACCTTTCTCTCTAGTAGAAAAATTGACAGGCAAAAAGTATGCATTCTAGTGCAAAAAAAATGAGGATATGCAGCGATGATTCTTTAAAGATTCATATTGCTCAGCTTCTCAGCTCAGTTCGGAGGGCAAGCCACTTGCCGAAAATTAGTGTTGAAAAATACTCATACAAATGCGGATCCAAGCGTTTCTATAGCGTTTGTACAAAAACGTTATCCCTAATATGGCTTGGTTATACTGAAGAGGCTTGACAAATACGAATTTGTGCCCACCATTAGAGATGTGTTGAAGAAACTATTCACTTGGGATCTAACTGCAAGCTTTACAGTGATGTGAGGAGTATCATGGAGCATCATCATGTTTTATTTTCGTTGATCCTTCCATTGTAGGATAGGATGGAGATGATGGTGAGAGGATGTAATAAATAGGACATGCGACTTCTAAAGCAACAACCTTTTATTACTATTAGTATGCTCAAAACCGCAAGGTGCATGACAAATTGATCCCCTAAACAAAAGTTATAGTCACTATAATATTGAACATCACAGTTAACAAGTTTGAACCATCACAAGAGCCATTGAAACTCAATCGCCTCATTGGGGACATATATCTCCACCAAAACCACTTGGGTTCCCCCACCTCTCGAATGGTTCAAGGTAAACTTTGATGGATCAAATGATCCAAAAAAAAAAACTTTGATGGAATAGTATAAGGCGGTGGCATGGCTAGAGCTAGATTTATTATCAAAGACCACATATCAGACTTCATTACAAGCAACGACGAGAGAATTCTCACAAATGCAACCCTCACTGCTAAAACGTGAGCTGCACTTGAAGGACTCAAGGCAACAACATGGGCAATATTGACGACAACAAGCATATGGCTGAAGGGTAACTCGATGGAGATACTTCATCTTATCCAAACTAGACTACATCATAACCATAATACATAGGGCACAAGAGACCTCAACCGAACCATTCCATCTAGCATAGTTGACACTCCAATTGACACACGAGAGTAGACTAAGCAGTGAACGAGAGCGACTATTTTTGAGATCATACATATTTTGCAAACTTACATATATACAACATAATGTAAAAGTGTAACTAACTTTTAGGCCTGTCTAGCTACATTTGGTGATATTTGCTGGAAAAGGAGAACGCTCCTTCTCATAGCTTTCTACAATATTTTCGAAGGGGATATTAACTAAGTTTTGAAGTTTTTGTACTTATTTTTAGATTAATACTAATTGCCTTGACCACTTTTCTATTAAAAAAAAAACAAGCTATGAAAAACTTGGATTAAGATCACTTATGGAGCATTTGGTTTGAAGCGATCTAGATGATATTGTTATCTAAATGCCAACGCAATCCAAAAATTATTATTTGTTTGGTTCAATATCATCTTATTAGAAGATGACAAAGCTACTAATTCATTTTTGTTAATCCTAAAATTTCTCTCACTTAGAAAATCATCCTACCTCACATCTCTCTATTATCTTTATTAGAAATGACACTTATCACCTAATTTTAAGTGACATCAAGATGACATTCTACAGTAAAAATTTTAAAAAAAATTTTAATGTCATCTAAACAAGTCATGAAACTAAATAATTAATTTCTCTAAATAATATGATATAACACAACATCGAACCAAATGGCCGCTTAGAAAGGATCAAACTCAACTTTAGCTTCAACTTGCTTCTTTAAACAAACCTATCATCACAAGTTAGACCTGGGAAACTTTTTATTTTCTAAAAAAATATCTGCACTACAAAATGCCAGTGTTAGCTTAATAGCAAAATAAATCAGCACCCATGGCAATATTACAGCACAATGATGCTAGTATAGTTTGGTGTTTCTACCTAAACCACCCTAATGCCAATAATTTAAACAGGAATGCATGCGACTATCATGTATTTCTTAAATAGAAGCCATAGATACTTATCCATCTAAGTTAATAACTGAAAGTGAATAAATGAAAGTGTTTCAATAGATCTACCTGGAACGCAGAGAAAACATTTCAATTGGGTAATTGCATGAACTGGCATGATATCAGTTATCTAAACCCTTACAATATAATAAAAGAACACCAAAAAACTACCCCAGAACCAAAGGGGTGATGTGGAGGAAGAAATATACAATGTAGAGTTTGGAGTCTACGCTTCAAGGAGCAAGAATAGAAATAACTACATATTTGCCAGAAAAATAAAAAAACAATAAGGACCTCTAATATCAAAAAAGCAACACTGCAGTCGAAAAAATTGAATAAACAAATAAAAGCTAATTAAACAGGGATAAGTTTACAAAAGGAACAACTCATCAGGAGCTCCCATGCGATCTTACTGATGAAATTGACATTGCAGACACAGAAGCTGTTGGGCTGGTAAGTTCCCTGTCCCCATTGCCAATCCTAGTCCTGCCACTTACCTTGCTTATAGTTTCTTGAGCAATGTCGATAAACCAGTCATCACTAGGAAGCACACTGTATTGGAAATTGGCAAATAAGCTTTAAGTAGATGATATCGCTAATTACATCAAGTTCATGGGCAGTTGATATGGACTGAACAATCCGATTTAATCATGTGCAGAAAATATCTTGCATACAAAATGCCCTCCATGACCATTGCCCTCTCACCGTGCAGAAATATAACAGCCTCCATCCTTTTAAGTGATAATATGTAGTAAAAATGTCGAAGTATACTTTCTTGCTGATGGTTGCCTATAATTTACATATTTAAAATCTAGCCATCATACCCCCCTAGCACCCTTCCCATGCAAATTTTTTAACTCTCAAGTGAAATTCTACTGACTGTACCATATATATTGGCTTTCAATTCAGTATTGTCTTATTCCTAAAAGGTGTTCCTCCACTAGTGGTTTTTTGGTTTGTTTTTTTTTTAAAAAGAAAACTCTAACCTGTTGTGGATGGCAAACAAGCCTATTTTCTATATATCCACAAGCCTCTGCAAAAATAAGCATTGTTTCTGTCTACTTACTATTGCCTAGAAATAATCAAGTTATCAATGAGCGGGCGAAACTAAGAAAGAAGCAATCACAAGCAAAATTAACAAAATTTCCTTGAAGACCAAATGATTCCATAGAATTGAATAATCTTGTACATGTGATACCATCACTCATGGCATGGATTTCTATGGAGCTTGTTATAGTCGGGTTTATCAGAAATGGACCAAAGCTGATTTTGTACTTGAACTGAGTCATATTTAACCCCTTAAGTTAGTTGGGTTAAGTCAACTCAATTATGACTAGTCAAGCCTATTTGACTAGGTCAATTAGCTTGAATTTGAGAGTCTTATCTATTAGATTTGTTTGGTTCAAATTTAAGAATTTTACTTTGAATTAGATTTTATCTAATTTTAAATTTAGTTTTGTTTAATCCCACTTTGCCTAATTATAGTTGTGGCATTTGAAATTTTCCAATTTATATGTTTGGAGTCCACATATTTTGATATCTTATGAATAAAATTATTTGCCCTTTTTGTTCATGAAATTTGAATCTGGAATCATGAAATTGGATCAATTTTAAATTGTCGAAGAGGGGCTAAAGCTTAGAGTGAAAATCCATGGCCTCCTAACTTTATTCTTCCTCTCTCTTCTACCTTCACAACCCTAGCGTTCCACAACAACCTACCATGTTAGGAATATCTATAAACTTGAGCAAGATCAAGGATGTAAGAAGAATGCTTTATAATTATGATTAAGGTTCTTTAATATTAATAGATTGAACTTGTATATTTTATTTTGGTTGTTCATTCTTCTTTCTAAAGAATATAATTTGTAACTTTTGAACTTGTTATTTAGTTGTATTTTGAAGCATTTATTGAATCTAAACATTTTTTTAAATTAAAGAAAAGAAAGGAACGAAAACTGTAAGAAGCTACCAAGAGGTAGAAACAGAAACAACATTAAGCTTTTAAGGCTCCTCAATAACACAAGAACTTGCCTGTCAGGGTCCACTCCAGTTGCTGAAAAAGCAGCCATAGATCTATCCATGATCTCTACAATAACTTGATGAACATGCCTAGATAAGTACCGGCCTTGCCCAAAAAGAATGACAAACTGCATATCCAGATAAAACTATAGAAAAGGAGATAAGAGAAGGGATCCGACTGTCAGGAGTTGTTAAAACCAACATTAAAAAAATGCAACAAAAATTTCCGATCCTCTACCTGCTGAAGACCAAGAGGACCAAGAGGTCGAGGGCCCTCTTCAATATCCTCCCAGAAGTTCTGGTCCTCAGAAAGCCATAATATGACAGTTTCTGTAAGTCTCATCATTAACAATGTAGCAAATCTTTCCCTTCCAACAAACATCTCTGCAGCTATGGCAGCCATCCGATTCAACTTTGCATAAAGCTCCTGGACACAACATGAATGAAAAATTTAGCAGAAGATTGCAAAGCCCATCAAAAATAAAATGGGCTATACAGGCAACATTTTAACAGATAAGCATTCTCATTTCAGATAGATATGGAAGATATGCAAAGAAGAAACTGGTTGTCAACAGAAAACAAAGAACGCATTGTATGAATGGTAAAAATAGAAACCCGCTGCATGAAACATGTGGTAAGAGAATAAAGGGAGACCAAGTAAAGTAATCATCATCGCGAGCACAGATGGGAAAAGCAAGATAAAAATGAATCTAACTTAACCAAAAAAAAGGCCAGCAAGACAAAATTATTGCGGAAAAAAAGTAGAGAACCAACATGAAAAACATGTGAAGAGCATAAGTTTAACAGAGACTGAGAATTCATTCGAACAAAAACTACCTGAAATATTGGAGAGGGAGACAACTCGACTTCATCAGGACTGCCATCCAAATTTAAATACATCACTGCACTTAGATTTGTTTCACCATCCTCAGTGAAAATAAGATCAAGAGCATGCTGCCTGCAAAAGGTATCTCTGAGTCTATCAACAGATCGCTGCAACTTTCGTTTCCATTCTCGTTGTTCCGGTAAACGGTTATGTCTATCAGAGGTCCTTTTGCGAGGATCATCAGCTCCACTAGACTGCATTGATGTTAGCTTTGATGCTGCCCGTGGAAGTAATTCTTCTGCCAATAGTGATGAATTTGCAAGCAAAGCTAGCTGCTGCGCTTCAGTTTCTGCCAACCTAACAATTTTATTTCCAGAATTTTCCAAATTTTCCTCTTCTTCCATTGAACTAGGCAATGCATTTATTAGTATATTAACGTAGGAACTAAATACTTTGAGAAGGCCATCCAATGTTGAACCACCCAATTGCATACTCAGAAGTGGTCCTACATCTTCAAAGAAATCCTTCACAGAAGTAAAGCATTGAAAGGTATAATAAGATGAAAAACTCAAGACATAGAAGTAAACAGCCGAGAAATCAAAATAATGTAAAATGGGATGAAATGTTTTAGTATAGAATTAAAAGTGAGGGAAAATCTATAATTACCAACTTTAAGAGATGAAACAAGATATAATATACATCAAAAGTAATATAATAATAATATTAATATAAATAACTTAGAACATAGAAACAAGATGATACTCAAATTCAGGACAAATACAGGAACATTGAGATGGTTACCTAATATAATATTAGACAACCGTAAACATTCCATTTGTTTCCTATTAGATTTTTTAAATCAGGAAAAGACCATCCTTCTTGAAAATATATTATTGTAGGAGTTTTGTCAGAAGGAACGGTTTACTACCACGTATATTCTCAAAAATAGAGATTCAGAAAATAAGAAGAAAAAAATAAAAAACAAAAAAGGAGAGAAGTCCCATGTAGCTTGAGGGAGAGTTGAACATGTTGTCTCATTAAGTTGGAATGCTCAAAATTTTTGCAAGTTCTTCACTATCATTTATAGGAAATTTCGGAACTGTTATCCTTATGCTTATGCTACATCACCCTTTTTAGTAATAGATAGCTGTTAAACCTCTAGTTACCAGCTAGCCTAAATGCTTAAGCAAGTGGACGTGGCCTAGGGATAATTTTATATTCTTATATGCCATATCACGCGCAAACTTACTTGATTTGCCACATAGATTCAATTCAAAAAGGTCTTTCCTTTGTTTTTGACCTTATGCTAGAGATAACCGAGAGTCATAAAGGTCTGACTTACGATCTCTGAGTTTGATACTATGTTAAATTTTTAGTTACCAATTAACCTATAAGCTTAAGCTAGTAAATATATTTATATTCTTACAATGGTAATGCATCTAACCCTAGTGCACATTAAAGACAATGGCAGAGAACAACTTTCAAAAAAACAATGGCGGAGAAGTCAAACTACAATTGCAGTAGGTTCGCATCCACTACAACACAGTGCTGTACTACGACCTCCATAAGATGGATAGGTTTTTGGGTACAATAAAGGCTTTTAAATAATTATGCAGAACACTAGAAGACTTGACTTTGATAACTCAGCAAATTGTTGAATTTAGCACCCATATTATTTTAGTTATCACTAGAAAGAATATTTAAGATAATTCTCAGAAATTCTAACAGTCTTGCACAAGTAATATAAACCCAGTTGTTGTCGTGTTGATGTTAGTGCCTCAGTAGTTCGAAACTGACACAACATAATTGAAAGTTGGCAACATCAAAGAGTAGGGGTGTGCAAATAATGATTTAAACCGAAAAATCAAACTGAACAGTTTAAATTTAGCGATTTGGTTTGGTCTAGAATCCAATGGTTTGGTGATGGTTTGATATTCTTGATACTTTAGTTAATCTGTTTGAGTTCAGTTTCACATATTTGAAAACTAAACTAACCGAATTAACTGATTATTAAATAATCCTACATATAAATATAATCTTGTTATGTAATTTTGATTATGTTGTGAAGTTGATTATGCAATTACTCATGAACTCTTGCTGCTTTTTTTATTAAGTTTATTATGGTGATGTAATTGAGTTATTTTATATGCTTGGATAATTTTTGTAAACTGTTATTAAGAATCAAGATAGATTTTTCATTTAGCTAAATTATTTCTTGTGCTAAATTACTCTTATATTAAGGCTATTGTTAAGATATTTGTATAGCGATATTTAATATCATTATGAGAAACTTTAGACAATTTTTTAGATAAAAATTAAATAAAAATATGATTTTAATTGAACCGAACCGGTATTTATTTGGTTGGTTTGATTTGGTTTATAATCTAATTTGGTTGGTTTAATTTTTTAAAATTTAAAACCAAACCCAATCTTTATTTTTTGTTTGGTCACCAAACCGACTAATTAAACCGAATGGACAGGCCTATCAGAGAGGGATAATGTGGGGAATATTATATATTACCTGAACCATTGAATTGAAACGGTGCGCACTGCTTGAAAGTTTGGGTTGCATCAAAGAAGCTGCATTAGAAGCTCTTCCTGATACACGATTTCCAGATGGACAATGTGTAAGAACCCAATCATCTGCAGCAGCTAGAGCTGCAGTGCTTTCTTCAATCCGCTTTAAGTTAGCATCCAATGCTTGCTCAACACTCGGCCTAAAAAGTTTCAAAAGAACAGAAGAAAGCGAAAGTCCATGAACTTCTAGCAAGGAACAATGCCCAATGGCTATCTGTACACATTCTGCAGCAGCTCTTAGCCCCCCAGCTGCTGCAGAAGAGGCTAATGCGTGCCTTTTTACAAGATATGCAAAATCCTCAGTCTGTTTTGTTGACCATGTAACGAGTTCTGATGTATATGCTGAATCATCACCGAAGACTTCCAACGAGTCATTTACAGCTTGAGCGATAGCTGAGAAAACTTGTTGTGATAGGGCAGCTGTGTAAGCTCCTCCATATGATGTGCTCGTTGGATGAATGGTTTGCATGTTATAGTGAAGTTTACGATAATGAGCACTTAACAATAAACTGTGTGCACGGTGACCATCACCAAGCCTTTTAAGAGCAGAGGCAGCTGCACGAAGTTCCACTCCACGAGTAGATGATTGGCAAGCAGCTTCAGCAAGTTGGTCAGCTAATTTTTGACGGTGTTCCCAAACAGTAGATTGCAACAACGACAACTGAGCTGGAGTCAATGTGCGCTTCCCTTTTGCATCTGAAACCACTCGTTCGGCTTCATCAAGGGCATCCAAAGCTTCGTCCACTCTCCTTTCAGCAAGCAAAACATCAAGCATATCGGGAAGCTCGCTCAACCATTTTTCCAAATCTGAAGGTTCTCGGTCGTCAACTTTTTTTATATCCAAAGAATCTTCACAATCCGCAGATAAAGAGTCCACGTGAACCCCTTCAGCTAAATTATGAATCAAAGCAGCCTGGGAGGACAACAGATTTTTGATAGAAAGAAGCTCACCTTCAAGATCTGAAATTTCTTTTGATGTCCTGTAAAAGCATTGGCAATCCTATAAGTCTGCCTAAAAAAAAAAGAATCAAAATCAAAAATACATGGACAAATCAAAGTTTTTTTTATTTGATAACAGACAAAACAGTGATGCCACAGCAACTTTTAAGGGAAAAAATTTATGAAAAGAACAGCAAGCTCGGACATAGTTTACAAAGCAGACACTGAATTGAACAAATGAATTTTTTTTAATAAAAAAAGACTATCCAGACCTGCATAATGGATCTATTAACACGTAATGGATCTATGATAGCATCTAACCCACCTCAACCTGATAAACATCTAACAGAAGGATTTGGAATCTTTACTACATGTTTATGTTTTTCAGCCCCAAACACAAAAGCAATGAAATATGTTCTTGTAAAATTGTTGGAACAAGAAAAACAACCAGAAGATTTTGTCAGCAATCCATGATTTTCCTCCCTAAATCATTTCAATGGTTAGTGTGGTTATCATTGCTAAAGCAAGGATTTGGAAACATTACTACATGTTTATTTTTTTCTAGCGCAAACAAAAATACAATGAAATATGTTCTTGTTAAATAGCTACAACAAAAAAAACACCCAGAAGATTTTATCAGAAATTCATAATGTTCCCTAAATCATTTCAATGTTAGTGTGGGTTATCATTGCTCAAGTAAATGCCAATGAACTTGTTAATAACTGGTTTCAAACTCACGTGACTCGACAAGTATGCTTCAATGAAAAAAACCAAGTCATTCCCACATATTCTATGATACATAATGTAATAGTGAGTTCTCTGAATTGCTATTGTTGCAAATACATTGCAGGATTTCTCAGTTAGTATGCAAGTCAAGATGATCCAGCTGTATAATAAGGTGTCAAATACACTGAAAATTATTGTAGTGTCAAAGAGGTCTCATGTTATACCAGTAAATGACTTAATCATACATCAACTCCCGAACATAGCATTTTAATAAAAATATCTAAACATACACGCTTATAGCCAGCATATATCAGCAATTTCCCTAAGGCATTATTCAACTATTAGATCACATACTTAATGAATGCCGCATAGTTAGCATAGACACTTTTTCGCATTTCTTCTGCAGAAGCCTTCTTCAGATCTTGCAGATAAGTACAGAGTTGTCTTATTTCCTGAAAGAAAGATGAAAAAAAAAATGCATGTCTTGATTAATTTCTGATCATGACTAGTATAATAATTCTGATGGAGGTCAATTATTTCCAGTTGCATTTTAACAAGTAATAAATATTCTGTTAACAGAATCACGGAAATGATCATGAGGATGTTTGGTCTGGAAGAATGAGAAAAGAAAGTCAAATGTAGGGACTGAACTTGTTACAGACACTAAATTCTTGTTAACAACACAATATCTACCAAAAGATCTTTCAGTTCCCCTTACCATCAGAACAAACATATTTAAAACTTGCTCATTGGAAGAAGATAAAAACTACGAAGTTATTAGCCAGAGATATTACGAAAAAAAATGTAAAGATGGTTTCTCAAACTAACTGAAAAATCTAAAAGATGAGGAAGAGATTTTTCTTTATAGCTAAATTGAATATGAGTAGCTAGCATCACCAATGGTTCCACAAAGACTTTGGGATGTACCTGATAAAACATTCTCCATAAGTATCTGTACAAAAAACATAAAATCCAAAATCCACTCCACTCAAATTAGAAAAACAGTGTTTCAATATTATGGTGAAATTCACACTTCTACGAGTATGGACGGATCCTTCAAACAGGCTTAAAATTTACATATGAAAGAAATGGCCTTAAATCTGGAGCTAATGACTCAATTGAGTGCATGTTTTCCAATTCAGCCCGCTAAGGTACATACCCTATCATCCACCCATTACCCCCATGTAAAATAAACAAACACACCCTTAATAGTAACTATTAATCGTGATCTAATTGATGGATTAATGGCAAATGCAATTCAACCTTCTAGAGGGAATATTTGATACCCCTACACATCAATGGGCTATCTCCACTTAAATAGAAATTGGTGGCATCTAGTGCTAATTTACCCAAATGTTCATGTTCATGGACCGTCCAAACCAAAAGTTCTTTTCGCCCAGGGACCTTCAACGGCTCATAGCCTAGCTATATTGCCCTCAATTTCCAAACAAGAGATCTCAAATTCAAAACTTAACAAAAAAAGGTTCTATTAGTATTCTACAAGTTTGCAACTTCATTGATCATGTTCATCTATCCATGGAACTATGGGAGCTCTATGGCATGGGTCATTTGGAATGCTAAGACTCTACTATGTGTTCATGCAGGAGGCCTTGACATGGATTTTATTTGGTTGCAGCTTCTGATCTGCAGGCTGGACGGCAATGCCATGTAAGGGGTTGAAGCTCCCCAAAATGATTAATGTCATTTTGGTGTTCACTGTCATATACTTAACACTATTTCAGCAAAATATATAAAGAGAAAGCCACAAACCATTCTCTATTTTATGCAAATGAAACTGACACTTGCCTTAAGTGATAATAAATTTAAAAAAAATAAAAAAAGGATCCAAAACAGAGGAAAATGACAAAAAGAAACAACCAACATATAAACACTTTCAACTTCCAATATAGTAGCTTTAAAAAACTGAAAAACTAGAAGGGGCAAAGAAAATATTCAAGCAGCACATTTTTTTAAAGTTTACACAAGAAAAAAGGAAAAAGTTCAGTGGCAAAAATCCTGAACTAACACTATCCATTCTAACATGGATAATGCATTAATTTTTTTTTATTGAAATGGATAATGCATAAATTGACATAGAAATATACTGGAACATCCCAAACGAGTTTGGATGGGGAATAGACTCTTGCTGCCAAATGGACAGGCTGATTGCAATAATATAAATGTAGATTTCACCTTAAAAAAGTTCAACTCATCATAGAGAGCATCTCAAAATTAGAAGTAGCACTTGTAGAACAATCCATAATTTACCAAGTTAATCAATTGCTTCAATGTAAGAACCCTGATAATAATTCATTGCAACTAACAATATAGCAAATCTGCTAACAAAATAAACTCAGAACACAATTCACAAAAATTCGCATTACAAAACAAAGAACAGAAGGCAAGAAGGGTTAGTGAAAGATTAAAATCAGAAAAGTACGTTCTTTTCGCAAGAAACTAATCTCCATTGCATGTAATTTTATTCCAAGTACAGTTCCCGCAATCCCATTGAAACAAACATTATTCATCCTACTAAACATTTTACGGAAAAACGATCAGGAGACCAAATTTACCCGATAAAACCTACCCACGATTCATCAAACAAGGAAAAGGCGAAGGAAAGAGCAACTGACCTTCTCGTTCATGCTCTGGCACTTGGACTGCATGTAAGCCTCGGGATCGTAATTGTCGGTCTTGAATATCTTGAGCTTATCAGCGAGCTGCACGCCGCTCTCCTGAGACACGGACAGGCTGCCTCCAAGATGCTGGATCCCGGTGGACATCGGTCCAGAAGCCCTAGATCGAGAAGACTTTGCCGAAGCCATCGCCAGAAAAGAAAAAACAAAGAGCAACCCAAAATTCCACGCCACCACCGCCGCCCCCTTCCACTATATTTCTCAGAGAACCTCCGCACGCGTGGATTCGGACACTATTCAAGAACACGGAAAGGGGATCTGATCGCGGCCAGAGGGCGACGCCGATGCGCCTCACAGGTGGGAACCCTCGCCCACCATTATTGCATCTTCTACCTCAGTCATATATGGCTTTATTCATCTTTGTTGTTTCCCGCTGAAGGAAACGCTCTTCTTCTCCTTCTTCCTCCGATGATCCGATCACCAGCTTTTGTGGAATCCAGAAGCTCGGAACTGGTCGACGAGAGAGAGAGAGAGACTCAGTTGTAAATACTATAAAATATTTCAGGGTTGATTCTGCAATTTATAAATGTTTTGGGGAAAAAGCGTCAAATATGATGGGCTGCCCGGGCCGGTCCCTGACCCGCCCGGCCCGACTATAATGACTACTATATGAAGTAGTAATTACGTCTCTTATTTACGCTAATTGCAACTAGAGCCCCAATTTTTAAATTAATTAAATTGGCATCCTAATTTCAAATAATATACAAATAGATCTTTTAATATTAATAAAAATATTTAATAAAAAATATTTTCCCTTGCTACAAAATCAAATTAAATATTATATTTATTTAAATTATTAATATAATATTTGAAATATACAATTAATTAATTAGAAAAAATATTATTCATTGACTCTATTTATTAATACTTTCTATTTATATGTTATATTAAACAAAATGATCAATTTAATTAATTAAAAAATTACAGAAATTTAATTGCATAAAATTCAATATTTTATTTGCATACTAACTAACTAACTAACAACAATAATAATAAACCAAATTCTTATTTCACTAGACAAGATTGGCTATATAAAAACTTTATTTCTAGTGCACTTGATTAAATAATAAATTCCTATTTAATTATGAATATATAAAAATAATTTTTTATAATCTCTTATTATGTCTTTTTTAACCTTTCTCTTTATCATTTTATATGAGTAAAATTTAATAATCTCAACTTATTTTACTGAAGTTTCTATCAATCTGCGATTTATATGTTCAAATTATATAAGTACTCTCTCTAAGTTTATTCTCAATTGAGACGATTCCATCTAGGGGGTGGCAAAATGGATCGGCGGGTCGGGTTCGGGTCGAACCTGAATCCGACCCGACCCGAATAGCCTCAACCCGAACCCGACTCATTTACTAAATGGGTCAAGATCCATGACCCGAACCCGACCCGATTAATATATGGGTCGGGTTGGCTGGTCGACCCGACCAGTTTATAGAATATTTTTTGATAAATGCCCAACTTGAATCCTACCCGACCCGATTATGCCCAACCCGAACCCGACCCGTTTAATAAATGGGTCAAAATTCATGACCCATACAAATATTATTTCACCATGATTATCCCACAGAGTATTAGTGTTATCTTGGGTGGCAAATATGTAGCACTTAAAACTACAATGTCGTATCAGTGTAAATAAATTTTGAAGAGTGAATAATACGTAAATAAAATTTTACAAAATTTTTTAACCTATTTATTTAACTAAGTTAAAATTAATCTGATTTAATTTAATCTGTCATGTCACATCACACATAAAATTTAATATTAAAAATTTATTATATTTCATATTATGCACATAATTTAAAATAAAAAATTAATTTTACTTCTTATGTTACACACGTATTGAAATAATAGCTATTTTATATATCTTAATTTTATTTTATATTATTCATAATTTTTAATAAAAAAATAATTTTTTGTACGTTAAAAGTGTTAATTTATATACTTTACACTTAAAATTTTGTGGAAATTAATTATGTCATGCTTAAATTAGGTAAACCTCAGAAAAAATACTTCTTTCAATTCTTAAATTTAAATATTATTAATTAAAAATAAGATCTAATTCTTCATTAAGTAAAAAAAATCTAACTTTTTGTCGACCGAAATTTAATGGCAGCTAATATATAATAATAGAAATTTTTTAAATACAAATATATACCTACATATATATGGTATGATTTGTATTCAATATTATTGAGATATTACATATTTTTGTTCCAAATTTAATTGAATATTATTGATATATCATTTGCTTTAATTCAAAAAAATATTTAAGCCTAATAATTTTATCCTTCACAACTAAACTAATTTTATCTCTTATCATTCTTTCAAAATTTCACTTAGAATTTCACATGCTAATATATAAATTTAAAATTAAAGACTTTGTATGGTTAGGAGCTATTTTTAGATAAAAAAAAAGAAAATATTTTATTTTATAAAATTAATAAGAAAGAAATTTATTTTAATATTAAGAGATACGAAAGATGTGAAATAAAATTAATTTTAATATTAAAATTTATGTTGAATGTAAAATAAAGTAATTTTTTTTGTTAAATATAAAATAAAATTATTAAAAATTATAATAAATTTAAAATATTAATAAAATATTAATTTAACTTTTTTTTATAGTTACCAAACAAGGCTTTAATAAGCCATAATCCAAATCTCATTTATTATTACTCAAAAATATTGCTAAATGTCATTTAATCACTTAATTTTAGGTAGGGGTAGCAAAAAGGTCAGCGGGTCTGGTTCAGGTCAAACTCAAATCCAATCCGACCTAAATAGCCTCAACTCGAGCCAAACTTATTTATTAAATAGATCAAAATTCATGACCCGAACCCGACCCATTTATATAATTATTTTTTATAAATAGCCAACCTGACCCGATTATGCCTGACTCGAACTCAACAGTTTAATAAACAGATTAAAATTTATGACCCAGAGAACATACAAATTTAATCAAATACATACTCACTTCGAATAAGAATGAGAAAATGATCAACCACACATAGAACAATTATGTTCATCGTTACATAAAATATGACTAGTTTTGCAGCAAGACGTATAAAGAGAACATGAAGCGAACGAAATTCCTACAGAAGACGAAGAGATACAGTATAGTTATACTCAAACTCATTGTTTCTTAGCTCGCTAACGTCTCCATCAGAAAATTACCACGAAAGGAAGAATGCTAAGAGCATAAGAGAATGACCACGTCATCATCGTACCTACAGCGGCTTGACGGGCGCCATCGTTTGATGCCGAAGAATTCGTCTTTGCTGCATCGATGACATGAAATATGATACGTGTTATTGATTAGCCGTAAAATTATCAGTCTGCTAAATGAGATTAGAGAAGTGATAAGCTATTAAGAAAATTATACGTAAGTTCTTAAGGTTTTGCTCACTTGTCACATAAGTTCACGTTTTTTAAATCTTTTTACTGTCTTTTTGTTTTTCCCCTCTTTTTTTATTTTTACTCTTTTTTTATTTGTTTTTCCCCAAGCTCCGTAAAAAATATTTATATTAATATTTTCTATTTATTTTATGTTATATATAAATTTAAATATTAAATTTCAATCTCAACCTTAAAATACACTAATAAAAAATTAATTTTATTTTATATCCAATGCAATCTTCAATAATATAATAACTCTATTTACATTATAATATTAAAATATTTTTTCTTATTTATTTAGTTGGGATTTTTTGTTTGAGTTCAAAAAACCCTCAAGCTCCTCCAAAAATACTTTCATTAATATTTTATATTTATTTCACATCATACATAAATTTAAGTATTAAAAATCAATTTTATTTCACATCCTACATAAATTTCAACATTAAAATCTAATTTGATTTTGCGTCATACACATATTTTAATAAAAAAATATAAATCTTATTTTGCATCTATCATAATACTCATAATAAAATAATTTTATTTTATATTATAATATTAAAATAATTTTCTTTTTATCACTTATTAAATTAAATTTTTCAAAATTTTAACAAAAATCATTTAAATGTAACACATAAAAAAATTTATTTACAGAAAAAAAAAACTACATAAAAACTTTACCTGAAGGACCAGGATTTGCTGTGGTGTCAGAAGCACCGGCTCCTTCACCCCGACCTGCTGCCCCTTCGGCCGGCTTGAAGATTTGTGCTTCCTTCGAATCCGGCGGTAGATTCAACAGCTCTGCATTCCACCATGAAATCATCCATCAGTTTAACTAATGGAAGGGTAATTTTATGAGGGATGAGGGAAAAATTATTGGGTCTGATCGGCGGAACACGTCGTCCGTCTACCTACTAATGATTCCCCACGTCCGCCACACACTAAATATTATGAATGACGTTAAGATCAGGCAGACTGTACTCAATCTTAAGTTATATCTACTTTTTTAGACTGATACTTGCCTGATACTTAGTTTAGTTCTCTGGAATAAATCGTTTGGTCAGGATAACCATATGATTCGATTTTCACTAGACTTTTCAATAAAAATATCAACTTTATTTCGTATCTTAAATTAAAATACTCGATTCAAATATTTAGTATAGTATGTGAAATAAAATTGATATTTTTATTAAAAATTATTAAGCATGTGAAGTAAAATAATATTTTTTAGAGGCATTTACATACATACCCCTTAAATCATCTTGAATTACATATTAAACCCCTCATTTTTTAATTTTACAACTTAACTCCCTAAATCATCTAAAAATAAAAACTAGTAGAATACATGTATTTACAATTAAATATGTTTATAATATTTGTATATACATATTATTGATAATAAGCATCCAAATAATTATAAATCAGCAAAAAATATCCTTTAAAAATCTTGAGAAAGACCTAAATATGTTATTTTTGGATGATTTAAGGGGTTAAGTTGTAAAATTAAAAATTCGGAGTTTAATATGTAATTCAAGATGATTTAAGGGGTATGTATGTAATTCTCTCTATTTTTTAATATTAAAATTTGTGTAAAATAATTTAAAATTTTATTTTTTATTATTATTATCAGTATCTGATGAAACTCTGGTGAATGATTTGAATAGAATTCTAATAAATTAAATGAAGGTATTTGGGTGTTGAATATGCAGTACTTGGGCATGCAGAGATGTTGGCCGGAACGTGGCAGACGGCGGGGAGAGAGACGGCGAGGGTGACGTTGAGCTTGAGGCCGAGATCCGGGCTGTCGTGGTCTTTGATGAGGACGCAGAGGCACTTGGGCTTCTGAGCCCGAACCTTCATCAGCCCGCCGCAGCAGTCCGGCGTCGGAGTCCTCGCCGTCCCCTCCACATACTCCACGCACGTCGACAGCCCCACCAGATCCTCCGCGCACTCCGCCCGGTCGCCAGCCACGTCGCAGGAGACCGACGCCGCCAGAAGCGCCGCAGCCAGAAGCGCCGCCGCAAGGGAAGCTCTTGACGTCATGGCGGTCGCCGGAGGAGGAGATCGGGGATTTGGGGTGGAATTGGGATTGGTGGGTGCAGAGGATTTAATGAACCTTTTGGAGTACTAAATAGGCGGAGGTAGCTAAAATCGAAATTAAATATTTTTTATTTTAATTTATATTTTATTTAAATTTAGTTATGAATTATATTTTAAAAATAAAATATTCATTATAAATATTATGAATATTAAAATATAAGAAAAATTGCATTCAAACTCATAGGGAAGGCCTTGAAATTTAATATTTTGATTTTTTAAATTTTAAAATTTTTCGGGATGAGAAACAAGCGATAAATTAAAAAATTTTAAAATTTTCGCAATTTTTATAATTTTATAATTTTTATTTTTAAAATTTTAAATTTTTAGAAAGAAGTAAAGACAATTAATTTAAATTAGTGAAAAAAAGACCAAATTTCTAATAAAGGGAATAAAATTGTAATATATTTACAATATTAAAGATCAATTTTGAATTTAAAAAAAAATAGATAAATTTACAATATCATTCCAAACATAAAAGCTTGAATACAATTTACCTTAAAACATAACATTAAAAATTTAATCAGATATTTGTGTTTATGCTTATATTTTATTCTCCGTATATAAATTATCATATCACATTAATTATTAGTCAAATCAAATTTATTTTAAGTGAATCAACTTTGAGCAAAATAAATTGAGTTGATTTAAAATTAAATAAAATATAAATAAATTTTGAGTCATTTTTGAGTTTTAAATAAAATTATCGTGCCTATGTCAATCGCATGAAGTGGTGAATTTCAACTCGATAGGTGAACTCAATCCAATTTCGATTATTTTAATTGTCTTGAGGTGGTTTCATGTGAGCTCTTGTCATAAATGGGATGATTCAATTATATTATATCGTATGTAAGAAACTCGAGTTTAGGTTCGAGGCTAATCTTAACCTTTTATTTTAAATATATATATATATATATATATATTAATTGTTAATTATAGTCACATAATTTTATTTACAATTTATTAACTAAAAAAAATTGAAATTATCAATTTCATATTTTAGGACAGTTTGTTTCGTCTGATTAACTTTTACTTAAATTAAAAAAATCACATCATAATGCAAATTTTATATAAATTTTAATATTAAAATTAAGTTTATTTTATTTAAAATAAAATTTAAAATGAAAAAAATTAATTTCACTGCAAATCTTTTATAAATATTAAAATAAAAATATTATATTAATATTTATCTTTTTACGACAACTAAAAATAATTCTACAAAAAGCATTGCCATTTATTTAATGGACCAAAATTACATCCTATGTGTAACAATTTTAATAAAGGGCTAAGTTACGAGTCGAGTATAAATGAATTAAGTGAAAAAGAACCGACTAACTCTAACACAACCCCCGAATGAAAGTGAATATTGAATACTTCGAAAAAATACTGAGTTTCAATTTCGCTCGAAATTCAGTAGTTTCGGCCGAAACTGCCAAAACTTAGACGAAAGTGCCGAAATTCATCGCCTTCTAAAAAATAATATTCATTATAAATTTAAATAATTTATAAAAAAAATAAAAACTGTCTATATTAAAATTATTAAAACTATTGAAACTGATATTTCATCTTGTAATCGAAATTAAAATTGTAACTAAATTTTAAAATCTTCGTTAGCAATTTTACTCAAACTTAACATTTTTTTTATTTAAAATTGTCCTCCTAATGAATATATTTTAAATTTTTTCCATTCGCAATATTTATAATTTGGTTTTATTTCTGTTAAATTTTTGCACTTTTTTACAAATATATATTCCCAACTATATTTAATTGCAGGGATAGAAAGTAATATCATTAAATTATAATTTACATTTATTTTAAAATAATATTAGAGTTATAACAAAGAAGAATTAAAGAGAATAAATAGTTTAATTCAAAATTTATATTAATCTTCGATTTTATATTTTCATAAAAAAAAGAAGTTTAACCTCAAATTTGAATTATGGGACTCTGCTTTTGATGAATTTACTAATGAAAAGTTTAATTCTAGGAACATTTACATGATGTACATAAAAATCAGGCTAATTTACAAATTTTATCATAAATTTCAAAATATTACAGATATCACATCTAAAACAGCTATTTTTTCGTTTTCACATTCTGCAATAAATTCTATCAGAAGATTTAACCATAATTAAATCTCAACAAAATCTCAGTCATTTATCGCATCGTTTAACCATCGATTTTTATGTTAAAGCATCGCGGAGCTACATTGGTTCCGGCAGCCATGTATTCACGCGAACATCACTCAGAGGGCAATGATGAATATGAAATTACCTTATCTGCAGCTTCAGAGTTCTGTCGTCAGCTTGAAAAATGTCTGATGTCCACTCGCGATGCCTGTATAAGAAGAAGATGCAAATAGTTGAGTGATGCTCACGTGAATATGTTGTCGTCGGAACCAATACAGCTCCACGATGCCCTAACATGAAGGTCGATGGTTAAACGATGCGATCAATGGTTGAGATTTTATTGAGATTTAACTATGGTTAAATCTTCTGATAGAAATTTACTGCAGGATGTAAAAAACGAAAAAATACCTGTTTTAGATGTGATATCTGTAATATTTTGAGATTTATGATGAAAATCATAAATTAGTCTAATTTTTATATCCAACATATAAATATCCGTAATTCTAACACATTTAAACTTGTCTTTTTATTTTCAATATAAAAAAACAACCTTGTCTTTGAATTTCGTGCTGCTTTGAAAAGCGTGCATTTGTACTCAGGGATGTTAGTAAATAAATGTAATTAATGGAAATGGGCCAAGAGGTAGGTGTAAGAAATAAATACGCCTCACAATAAAAATATAAATAAAACAAATTACAGATATATCTCTGTAAATTTTTCGTAATTATTGAATGAATAATTATTTATATATTACAGTACATTTATTATTTTATATATTATATATTTATATTTCATAAATTATACTAAAAAAATCATAATATATAGAATATAATTTGAATATGTAATATATAAAATAACAAATTTATTATAACATATAAGTAATATTAGAGAACTGTCTGTAAGGTTACAAATTTATTACAACATATAACTAATGTATAATTATGAATAAATATTAGAGATCTGTCTGTAATTTACCTCTCATTTATATGTCATAAATAAGCTTCTGCATGTTCATGCAGCATGTCAAGTAATTTCTGAATTAAATAAAAAAATAGTATTTCTAAAATTGTAAAATAATTAGTTGGCTATAAAGTGTAGGATATTATCAAAAAAAAAAAAAGATGACATTAAATATAGAAGCTACCACAGACTTCAATATTTTCAAGTGGAAGCTGGCAATTTTAATTAAAACTTAAAATTTGATTAAAATTAATTCAAATAATTTTGAGTCGAGTTTCGAGTCATACACGTTAAACTCGAGTAGAGCTTGCTGAGAAAAACAGTATCGGAATAGCCAAAGTGTGGCTGTCACTAGCTTAATATCATTGCCCAGCTAAACACAACTTTGAACAGTGTGCCACTGTTGAAAAATAATTGGATTCAACCAATGAGTATTGGGCATACTATATATTAAATTTAGTTGCGCTTTTTCTATCAACTTAAATTTTTAGGAGAATTGGTAACGTTAAAGATTCTAATAATTGGTATCAAAACAGATTTCAGATTCGAATCCCGGCAATGCGCTGAGAATTGAGATTATTGGGAAAAGCAGCAATCGAATGGCTTGAGTACAGCTGTCACTTACTTAGCACCATTGCCCTGTCTGATATAATTTTAGGTAGTGTTACTTTTGAAAAAAGATTAGATTAAACTGTGGGCGTTAGGTGCATAATACAATAAATGAATTAGTTGTATTTTTTCTACCAGATTAAACTTTTAAGAAAATCGGTTGCGTCAAGAATCCTAACGAAATTTTGAGCTTATTCCAAATTAATCTTTACTTGATTAAAATTATGTTCAAATTGATTTAGATATATATTAAATATTTTTTATTACATATTTATACATTTGGTATAGTGATTGAGATTAAAATTATCAAAAGAAAAAATTTAATACATTCAATCCCAATACATCTCATAGTTTTCAATTACTATTAAAAAACAGTTAATTTTGAATTGACTCAAATTAGAATCGAGTGACCCAAAATCAATATCGAATCAATTTCTTATTTTTCAAATCGATTTCGAGTGGATTTTAACTAGATCCAAATGTGCTCATTGCCAGTTTAACAGCTTGCATAAAAAAAAATAAAAAAAAAATAAAAAAAAAAAGATTGCTTCTCTCCTTGGATCTCCCTCTTTCCCCAGAGCCTCAAGAGAGAGAGGGGACAATAAATTATTGAGGCCGGATGACATTAATATCTAGGGCATGATTTAATTTTAATAAGATTAAAATTAAATTTAAATGGAGATATATTTTTATTAAAAATTATAAATGATATAAAATAAAGTTAATTATTATGTTGGAATATATGAGAGATGTGATGTAAGTTAGTTATTATTTTAGTAATGTGTGTAGGATGTGAAATAAAATTAATTTTTAATATTAAATTTTATGTATGATGTGATATGCCTGTCTAAAATTAAAACAGATTAATTTCAAACTTGCAAATAAACAGAGCCCTACATTTAGGTTATTAGTCTACATATTACATGTATCAGTCATTGGATAATTTGGATATAATTATTACAAGCTTAGCACCATTATCTTTTTTGACATAACTTTAGGTAATATGCCACTGTCGAAAAGAGGTTGAATTTGACCCCTCAGCGTGAGTGCATAATTAGTTGTGCCTTTCCTAGTAGCTCAAGTTTTTAGAAGAGTCGGCAGTGTTAAGAATCCTAACAATTAGTATTAGAGTAAGTCTCGGGTTCGAATCCCAACAGTGAGTTGAGATGGTAGAAGATTGTTGGGAAAAGCAGTGATTAAATAGCCTGAGTGCAGCTGCCAATGGCTTAGTACCATTATTCTACCTGACATAATTTTGGGTAACATATCACTGTTGAAAAGCAATTGAATTTGACCTATGAATACTAAGTACATAATATAGTAAGTGAATTGATTGTAATTTTTCTACTAACTTAAGCTTTTGGGAGAATTGGTAATGCTAAGGATCCTACATATACTCATTAGATTTAAGCTCATAGCTACCTAACAATAGGTATTAGCGTCGTTAGGCTCACATGGGACACACAATGTGCGTGGCACGCTATAATTGGATCCTGACAGTTTTAATTTTCCCCGACTCAATAACTTTTCTCTAACACAAATATCTACTTTTAAGCCTTGTCTGGCAATAGGTAAAAAAACATAGCTAATTTTAGCCATAAATAAAATCTTAAATTTATTTTTAAAAATTTTAAAAAATATTTTATATCTCATCCTACATAGATTTCAATATTAAACAATTAATTTATTTCACTTCCAACACAATACTTAATAAATCAATTAACTTTATTTCACACTTCTCACAAGTTTTAATATAATTAACTTATTTTATTTCATATCATACACATTTTCCATATGATGCTTAAAAAGTTCATTTCTTGCACGTTCAGAATAGGTTTCATCCTTATGTTGGGTGTCCCCTGCATGAAAATTAAACAGCAACCATTAATTCAAGTTTAAAAACAGAAAAGATAACTTGTTTTGAGTTAACTTGACACTTCTGACAGAGGGAAGACTGTTTCCCCACCCCTCGTAATATTGGATAAGTACATGATCACTGTGGCCATACGGTTCCCGCCACGTTCTTGATTGAATTTATCGTCAAAAAAATCAGGATGTGGTTCACACTTTTGGCCACGTTCGAAGAACATGATCTCTTATGCAATTTACTATTATGTGAAGCTTTTTTTACAAAATAAAATACCATCTCTCCTAGGGCTGCAACCTCATTCAGGTTGCGTTTATTTCCTCCTTGGAGGGCAACAAAAGAGCTCCTTTTTCCTTTTATTCCCATTTCGTGGAACGTTTTCTTCACAAAACATTCAATCTTTCAATTTCTCCCGAAGTCAAGTCGGCTACTTCTAAGGAAACCTCAACCTCGGACTCATCCTTAGATATAAAAACCTTAAAAGTGGAAGAGCTTGAGCTATCATCTTGTTTTATAATTAGCAAATGTTGAGAAGTTTCAAATTTGTTTAAAAATTTGTAGTAAACCAAATTAAGTGCATCAATAGTGATCCTTCGTACATATTCACCATTAAGTCGAGGAATATAACCAAGGGCTCCGCATACATGAATTAAAAACAATTGCCATCGTACATCAATTGTAATATTCATAACAATTAGACAAAACATGAAATCAAATTGCTTCAAGTGTTACATTCAAATAAGAACAAAACCAATATTGATCGTGCTTTGCAAGTTTGTATTGCAGAATTAAACCATAGGAAGTGTTTTTCATCATTCCCAAGGTCTGAAAGTAACTAAAAGTAAATCAAGCACAAAAATCATATGCCAATAGTATAATCCAACCTCAGATGTCAAGATATTGTTGGCTTTAGCTCCGCTTGAGCCTCACGATTTTGTCCTCAAAAAGTGTTTCTATATCTTAAGGTTAAAATCTTACATATAAAGCTAATGAATTTTCATTCACTTTCTGATGTGGGGAAATTTATCTCTGTGCCACTCTCACCAGACCTTCACTTGATGTTGAATGGCCAGAGCTAGTTCTGACTTCATCCAACATATCTCCCCCGGAATCACTATCAACCACCATGGACCTCTCCAGCTTATCCTTGGCCTGCACTCAAACTGTTACAGGCAGTAAAGGAGAGGGAGAGCTATTGGAAAGGTTTGTTTAAATTCTGTTTGAACCGAGTGGACAAACTGGTTAATTCCGGTGAATGGTTGAATAGTGGATTGATTTGTTTTGGTGCCATTCCTCTCGTCTATTCTCTTCATCTCGTCTCCTCTGTTCTCTCCTTTCTTCTTCCTTTCTGTTTCTCCCTGCGCATGCTTCTGCAGGAGCTATACAGCCGATCTCCAGGGTTCATACAACTGGAATCAGCCCTTGGCGTGACCAATCTCCGGCGAGCCGTGAAACCGACGCCCAGATTAGGTCTTCCCGTCAGAGGCTACCAATCTGTCGGTAACACAAACCCACATCTCAAATCCAATTAAAATTTTCCCTTATTATTCTCCTTTCTCTTCTACAAACCAAATCCAATTCTACATTGACCTCACCAGCAAGATCAAATGGTTGCGTTCAACGGGAGAAAGAAACCATTTGTAAAGAAAAGCCCTAGCAAACGAATTACACCAAATATTGCATTAAGTACAAAGGGGGCGAAAAAGGAAATTAGGGTTTGTTACCTCGGGCTCCAGGAAAGCTGGATAACGCGAGATTCATCGCGGAGAAGGAGTCCCTCACGGAGAGAGTGGGATGAATCGAACAAAGAACGTAAGGAAGAGTGCGGCGATAAAGATGGAAGCCATTTCCGGAGCAGTGGGCTCGCCGGAAGTGGCTTCCGGGAGCACAAATGAACGGAAGGAGACATCGAGGTGCAGAGAATCCTCGTAAATCACCGAATCAGGTTGCCGAAAATGGCGAGAGCAGAGAATCTCGACGACGGAGGAATCACGGCTGCGGCGACGACTGGCGCGAGATCATTTTCGCGCAATAAATTTGCAAATTTTGCTTTCAATTTTAAATAATGAGATTCTTTTTTTTTAATTTTAGGATATTGAGTTTAATATTTAGCCCTACTTGAAGCTAGTATTAATTTAAATAATAATAATTAAAAAAATAAAATATTTTACATAAATTTTAATATAAAAAATATTATTTTATTTCACATACTCATTATTTTTTAATAAAAATATCAACTTTATTTCACATCCTTGATCAAAATACTAGATTCAATAATTTTTAATAAAAATATCAACTTTATTAAAATAATAAATTCCAGTATTTTGGTCTAAGATATAAAATAAAGTTGATATTTTTATTGAAAATTATTGAGTATGTGTAATAAAATAATATTTTTTTATATTAAAATTTGTATAGAATAATTAGAAAAAATTATTTATTATTATTATTGTTATTTTTTTAAGTAGTAATATTTTAGTCCTCACGCCAAACAGATCCTTAAGAATTAAACTAACATTTTAAAGCTCAATCGAAACTATTAAAATTATTATAACTTGACTGAAACTCAATTAAAACTATTGAAATTAGGTCAAAATTTTTGAAACTCAACTTCATCTAAAAAATAATATTCAATAATTATTATTAATAAAATCATATTTGAATTCACAAATTTAAATAATTTATAGAAAAATTGAAACTATCAAAACTGTCGAAATGATTGGGACTGTCAAAATCAATACTTTTATTCTATGACCGAAACTGAAATCGAAGCAAAGTTTTAAAATCTTGGCTTAAATGTATAAAATGTTTTTTAAAAAGTGATATATGTAATTTTTTTCTCTTAAATATATTATATATATATATATAATAATAATAATTTAAAAATATTTAAAAGATGATATTTATAATTTCTCTTATCTTTTATTTCAATTTTCTCTGATTAATTCACAAATATCATAAGATCTAATATCTCCTAATTTTAGATAACATTTTATAATATTTAAATATATTATTAAATAAAAAAAATTTCCAAAAGAACATGAAATTTTCATGTCATCAAATGGAGATTGAAACAAAAAACAAATTGATCATATCAAATTACTAATAGTCGGTATATTAAATGAAATTCATGAATACGTATACAAGACTTATTTAGAACTCGATTAAAGTTTCATTTAGAGCTCATTTAGCGACCATAATATATCTTATTTATTAACCCATGATTCACTTATTGAATAAGCTTGTATTTATGCCGCCAAAAGTAATTAGGTTTGACTTGAAATCGACCTGATTACTGAACGGATCAAAATGAATGACCTGAACTTGACCTGTTTAATAAATACATCAAAATTTTAAGTTCCATGCCCGTAATTACTAGGTCGGGTTCACGAGTCAAGTTATATTTCACCCATACTGAAAATTATTAGGAGTTTTTACATACAGGACATGAAATTTACACGAAATTACGCATTTCACCATCAATTCGTAAATATTACCACTATTACACCATATTCATTTAAATATTTTGCATTTCACATATTTCACAGAGCGTATAAATAAATATGGTGTGATAGTGGTAATATTTATAAATTGATGGTGAAATGCGTAATTTCGTGTAAATTTCATGTCCTGCGGTAAAACCCCCAAATTATTAAGCTCATTCATGAACAAATAAGAAACCAGTTCGCGAACGTAACACGAATCACGCACAGAGTACTGAACATACCGTTATGTTCGCGAATTAGCCTTGAACATGCTCGAAACGAGCACGGGCTAGATTCATCGACTACTCTAGTTTTTCGTATTTAAAATTAAAACTTAAACTAATATTTGAATTAAAATTAAAGAGAAAAGCATTTTAGACTTTTTTAGTTTGTGGTACTGACGAAGGAAGAAAGAAAGAAGACCTGGTTGGCTCTGCTGAGTTCTGATGAGTTGCTTTAGACCGAGTTTTGACCGATCCGTTCAAACGAGTAGAAAGTGATAAAGAGAAAAGGCAGCAAGATGACTCTTCTTTTGATTCCATTTTTAAATTTATTTTTTATTTTCATTTTCTTTAATTTACACTTTATTTATTTATTATTTCAGATTTTTAATAATAAAAATATTATTTCTTTTGATTCCTAAATCGAACTACACTATCATCATAATTTTTAAGTGAAATTTAAAAAAATTATGTATCCAGAATAAACTAAAAAATAAAATATGAGCAAAAATTATTAAATTCGAACTAGTGTGGCTAATATTAATGATAATATTAAATAATTAGTTCCAAATTCTAACATTGAAATTTATTTTATTATAATATATTTTATGTAAATTTTAAAAAACATTATTTTTGTTTCACATAATACATATATATGTATATTATAAAATAAAATTAACTTTATTTTAAATTTTTATAAGTCTAAAAACAAATACATGACATTAAAATTAATTTACTATTCTAATTAAAAATAAAGTACACAAATTATATATATTGGCCAACACAGTTAATGGATGAAATAAAGAACAACAATTTATTTTCTCTAAATAATGATAAAAATATAGAATATATATCATTTTCATACAAAAATCTATTCTGATTTTTTTCTCTCTCTTCCACTTTGACTGCTTTTTTCTCTCTCCCAAATTTTTAAAGAAGGATATCAACTTAAAGCCACTGCAAAAAAAAGCCATCAAAATCTCTGTTTTTGTATAAAAGATGCGCCCTTGAGCTCGGACATTCAAAAATAACACACCGATCGTGTCGGCCAGAAACCACCGCGTTAATCCGACTCAGTTGCTGCCACCGCTATGCTCCCTTTGGCGACCGCCCCGAGTTCCCATTACTTCTCCTGACGATAAATTAAAAGTCTTGTTAGAGGTTATGGGTATCTATCATTTTTATGTAATATATACGCGTATTGATCACGAAATAAATAGAAAAAAAGACGATGAATTAAGATATTTTATGTGCATGCAATAATAATTTTGAATAATAATTACCTATTGTGAATAGGATCAGGGCCGTTGGGAACCCGCCTCTTGCTGACGTGGAGAAGATCAATGGCCAAGATGCGAGCGTTGGGTCGACTCAAGGCTGAAGACATCGCCGGAGAGCTCTCCGGTGGACCCGCCGCCGCCGCCGCCGTCAAGCTGCGGCATTCTGCAGTCTGGAAGAGGAGGAGCCCAATGCACATGATGAGGCTCGCCGTGGCGCCATGCGTAGCCTTAACATTAGACATCTATTTTCAATCCCTCTCTCTCTCTCTCTCTCTCTACTCTTCTTCTTCTTCTTCTTCTTCTTCTTCTTCTTCTTCCTCTTCTTCTTCTTCTTCTTCCTCTTCTTCTTCTTCTTCTTCTTCTTCTTCTTCTTCTTCTTCTTCTTCTTGAGGAAGATCACTGAAGGTTTTGGTCAGTGGGAGTTTTGGGTTGGTATATATACATGATGTCATCATATAAAGAAAAAAGCATATATATATATATATTATATTATTGGGTAAATTACTTAAAGGTCTTCATAGTTTAAGGCTTGCTGGAATGGGTCCATTTTGGATTTATTTTACTAAATCAGATCAATGTGACTACCTGTAGCTGAAGAGATCGGCAAGTGCTTGTCACGTGATGATATCTCAAAAGAAAAAAAAAATCTCTAGAACAAATTACGATATGTCGTAGATTTCTAGACTGAATAATGAGTGAACGGTGAGAAAAGCACCAATAAATCGTATCACATCGATTGAAAAGGGGCGGGAGAGTTCTTAAGTTGTGGAAGTAAATAACTTTAATAAATAATCACTTTTTGGCTCTTTAAGTTTTTAACAATATAAAGTTTACAACTAAAATAACTTTTACATTTTTTGTAAAAAAAATATGTGTGAATTATAACTTATTAGTTTTATCAGTTGAATTTTTCTGATAATTTTTTTAATTTAGTTTTTTATTGATGTCACTTTTAATTTAATTATCAAAAAAAAATTCAAACATATTTAAAACTGTCTAATTTAATATGGTGGAATATTAAATGGATTAACTCAACTACTTTCTTTTTTGTATATCTGTTTAGCCTTGGGCTAAAATGAAGACCAAAATATTACTAGATTAAAAAAAATAATAATAATAATAAATAAATTTTTATTATATTTTATAAATAAAATTATTATTTTATTTCACATACTTAATTATTTTTAATAAAATTATCAATTTTATTTCAATTCTTAGACCAAAATAAATATTCATTAAAAAATAAATATTTTGGACTAAAATGTGAAATAAAGTTGATAGTTTATTAAAAATAATTAATTATATAAAATAAAATAAAATATTTTTTATATTAAAATTTATGTAGGATATAATACAAATTTATTTATTATTATTATTTAATCTAATATAATTTTAGTCCAGATTTTAATTTTCGGGCCAAACAGACCCAATGTGAAATATGCCCTCTCTCTTCCACTCCCCAGTTACTTCCCTCGCTAAATCTATAATGAATAAGATGAATGATGCGTCGATCATTGCACTTACAGTTAGGAATGGCAACGGGGCGTGTTTGGGTCGGGTTTATAAATACCCATACCCGCCCTGCTATATATCATTCATTACCCATACCCGTCCCATATCCGTTTTCGCCCCGCCCCGCCCCGCCC
>KZ452001.1:581062-899855 GCA_002786265.1 Apostasia shenzhenica
GATTCATACCCGAACCCGCCCCATTTCATAACGGGGCGGGGCGGGGCGGTTGTTCCGGGTAAAATTTGAGTACCCATACCCATCCCATTAGGGGCGGGGCGGGGCGGGTTTATCGGGTACGGGTACAAATTGCCACCCCTACTTACAGTACGACCAATTAATCGGCATAAACTATTTAAAAGAATTTTAACTACGAACAACTGCTTGAATCGATCACACAGATCATAACAAATGATTTAAAATTTCATGTGCTTATGTAGCACAAGCCCATGCTCAAGATTTTGAATGTGATTTACCCTAATAAAAAATTCACCTCAAACTATAGGTATCTAACTGTAATTGTCTCTATCCCTATCGCTTTAGCCGGGCCGGGGAGAAGACCTAAGGGGAACAAAGGAGGCTCCGAGCGAGAACGATCGATCGAAACTCGCCACACTTTTAGACCGGGCCGGGCCCACGGGCTGGGCCCACAGGCCGGGCCTCTCTGTTTTGTTTGGGCTTTTTCATACGCTTCCTCACTTTGCCAGCCTGTCATTTGGAATATTCCGGGAAAAACTTTATCCAAAATTTCATTTTCCTAAGTTTCTTAACCGCATGATGTCGCTTTTAAATATTATTTGTTTATTAAATTTATAAAAATTTATATAAAATAATATATTTTAAATATGAAAACATTTTATTATCTATAGTCAAAAGGCTAAATTTTCACCTAAATTATGTGAATATTACAAAAGATGTTATGTTATTATATATATTAATAAATGGTGAAACTTTTTATTTACTCAATATTATATCTTACAATTAAATATTAGTATTTTTTTAATTTATGTAAAATGTTAAATAACTAATCAAAAAGCCAATTCACACCTCACGATATGGGCCGCCTTGTTGGGCTTAGAAAAATGAAGGAATTTTTATTAGAAGAATAAATAAAAGATAAATAATATGAGGGTTTATAAAAATTTATTTACACATGTACTATACTGTAATTTTTAATATTATATTTAAATTATTCAAATATGATATATAATATGATAATATCCAATAATTAATAACAATTCAATTAGAGATATCAATGAAAGTTTAATATTTGACGAAATAAATTTAGATTTTGTTAGAAATTATCGAACTTTTGAATTACGACACATCACGTTTTTCATTATCCATACTTAGGCTAACTTACGTCCACCCACTTTACTCGATGCACACATTAATGTGCATCATGTAATTCATCCTTTATATATTTTTATAAGCAAAATTAAAATAATTTATGTAAGTTATAATATAACGTCGTGTAAATTATTCACAACAAAATACTATTTTAAATAAAAGCAAAAAAAAAAGAATTCGAGAAATGATAAGATTTTAGGAATCGAAACTCGTATCTGCCATACCATGTAACGGATCTCTTGAGTTGAGTTTTGAGGCTATAGGAATGGCTATTTTACATGGAAATCGAAATTTGCTCGAAACTCTCTTGCATTTTTTTCAATTTGAAATTGACTCGATGTTCCTACTATACGGTTTATTCAAATTCACATATAATAATTATTTTTAAAAAAATATGATTTATAATTAAACTCGATTTAACTCAAAAATTAATTTAAAATAAATAAATTTTAATTTACATGAATTTCACTTGATTTAAAATCAAAAATTTTAATTTTAAGTTGAGCACGATTCGCTCACAATCCACTCAGAGTCCCCCTTGAGGCGCATGCCAGCTCCATTAAGTGCATTTTAATGGAGTTTGAGTTAACTCTCTCTCTCTCTCTCTCTCTCTCTCTCTCTCTCTGTGTGTGTGTGTGTGTCTCTCTGTAAGAGGCCACGCGCCGCGAGCTTGCATGCAATTACTCTTCTTCTAGCGGTACACCTCCCTCTTCCCCATCTCTATAAGAGCAGAGCTCTTGCATACCCAACAGTGTGAACAGAGAGAGAGAGAGAGAGAGAGAGAGGGAGAGAGAGAGAATGGCGAGGGTTTTCCTGCTTTCTTTGCTGCTGCTTTCTTTGCTGCTGCTTCTTTCAGCTGCTCAAATTTCGGCCAGAGACCTGCAGGCCGATCAAATCCGAGCAGCAGGGCCGGGCAAGGAGACAACCGGCGTCGCCGGCCCCGTGGATGACCAGAAGACCATCGTCTTCGGCGGAGTTGGCGGCTACGGCGGCGCCGGCGGAGTCGGCGGGGTTGCCGTGGGAGTCATACCAGTCGTGGGAGGAGCGGCCGCCGGGGGCATCGACGGCATCGGAGGCCTCGGCGGAGTCGGAGGACTCGGCGGTGTTGGAGGAGGCCTTGGCGGCGGGGCTGGTGGCGGTGTTGGCGGAGGCATCGCCGGCGGAGATCTGCTTCCTTGAGCGCGCGCATGCATGCATGAGTGCCACGTGGACGTGTTGTGGCTTCTCTCGGTGGTCAAAGTCTTGATGTTGTGGTCAACTTAGTCAACAGGTTTAGCCGTTGACTTTTCAGTTGGGTTTATGGAGTCGTGAAACTTTGTTTTGATGTAATATTATTATAACTAAATAAACGGTATTATGTTCAGGGTAAATTTGTAATTTCAAGTCTTAATTATTGTAATTTCAAAACTAATTTTAAATCGAATCGAGCTCAATTCGATCTAAATGAGTCAACTAACGAGCCGCTTTTTGGCTTGAAAATTTTATCAATCCAATTTTGAGCCAGCATAGGATCTGATCGAGATGGCACGAAATGGGATCGATTAAAAAAATAAAAAATATTATATATATTTATATATGTAACTAGATTTAATATATAATTTTTTTTTCAGTAATCTACTAGAAGGCTTCATTAGACTTTCATTAGAATTTTTTCAATAATTATTTAATCATATTTATTGTAATTTATTTTTATTTTTATTTTTAAACAATAGATCAAAGCGAATTGCTATAGTTTAAGCTGATTGAATGAACAATATATTTATACATAATATTTAGATAAAAGATCGAAAATTAATCAAAAGTCAAATTGATTTTGGCTCGGATCAAGCTTGAATCGATTACAAATGAGCTAGGCCCAGCTCGAATCAAGATCGGATCGAACTATCCTCCTTCATTCTTCGAATCGAATCGAAATCGAATTGAAAACTTTCAGTTCAATCTTGAGTCGAGGTCGGATCAGCTCGAGATCGAATCGTTAACAGCCCTAATTATAAACACAAGAACACGTGCATGCTTTATGTCTCATGCATGAGAAGTACAAAATTTGGAATATAATAGGCGATCAAACATCAAACATCGACGAAAAAATGAACAATCGAAAGGCTGAGCTATTATTGGTGTCAATCAGTTCATATAATAATAGACAAATTATAATATAAAAAAATATTATTTTACTTCACATACTTAATAATTTTTAATAAAATATTAATTTTATTTTACATCCTAGATTAAAATATTCAAATTGAGTATTTTGATCTAAAATATAAAATAAAATTAATATTTTTATTAAAAATTATTGAGTATATGAAGTAAAATAATATTTTTTATATTAAAATTTGTGTAGAATGATTAAAAAAATTTATTTATTATTATTTATTAGTTTTAAATTAATATATTTAGTCAGATTTTAGATTTTAATACTTTTTGGTGTTTCTGTTTTGTTTATTTATATTCAAGAATATATTAGTCTAAAATTAGATATAATTATAATTATGTATCTCAAAGAGTTAGAAGTAAAAGTTGGGTTGAATATAAATTAAAATTAATTGATTTATTAAAAAATATGTAAAATATAAAACAAAAATAATTATATAATATTAAAATTATTTATATTGGGAAATTATATATTTTTTAAATTAAATACAATTTTATGATTCAAATTTTGTTTCATAACCTATCAATTTTCTGTGTACAAGATCAACTGAAATTGAAAGTTTAGGAGGTATTTGATTTATTATTATCATATCATATAATCAAGATATCATCTTTTAATTAATAATTCTGTAATTTTATAAAAAATTATTTATATATGTTATTAAATGAAATAATTATTTTCTATATACAATATAACACGATGTCAAAATAATGTTGAATCAAATGTCCTCTTAATCATATACATAATTAATATTAAAAATATAAAATATATATAATATAAAATATATATAATATAAAATATTTGTTACGTAAATAAATTAAATAACTAATATCTAATATAACTAAAAAATTAATTATCATATATTTAGCATAAACAATAAAAATTTATAAAAATATATTATATATAATTTTTAATATGATAAATAAAAATTAAATATTAAATATTATATATATTCAATACAAAATTAATTAATATATATTCATATTGAAATAGAAAGATTTAGTTATTATTTAAAAAAAATTTAATCATATAACATGAATTTAATATATTTTTTTATCTCAAAAACTTATTAATTTGCCTACAAACGTTAGATAATAAATTCAAAATATAATTTTTTTTGTTGGACTGGCATTTAATCGGTTCACCCGATTTGATTGGTTCAATCCAGTCTAAACTGATTCAATTTTTTTTTCAATTTTAACATAGAACAGGACCGGACTAGAGATCGATTCGACTGGTTTTTTAAAAAATTGATGTAGAGGCTAATAATTATATAATAATATTTATTATTATTAAATTATTAAGATGGGATAATTAACTATGTACATTAATATGCTAGCCCCTTTGACATTCCAAATTTGATATAGGTATTCCCCAAACATATAATTTCCCTTTAATTTTTTTTAATGCTAATACTTCTTTAATTTTTATTTTGGGGTATTTCTATCCGGATGTTAATATAAATCCTTAATTTCATAAATATCTATAAAGATGAAAATATATCATTTAAATTTTTTTACTCAAAATTCTTTTTATATATATATATATTTTTGAAAACTAGAGGGACCTAAGCGAAATGAGAGAGAACCAAATGTTATTTACCATAAATTTTATCTCATCAGGACAATTCATAATTTGCAAACCGGGGTTATACCTGCAAATAAAAGGGAAAATTGATACTCCACTATAAATGATTCTGCAAAAGAAAACTGCAAAACAGGATCTGCAAAGGGTTAAAATGCAAAAAAGCAAAAGATGAAAAAAATAATAATAAAATAAAATAAGAAAAAAAATAAAAAGGACCCAATGAGATCGGGATTTTTGAACCCGACGTGAATCGAACACGCAACCTTCTGATCTGGAGTCAGACGCGCTACCATTGCGCCACGGATCCCAGTTTTTCGAGTTATAGAACTGACTATACCTAAAAACATATCCTTAGTATCCAGAAATTAGGAAAATAATTTAAAAAATTAAAATAGGGATACATTTAGGACTGTTTGGCGTGGTAAGCAAAATCAACAATAATAATAATAAATAAAAATTTTAAATTATTTAACACAAATTTTAATTTAAAAAAATATTATTTTACTTCACATCCTCAATAATTTTTAATAAAAATATAAATTTTATTTCGGATATTAGACTAAAATTTTTAGATCAAGTATTTTGATCTAGGATGTCAAATAAAATAATATTTTTTATATTAGAATTTATATAGAATGATTAAAAAAATTTATTTATTATTATTATTTTTTTTTTAAAGTAGTACCATTTTGATCCTGATTTTTATCCTCGCGCCAAGCAGGAGATGTATTTAATTTTTTAATAATAAAAATTTATTTTAATATTATAATATAAAATAATATTATTTATTATTAAAAAGTATATAAAAGATGTAAAATAAAGTTATTTTTTTAAATTAAAATTCATGTATAATATAAAATAAAATTTATTTTTAATATTTAAATTTGTGAAATGAATATTAAATATTAATGGAATTATTTTTGAAGAATATTTTAGGCTTGTAAGCCCCCATTGAAATGAGGCCTTGGTCTTTACATAAATATCAAGTGAAATTCATGACATTAAAAGAATGTGTAAATAGTAGTTTAAATCGAAAAATCGTATCAAAGTGTTTAAATTTAGCAGTTTGATTTGATGATTGTTTGATATTTTGTGTATTTTGATTAATCAGTATGGGCTTAATTTCACATATTTGAAAATCTAACCGACCAAATTAATTAATATTTTAATTATATTGTGAAGTTAATTATGGTAATTATTTTTAAACTCTTGCAATCTTTTTTGTTAAATCTATTATGGTGATGTGATTGAGTTATTATATATGCCTAGACAATTTTTGTAGACTGTTATTGAGAGTTAGAGTGGAATTTTCATTTAGTTTAATTATTTTTTATACTAAATTATTTTTGTATTAAGATTATTATTTAGATATCTGTATAGTAATATTTAATATTATTGTGAGAAAGTTTAGAAAATTTTTGAGATAAAATATTAAATAGAAATATGATTTTAATTGAACTAAATCAAACCAAATGAATTTTTATTTGGTTGGTTCGGTTTAGTTTAATTTTTTTAAATTTAAAATTGAATCGGATTGTGCTAATACTAAATTCAATTAAATCGAAAAATTTATTAAATTCGAATTTTGCTATTGATATTAAAATAGTTATTGGTCGAACTAGGCTAAGGCTAAGCTATTTAAATCATAAAATGATACAAAAACTTATGTTTCAGCTAGTATGATCGAACTAGTTATATTTTTCGAAGTGATAATCGAAAATCCCAATAAAACAAAAGTTTTTGGATGCACTAATAATCGATCTAAATAATTTTAACTCTTGTGTTTCAGCTTTATGGAACAAAAAATTATGCCGAAACATAATTTTAATACGTTGTTAGTTTGTTACACCATGGACAAAATTTCAAAAATAAATTTTCATTTAGTTTCAGCTAAGTTTTAAAATTATGATTAGCAATGTTATCAACAAACAAATTGCATATTCATGTCTAAGTCTGTAACTAAATTTGTGACAATTCGAGACTAAAAAGAAAGAGAGTAATTGCAAGGGTGATGTAATATCTAGTGATCTCAATGTAAAGATATTGTCTGCTTTGGTTTTAGAAAAATTACGTAATTAAGCGTGCTTAGGCTGGAGTAACACTAGGATGAGTGACCTCCTGGAAAGCACTCAAGTCACGCAGTTTTCCTAAAGCCAAAGTAGACAATACCTCTATAATGAGATCATGAGATGTTACAATATGATATCAGAGCCGATCTCTCACAGTACGATATGATTTGAAGACGAACTAGGTGGAAGCTGGTGGGCCTATGACGTCTGTGGCCGAAGAGGGCGGAGAGTGATTGCCGAGTGATGTCCTAATAGAGGAATTATTGAGATAAAGCATGGCTCCTGGCATGCTTCTAGGCCGAATAATGAGTGGTGAGAGGGGCACAAAAATGAATCGTCCCACATCGAAAAGAGAGGGAGATCCTGAGTTGTATAAATAGATAATATGATCTTAAATGGTACTTTTTGGGTCAAAGCCGTGAGGCTAGTGATGAAAAACTCCGTAGTTAAGCGTGCTTGGGCTGGAGTAGCACTGGGATGGGTGGCCTCTTGAAAAATACTCAAGTCACACAATTTTCCTAAAGGCAAAGCGAATAATACCTCTACAATGAGATCACGGGATGTTACAAGAATGTGAATAAATTGAAATCTCCTAAATAAGGAGTAGCTCCCAGCAGATTTCTAGGTGGAGAGGTATAGGAATAGATTGTTACATATCGAAAAGGGACGAAAATTTTTAAGTAGATAAAATGACCTCAAATGATAAAGATATATTTTGAGGTAAAATCGTATGACTAATAATGGGAAGCTCCATAGTTAAGCTTGTTTGAGTTGAATAAGTACTAAGATGGGTGATCTCTTAAAAAATACTCAGATTATATAATTTTCTAAAGCTAAAGCAAATAATACATGTATATTTGAATTACAAAATATTATAAAATTAATTATTAATTTAAAAAATTTCATAAATAAATTCAGTTTTATGAAAGTATGTTTGCAATTTGTTAAGCTTATATATGCAATAAAGTGGAGTTTCTCTTAGCCTAGTTGTATGCCCAAGGTCGAAGAGGGTGAAGAGTAATCGCTAGGTGATGTTCTAAGATAAAGAAATCACTGAGACAAAGTGCGGCTCTTGGCAAGCTTCTAAGCCGAATAATAAGTGGTAAGAGAGATATAGAAATGAATCACCCACATCGGAAAGGGTAGGAGATGTTAAGTTGTATAAGTAGATAACGTGATCTAAAATATAAGAAGTGCGATAAAAGTATGAGACTAATAATGAAAAACTCTATAGTTAATCGTGCTTGAATTGGAGTAGCATTAGGATGGGTGACCTCCCAGGGAATGCTCAAATTATATAATTTTTTTAAAATTAAAACAGATAATATTTTTACAATGAGATTATGAGATGTTACACCAGTAGGGAGGGAGCTTGACTGAAATTAGAGGGTTTTGAGTTTGAATTCATACTATTACAATTCTCATGTAGAAGAATTATAGTATTTGGAGTAAAGAATAAATAGAAATGCAATAAACTGTAATGTTGGGGGTGAACATGCAAAAGTGCTTCATTTATTGCTACCGCTAGTAAAGTAAAGGAAGTCGAGAAACCAAACCCCACGATAAAGAAATAAAAAACCCTTCCCCATCGATCTCCGTCATTGTCCCGCTCGAGCGATCCCTCCTGGCCGATCGAGATCTGGTCGCCGTCGAAAGGGAAATGCGGGTTCGGATTTGACGGGAAGTAGTGGAATTTGGACTGCGGTTGGGGGATTTCGTCGGATGGATCCTTCGTCGCTGATCACGAGGGGTAATGTGCCGGAGATGTGGCAGTTTCCGATGATAGGGGTGCCGTCGCCGGTTAGGGTTCCAGCAGGGAGGATGGGTCACCGGGACGCTTCGGTGGTGGAATCGTCGGTCACGGAGCAGAGAGGTGGGAATCGGAGCAGGAAGAAGCGACGGGACGCCGGGCCTCCGGCCGCGTCCGAGGACGATTCTTCCAAGCTCGTCTCCACCAGTAGCGGCGGCAATGACTTGGTATTTTGTTCGTTAATCGTTGGAATTTACGATTGATTTCGTGGTCCTTTCAAGGAAGATGATGTTGGAATGTGGATATTTTCTTTTGGTAGTTAACTTCTTTTTTAGCTGTGTTGTGGTTGAGATCACTAGATCTGTCCTTGATTTTGACAGATGCTCACTCGTCTTGCATGCTTTTGATTATGTTTACAGTTCTCACCTTTCTAGTCATAGTTGCATGTGAGTGTTGACTGTTGAGGTTCTTTTCTGTGCAGTTGGAACCGTTTAGAAACACATGTTTATAACCTGCAGGCTGCATTTTGGTCAGGCCTTCCAACTTTCATCTCCTCCTTGTATGGAAGGATTGAGAATCATTGTGACTCGGGGGATGGCATATGTGGATACATCTTGTTGAACGGTTGATGTAGGCTGATGTAGGCATGACGTAGGTAGCTAGATCCGGCTACGAATTGAACCAAATGGAATACAATGTGCTAAACCCAAACTCTAACTATTGGGAATATGCCATGAGTGATAACCTAAAATTCAAATGCGGAAACACTAAATTTAAATGAATGCATCTATATGCTTTGATGCTAATACATGATGTAGGCAGATAGAGTAGAACTTTTTTTTTTGATAGTAAGATAGGATAATCAAGTTAAGAGATAAAAAAACTAAAGACTTAACTCATGTAAAATGTATTAAGAATGAAGATCAAAAAATATTTTTCATAGAAGAAGATAACAAAAATAGATGGATGAATTATTTCCAACAGCTTTTCAATGAAGATTGTGAAAATTTAATTAATCTTACTGAACTCAAAACCCTAAAAAAAGTAAAAATTACTCTTACATTCGACGTATCAGTAAAGTTAAAGTCTGAAAAGCTTTAAAGAAGATGAAATATAAAAAACAGTGATAATATCTCAATAGATTTTTAGAAGTGCTTAGGAGATGGAATGAGTTTCTTGGCTCACTAGATTGTTTAATATGATTCTGAAAATTAAAAAGATATCAAATAAATAGAGAAAGAGTATATTGATACTTATTTACAAGGATAAAGAAGATGTACAGAATTGTGTCAATTATAGAGGAATTAAATTAATGAGTCATACTTTAAAATTTTGGGAGAGAGTAATCGAACATAGGTTATGCCATAATATTAAGGTATTAGAGAATCATTTTAATTTTATACCATGTAGATCTAGTATAGAAGCTATTCATTTATTGAGAAGTTTAATGGAGAAGTTTAAGGAGAGAAAAAAAAACCTATATTTAGTTTTTATTTATTTGAAAAAAATTTATGATAAAGTCTCAAGAGAAGTATTTTAGAGAGTTTTAGAAAAGAAAGAGATTTGCACTGCTTATATTTAAATTATTAAAGACATGTATAAAAGAGCTGTTACCTGTGTTCGGACACAAAGAAGTTTGACTAAGGACTTCTATTACAGTTGAATTACACCAAAGCTTAGCTTTAAGTCTATATATTTTGTTTTGATTATGGAAGTCTCGACTGTACATATGAAGATGAGGTGGCTTGGTGTATGCTCTTTACAGATGATATTGTTCTTATTGATAAAACTAAAGAGGGAGTTAAAATGAAACTCGAGCTTTGGCGGAATACTCTAGAATGTAAAAACTTTTATCTCAGTAGATCAAAAATTGAATATATGGAATGCATATTTAGTCAAGAAAAAAATACTTATATTAGTGATGTGAGAATTGGTGATCAAATTGTTAAGAAGAGTGAGCGTTTTAGATACCTTAGATCAATCATACAAAATAATGGTGAAATAGATAATGACATTATTAGAAGTATTCAAATAGGATGGGTAAAATAGAGAAATACTTTTTGTGTGTTGTGCAATAGAAAAATTTCATCTAGACTTAAGGGTAAATTTTATAAAACTGTAGTAAAATCAGCATTGATATATGGTGCTAAATGCTGGTCTGCAAAGAGAAAACATACAAATAAAATAAATATTGCAGAAATGAGAATGCTAAGGTGGATGGATGTGTCGATATACATGAAAGAATAGAATAAGAAATAAGTATATCTGAAAGAAAGTTAGGGTTGCACAAATTGAGGATAAACTTAAAGAAAGTCGGCTTAGATAGTTTGGATATATAAATTGTAGGCCGATTGAAGCTCTAGTTAGAAAGTTATTATATTTTGCCCATATACAAAGAGGAAGAGAGAGATCAAAGAAGACATGACAAGAAACTATGAGGAGTGATTTTAGTTACTTAGACCTAGATAAGAATTTGTTAATTGATAGAGCGTAATGAAAATAAATGATTTATGTAGCCGAACCCATCTAGTGGGATTAAGGCTTAGTTGTTGTTATTGTTGTTGTTGTAAGATAGAGTTGAATTTAATTTCTAGATGCAAAGGGGGATGCCCTAAATGCTAACACATTGCTGAAATTAAAATCTCTATCCAAACATTAGAAGAAACAAGCTCTTGTACAAGATATTTAATCAAATCCCAATCATCCACATGGATTCCATAAAACTTAGGATCAATTCCTGCTAAATGAAAATACGTCAACTAATTAATCACTAGAAACAAGAAAACATAAATAAACTTTATATTTTCTAAACTAGACACATTTGAGACATTTCTACAAACACTTGTAGCACGATTAGTGTACAAAGATTTAAACCATGCCAACCAAGATTAATTGAAGACTATGGACGAAGATTAAGTGGGGGAATGTCATTTCAACTGAGATTAGTCATCATTTACAAAGGAGAATTACAACCAAGTAGATTCAAGTTGATGTGCGAGAATAGTAGAAATCTGGAATCAGTTCAAATTTTCTTGGCTGAAAAAAATCAATGTGTGAAGCAATATTTCAGTTATGAAGTACGAGTACGACACGATGATACGAATACGACACGATGATACGAATACGACACGATGATACGAATACGACACGATGATACGAATACAACGATATATCAAACTTAAAAAAAGTAGGATATGGATATGTCAGGATACGAGTGTTATATATGTGTATAATACGTCATATTCTCGTATTTAAGATATAGTTCTATAGTAGATCAAAATTACTTATACATCTTATTGTTATAAATTTTAAAAACATCTTTTAAATTGTCTTAAAACTAATTATATATTTTTTAAACATTATTGATATTTAAAAGAAATATTATGGACAATTCAACTTACAAAAATAAAAAATTCTTTCAATATTTATTGAATTTTGAAAAATCATAATTTAAAATAATGTTATAAAATTTGTTTAAGTACTTCCCAACCTGTTATAGATTGTGTAATTGAGATAAAAGTCTAACTCAAATCAGTTAGCTCGATATAAACGATATACAGTTGATAATAATACAGATACTATAACATAAATTCAAATATACCAACCTGATCAAATTAGATACATGTTCTTGTCTCTCTAAGTGTCTAATTAAATAAATAGATAAAATAAAAAAGCTAAAGTTTTATCCTTTTTGCAATATGAGCTTGATTAAGGTAAAAAAAAAAAGTGATTGACGTTCAACAGAAGTAATGACAATATTGGTTGAGGTAGAAAAAGTAGAAATAATATTAGTATCTGTAAGACAGTAAAAAAAATATAAGCTAATGTAGATGATACAGTTGCTTGTGGATACCAAATTTTTTCTATTATTGAAACACTAGCATGCGTGAAACTTTCTGCGATTCCAATTGCTTGAGCCTATTGTATTTCTCTTTCAATTTTAACATTCGAATCTATACATGAGTTGTGTTTTTTATATGAGATATTTTTTTATTTTTCATCATGTCGGCCAAATCAATTGTTTTAACTTTTTTCCCCTAATTAGTAGTATCGGAAAAATATCGGACAAGTATCTGATTTTTAAAAAATAAAAGTTTATGTATCAAAGAATATCGGTATCTGATACATGCACGTTAGGCTTCACGAAGTATTGGTGCTTTATAGTATTTCAGTAAATTCGAATATAATTAAGTACGAAAATGAAGTGATAGTAAGGGCTAATTAGACTCCAATTCTATTAATCCACAATAATAGTAATTTGAAATAAAACAATCTTTGGAATTGTTTTAAACAACTAAAACCTAAATCGAATTTAGAAATGACTGTAAACATGGCTGAAAGAAAATAGAAATTACATAGAGGTTTAGGGCCCTAAACCACTTCAATCGATGGTCGTCTGAGCCTCAAACCCTTCTGTAGCCATGCCCGATCCCTTCTTCCATCGTTCTTCTGAATTTAGTCCTCCAAGATTGAGTTAAAGAAACCTCTGGGTACTTTCAGTCTTCTCTCTTAAGATTTCAGTTACAGCTAAGTAGCAACAAGAATTGCTTCAAAATCCTCCCAAAAATCCACATTAGCTTAATGCTTGTATTTGATTAGCTCCTTATCTTAGTCCCTTCCATTGGGTCAAAACCACTCCAAAACAAGCTCCCAAACCCTTAAATGTCAGCCTAATCCCTTCATTGCAATCCCATGCAAAACTATCAATTAATCACCCCATATTCACTCCCTGTTACATATGAGTCCTCACGTGTTATTATGTATGAGTCATTACTAAAATTTCTCTTGAAAAATAAAAAAAAAAATCACATAAAAATCATATGCAATACAAATAATAGTGAGCTGAAAATATCAAAATGAAGTGCTAGTCACTGCATCGATAATGGTGGTGTCTATGATGCCCGTATCAACAGTAGTCTCGATTAGAGATGATATTGTAGCCTATTTTTGTGGTGATTTGTTGATGATGGTAAGAGCAGAAATTTTGAATATATACTGCATCAAATGAACTAGATTATTTGTTAAGGAGGCAAAGAAACTTGTTTCATAGGCACTAGTATGTCATGGAAATTATTTTGTGGATGTGTGATCTTATATCGATAAGATCATCATTTCATCTTTCATGTGCCACCTGATGTAACTTATGGGGGAATATGTTGGACATAGAAACTAATATCATGTACCTTTTTCCATCACTTCTTTGATAGTATTGCTCTTGCGGCAGTGGAATTCCACTTTTAGTTATAAGTCCACACATTCATCTCCCCCACCTACCATGGTAATATACATTTCAAGGATCTGTGCTCTTTGTCGAGGTTCCCTTCACTATAGTGTACGACACTGATAGTTGCTTGAAGCCTCTGTTATTATATTGTCTAATGTGAATATTCATCTCATTTATTTGTCTAAGAAGACAGTACATAGTGGTGATATAGATAGAACATGGTGGTGATGGCAATGATGTTGCTGATGTTTTTTATAGTTACAGGAAAATTGTAGGAAGGAATACAAAAATGTTTTCTAAGCTGATTATCATCATGATATTTTGAAAGCCATGCTAAGGAAAAGCATACCTGGGATTCTTCACTCCTAAAGCGGGGAATATTATGTGCATATTTTTGACTTGTAGGCTCTTCTAGGTTTATGTGAGTGAAATTTTCTTTTCACTGTAGATAGAACTGCTAAGCTTATAGCAGAGCTTTTATACCTTCTATTACTCTTCGGCTGAAACTGGCTAAGCTTCTGAAATCTTCTAAGCTGGCTTCTTTTTTAGTTCTGTATGCACACAATATCAGCCAGGTTAAGCTTGGTATGCTTTGACTAGCGTTAATAGGCTTTGAAGTCCTTGTGATCAAATTCCTTCTATGTTGAATTTTCTTGAGACGTAATTAAAGCATGATTATCCAACCAGGCTTTCCAGACAATCGGTATTTCTCTAAGTTTATGCAAAAACCGGACTTGGTTAAATGATATTTTATCATGCTCTTATGTTTCTGTTTTGTTGTCTAGATTTGGTGAATCATAGTGTTTTTTTGTTCGGGCTTTGGGTATTGAGGCTTTATTGTTGGGGTGCATGGAGTTTGGGATTAAGGTTATTGTATAGCTTTACTTTTTTTTTTTTTTTTCGGTTTCACGCAATCTTGATAGATTTGTGCTTCATTTTGAACAGACTGATAATGAAGCAAAGTGCATGAAAGTGGGAAAATCTCAAGATGAAAATACTGACTCAAGGGTTCATAATGAAGCAAGTTCTGGTGCTAATAAACTGGACGATCCCCCTGAGCCACCAAAACAGGACTATATTCATGTGAGAGCTCGAAGAGGTCAAGCAACTGACAGCCATAGCCTGGCAGAGAGAGTAAGGCCTTTTTTACATTATATTGCATCTTCTTCAACTAATAGTTACAGCGAAATACTTGCTTCTCTTCCATACATTACCTCCCAAAGATATCCCATATCCATTTAGCAGTTTTTCGCTTGATGCAAGGAGTGGTTCTCACTAGTGAGCCTTAATTAGCTTTTGGATTTTTTGTGCAAACCTATGGCTTTCATATTTTTTTTAGTTTGGTTCCTTACATGAGCATATGTTAGAAGCTGGGATTCAGAATTGTCAAAAAATAGTGATGAAGCTAAATATATGAATGCCATTCTCCGGTTTCTGTTCATTTACTTAACATGACCCATTGGTTCATTAACAGGCTAGGAGAGAGAAGATTAGTGAGCGGATGAAGATTCTTCAAGATCTAGTTCCAGGTTGTAACAAGGTAAAAATTGTACAAAGCTCTCCCTCGAACTAGAGCAAAGGCTGATAACGCTTTGAATCTCTGGTAATGCTTTGCCTATTTTATCGATGCCTTTGAGCAGGTGATCGGCAAAGCATCCGTCCTGGATGAGATCATTAACTACATCCAGGCATTACAACGTCAGGTTGAGGTATGCATATTACAGAAAGCCCTTCTTTCGATTGCTTGGGCTCCATTTTCATTAGTTTTTTGCCTGCAGTTTTTGTCGATGAAACTTGAAGCCGTCAACTCTCGGATTAATTCCAATATTGAGGGCTTCCCAACCAAAGATGTAAGTTGGTGATTTGAAATCGTGTCTACTATTTTACTGTATCTTCTTTTATGTTTTTGGAGGGATAAACATAGTGATGTTTTGCGAGGATTTCAATTACTTATCTAGACGTGTTTTTCAAATTCGTGGAGTGATCCTGAACAATTTCACTTTTTTGCTTTCAAAACCATCAAACCTTTTCAAACCCATTTACCTCTTATCTAGATGTTGGTTTATTGTTATTGTTATTTAGCTAATTATTTAAAAAAGGAGATAATTACTTACACACTATTAAAATCTAGCTATTTTACATTTTTGACTATCAAATCTTTAATATTACTTATTGGACACTAAAATTATATGAAAATTACAACTTTTATTACATGCATGCCACAACTTTGTCGTATGAGTTGTATTTGAGATGTAATTTTCATATGATTTTTGTCGCCAATATGTAATATTAAAGATTTGGATGTTAAATATATAAAATTATTAGATTTTAGTAATTTGTAATGGCATTTGCTTATATGTAGGAGCTCATATTGTACACACTCAAAATTTCATAATTTTCGTATTATGAGCCACGATATTCATTTTTTTTAAATGTAACTTGCCAATAAGATTAAACCAATCATCTTGAAATTGTAATATCCACACTCAATAAGACTTATCGATGATAATTAAGATTATATTGATTTTAATTCTTTCTTCATTTCAGTTCGGAGTTCAAACATATCAAACCCATTCGAGCTTGGCATTCGCTTCGCAGCCGACGAGAGAATACGAGCAGGGCTCTGCAGCAGAGTGGCTTCATATGCAGGTTGGTGGTGCTTTTGAGAGAGTCACATAAAAACCATCAAACTCAGATTGATCTCAAAAGCTAATATTATATTTATATATATATATATATATATTATAATAATAATAATAATTATTATTATTATAATAATAAGAAGGAATGCCAGGCTGAATTTAATCATTGGATCCTACTATTTTTATTTCTTATGAAGTCTGATCTTTTCTTATTGCTTTTGTCATAAGTCGTTTAAGAAGTCCTCAAAATGGCATTTGAGGACCAACAACTCTGTAATTTTCATGCTATTGACATAGCTGAAGATCAGTATTCCTCCAAAACTGTTGGCCTTCTTGTTTTTTTTTTTTTCTTTTTTTTTTTTCAATTTTAATTTAATTCAATTAAGTAAATTAAAATTTTAAATCATCATTAATTATTTCATTGATCAGTTTATTAAAGATGCCATTTTGAGTTTAAGGATATGTTCCTGAGTATGTTGACTGCATGATGTCTTCGCTTTAGAACTCATTGCATTCTTTATTTCAGAAGCTTATAATCGCATGATACGTGTAAACAAAGTTAGATAAGTTATTTTTTTCGTTACGTAGCATCATTTAAGTCGGTTTATTATTCAATTATGTACGACACTTGTTTAAATACGGCATTTTTTAGCTACATAAGGTTGTTATATTAGTTGTGTAATTATTTAGGGATTTTTTCAAACTGTGTAGTGTACTTAAATTGCAATTAAACTAAATCTTAATTTCATCTCAAATTCAACTTCAAAAAATGCATTTATAGTTGAAAATTGGTGTCAAATTGAACAAGAGGAAGAATGACATGCCCAAAGCCTACAATCTCATTATTATTAGACTACTACTAGTCCCATTCACAACCCCATTGAGGCAAATCACACAAACTTAACAAACAGATGAGAGGAAACTAAACAAAAACAAACCAAACAACAAAACTACTGAAAAAAATCACAATCTTCATCTCGAATCCCTCGTGCCCAGCCGAAGAAGGTGAAGCTCCAGCGGGAGGATTTGGGCTCTCAGCCAGTCTTTCGGCAGCACAAGTGTAGCCGCAGCGGCTCGGCCGAACCACTCTGTAGACTCCCTTGCTGGTCAGAATATACACATCCTTGCTGTTATCTTCAGAGAATGAGTACACGAGGCCAAGAGATGGCAGGGGGCTCCCCTCTACAGTATCACATGCTACTGGAGAGTCCTTGGCACAATTGAATGGCAGTCTGCTGCTGTTGTACTTCCCACTCTCCTCGGGGATCTCCGTGCCTGCCCACATCACTTCTCCGTACAGATCCGCGTACAAGTATCTGACGAAAGAGAAACACGGGGTTCACCCAGGCCCCAGGAATAATTTTATATTTTAACACGTTTCCTCAGGCGAAGGCTTATTTGCTTTGCAGTGTGGAGTTCAATATAAGTACTTTTTCTTAAAAAATTCTTATGCTATAGATAATTGGGAGTCAATTCTAATAGAATAAGTGCATTACACACATTCTCAAATGTAGGTAGTTAGTTTCTTACCTTCCATACAAGCATGGATCAGCATTGGACCTGTAGACATAGCCACCAGTGATGGCAGCAGAGCCGACTTGATTGCTAATAGAGGAGTGGTTGTATCCCATGACGGGGAATATGGTATTTATGGAGTTTGCCGAGGTATTTCCTCCGGGAGTCCACGATGGGTGGAAAAGATAGGGGCCCTCGTAGACTCGCCATCCGTAATTTCCTCCTTTCGAAATCAAATCAACTTCTTCGTATGTGTCCTGCGAGTGAGAACGATGAGATTTGTAATGATAACCGCGTTACGAATAAACATGACTGGATTGTAAGATCGACGATAGAAATTTTGAAATTTTAGCCCATTTCTCATGCTGGCTCATGCATTTTGAAATGTTTCACGTGAGTCCATGAGGTCATTCAGTAGCTTCGTACAGTCTTTCGATGAAGTTATCTTTAATCGAAATTAGCATTCCACGCAAGGCTTCGACCTTCTCTCTTCTTATTCTTCCTTTAGTCCGTCGTATCCCTTGGTTTCTCTCTAGAGAAAGGCGGAAGGCAAAGAGAAATAGGAAAGGTTGTTGAAAGAGAGAGAGAGAGTGAGAGTTATTTTGATCAATTGCTTTAGGTTGAACCTATTGTAGATGGAAGCAATAAATGATGTTTAAATAAATTACAAAAATAGCAAATAGGTCCCTCCAATTTGGGTCTATATGTGTTAGGGTCACTCTAGTATCCAAATCAACCAAGCAGGTCCCTCTAGTTTGAGAAATAATGCAACTAAGTCCTTCAGCTATTAAATTCATACGTAAAGGAACATTTTTACTTTCCCTTCTTATCTTCTTCTTCTTCTGATCCCACAAAAGATACATTCCATTGTTATGCAATATCTATCATTATCAAACATAAAGTTTGGCAAAGAGGATATATAAATAAGGGTGTTAATACGGATTGAAGATCGAAAATTGAATTTATTTTAGATCGAATCGAAATCAAGTCGATCTAAACGAGCCAACTAACAAGCCAAAAGTTTGGGTCGGTAATGATTTCGAGCCGATGTTTGAGCCGGGGTAGGCTCGGCTCAATCTAGCTGATTTTGAGTCGATTGAAATGTGATTAATCCGATTTCGAGCGGGTTATTGCCTCAGCTCGAAATCGGATCGATAACATGTGTGTATATAAATAAAAATAAAAGAAGTGCAGAATAGAAAACCTGTCCAACATCACCACAAAAGAAGTAAGATGGCTTTTCAGAGTCAAAACTGCAGCGCCATGGATTTCTTAGACCCAAAGCCCAGATCTCAGCCTGCAATTCACCATCCTCAGCTGCTGGGTTGTCTTTTGGAATTGAATAATTGCCCCAGAGATCAAGATCAGTCACCTCACTTGCACCTTTAAGATAATACCATACTCAAAATATAGCCAATATAGATTTCAAGGGTGCATATGTAATTTTCCTAAATTAGCACACAAAAAAAATGTTGAGATAGAACTCAACTAGGTTGTTACGCCATTATTTAACAACCCTACTCTAAGACCCCTAGTCGAAGAGATCTCTTCTTCTAACAGCCTTCTAGGAGCAGTTCTACTCTAACAAGCTGATAACTCTATAGGAAGTAGTCTCTTCACTGACACCCCCAGTTGAACAGCCTTCTTCTAGTAGCCTTTTAGGGAGCATCTATACTCTAACAAGTTGACGGCTCTTTAGGGATTAGTCTCTTCTCTAACAACCCTGATCGAACAACGGGACCTGACACTAGATCTCAGGATATTTGAAAAATGTGGCACAAGTGGCCATAAAAGGTTTGATAGCACTACATAAATCTTCCCAAATTCCTCAAAAGTAATTTCGGATATGACAGAGCATCAATGTGTTCCAGCCTCTCCAAACTATGAATGGAGGGGTAGAATATGAAGGCGGGGTAGAGTATGGAGGGGATTCTCGCTCCCTATCTCTCTCTCTCTCTAGGAGACAATGACCAAGAAGCCCTCAGCTCTTTAACTGTCCTTGCTTCATCGACCTCTATTGTTCAAGAAGTTATTTCTTTTGTACTTTTTTTCTTTTTCGACCTCCGCTTGTAAACCCATCAAGCCTTATAACATTTTTATTCAGCCAGTGAATTTACATCCGAACTTGATGCCGTGATTTTTCTCTCGAACACTTGAGTTCCTACTTAAAAATTGCTCTCTTTCTGCATCAACATAAGTTTAGCTCTTATGTAAAAACTACTGATGGAAGATAAGGAGCTATTATATTTTAACATCAAAATCAACTTTGTTTCACATCTTATGCACACCCTAATATTAAAATAAAATAAAATATTTTCTCTCTTATATGCACACTCAAATCTATTGTAAATTGTAGCGACTACCTTGAAAATCGCATTTCATTATTCCTCTTTTTATTAAGCCTTCCAGTTTGATATAAGATGGCAAAATATGTATTTACTAAACAAATAGAATGAAAGTAACAGAAATGCATCAAATATTCTAATAATAAGAATCGAATTCCTAATATGTAAATAAGATAATTTTAATTATGGTAAATAGCAATTGAGTCCCTCTAGTTTGTCCTCACGTGCAACTAGATCCCTACTGTATATGAATTAAGCAAAATGGTCCTTAAGATTGTGTCAATGTGCATCTACGTCCTCAAGCATGACAGATAAAAGTGCACACGAGAGCAAACTAGAGAAGCCCAGTTGCTATTTTTAAATAGTAGGGACCCAATTGGACATGAGAGCAAATAAGAGGGACTCAGTTGCTATTAACCATTTTAATTATTATCCCCGAGACAAAATAAGCAACTTGCTAACTTTTCAGGTGTGGATAAGCAATCCCTCCAGTAACAACAACAACAACGTCTTAATCCCATTAAGTGAGGTCGGCTATATGAACTCTTTGTTTCCATTGCGCTCTATCAATTACCAAATTCTCATCTAAGTCTAAGTAACTAAAATCACTCCTTATAGTTTCCTGTCATGTCTTTTTTTTGGTCTCCCTCTTCCTCTCTGTACATGAGCAAAATCCAATAACTCAATTTTTCTAACTGGAGCTTCAATCAGCCTACGAAGCCTACGAAATAGTGAGACGGAAAAAAACTGCAAGCTAACCACTCACTTGGCATTTGATTCACATCAAGCCTCATGATTTTACCCAGCAAAGTTTTCTTATTCTGTGCAAAATTGAAGGGATCCCCATTATTCCCACCATCTCCCATCATAAAATATAGAAACCCATCTTCAGGACCAAAGATAATCTGCCCTCCATGATGCCCACTGTATGGAAGCCCCATGGTGAAGATCCTTCTCACTTCAGTGGGGTTAGCAGACTTTGCCTACAAATGAAACAAAAAAAAACCTTCCAAAATTTGATCATCACACAAAAAAAAAGGGGGATTTACGTAGAGAACATTGAATTCATCACAAATTACGCATTTCACCATCATTTAGTAAATATTACGCATATCACACTTTCCTTATTGTTACAATAGAAATGTAAAACCCATAAGTAATATAAGGAGAGTGTGATATGTGTAATATTTACTAAATGATAGTGAAATGCGTAATTTGTGATGAATTCAATGTTCTCTACGTAAATCCCCCCCCCCCAAAAAAAAGACAATCTAACATATTTTTATGATCCCACACCTGCGAAGGTGTCGACGAAGAAGAAGTGTCGGCAACATACTCCGCAACGACGCTCTGATATCGGCAAGGTTGATCGCCGCTGTCGCCTCCGAGCATCGAAGGATCGCAGCCCGCTTCAGAGTTACACGAACACCTGCCAGAACAGCTTGTAACCTGAACTTTATCGCAATTAAAAGAAACAAATAGGCGCCCGTTGCTCGTGAAATCTGGATGAAGCGCCATCCCCATCAATCCGAATTCGGTGTCGGCGTGAACTACATCCGTTATATCCAGGAAAGGATTCGATTCGTTGACATCCAATATTCCTCCCGATCCTTGCGCTGGAATGGTAGCGAGCCAAATTTTGCCGGCTTGGTTCGACAGAAAGGCTCGAGTTGAGCCGTCTGGGTGAGGCACCATGTTAAGGTACGATCCGTTTCCTAACTTCTCGAGACAAATGCCTTTCGGAAGGTTCGAATCGGTTTTGTTGCTGATGAACGAAGCCGATTCGCCGTTGAAGCAGACTGAAGCTCCTGATGTATTGCAGAAGTCGGCTTCTGATTCGTAGATATCAGCGAGCCTGGCAGGCGAAGAAGCATGTGTCTGTGGCACAAACGGAGAGTTCGATATGGTGATATCTTTGCAGGTATTCCAGACCTCTGAGCAGAAATCTGTGGTAGAATCTGCAGATCTGAAAGAACCACTCGAGTTGCATAAAACAGGAACCGACGAAGGTTTTACATTAACGGCGAAAAGGTCTGCCGAATACGGATCACATTTCTACACAAACCAAGAAATGCAAACATCGAAATTAATATCGTCAACTTTCAATCATTCAATTGGGATCCATTTGTAAAGTCTTTTCTAACGAAAGGGAGACGATTTTCTTTTAACCAACAAAAGAAAAAGGATTAGCGTATCGATGACGATGGTACTCAAATGAATAAGTTGTCGCACTGGAGTGCCTTAAAATTAGCATTACAAATTGGACCCAAGCAACTTGCAGAGCCTTGGCTGTGTTTTCGTTAAGGCTACTTAAAGTACTTAACCGAAATTTTAAGCTACTTAATGAAAATATTTGCGTCTATGTTATCTCTAAAGTATATTTGTTTGATTCAATATTGTTATATTAAAAGATGACAGTAGAAAATTAGTCTAATCTCATTTCCCCTTGTTAAAATTAGGGTGATATTTTTACAGTAATAATTTTGTAATTTTTTATAATATTTTTTAAACATATCACCAAATCCAAATAATCAATTTTTCCAAATAACTGGACATAAATATCACAAAATCCCCTTCAAGCAGCTTAAAGAGCCAAACTATTTTGAAGATTTGCTTGGAACTTATGCAGTGTAAGCAGCCTGGCTTATATTCATTTCAAATGCAACCTAATTGAGAAGAGCCGTATCTATTTTCATTAGTTGTTCGATTCAACCAACGATTTGTTATTGGTGCAATGAGGAAACATACAAATAAAATAAATGTTGCAGAAATGAGGATGTTAAGGTGGATGTATGGATATACACGAAAGGATAGAATGAGAAATGAGTATATCCGAAAGATAGTTGGTGTTGCACCAATTGAGGATAAACTTAGAGAAAGTCGGCTTAGATGGTTCGGACATCTAAATCGTAAGCCCCAATTAGAAAAATTGAGTTATTGGATTTTGCCCATAAACAAAGAGGAAGAGGGAGACCAAAGAAGACATGACAAGAAACTATAAGGAGTGATCTTAGTTACTTAGACTTAGATAAGAATTTGGTAACTGATAGGGCGCAATGAAAACAAAGGATTCATGTAGCCGACCCCACCTAGTGGAATTAAGGCTTCGTTGTTGTTGTTCGATTCAACCAACGATTCGTTATTGGAGCAGATAGCAACAACGATTTCATCGGACATACGTATTTTCCGACGGTTATATTAGTAGACCAACAAGCTATTTCACTATCGAAGATCTAAAGGTACACTCAAACAAGAAAGAGAGATGATCACTTCACCGTGCAGATAATGGATTTGACGAGAGACCCACAGGCTGAATCAGAGATGTTCATGGAAGCAAACTGGTTCTTCAGCACGGCATCGTCGCTGGCGTTGCAGCAGCTGCTCCCATTGTGAGAGCAGAACGCCAATGGCGCTTCTAGGGTTATCGGTGCTCCTGCTCGAAGGAGAAGAAAACCCAAAAACGAAATCAGGAATGGGGAACAAGAGAGAAGAGTGAAAATGAGAGGGATGAGTGAGAGGAGGCCCACTGGAATCTGTGCATAGAGGGAAGGATGAAGAACTGGGTAGAAGCAGCAGGAAGAAGACGATTTGGACGATGGGTAGAGGAGAGCTGTACATGGGAGCAGAGCTCATTCTTATTAGAGGAAGGCGATGTTCCTAACGATGCTGCCATTAACAGGAGGAGGAGGAGCAACGAAGAACAAGAAGAAGACATTGGGTATAACAAGTTTGACCAAACTGATCTTTAAAAAAATAGAAAAAATTTGAAGTCAGACACTTCACTTGATCATGCTGCGATCATAGAAAATATTATTTAAGAGGGAAATTAGACAAAAAAAAAAAAGGGAAGAGTTGACTTTTGATTAATTTCAAGCTTGAGGAAGAACAGAGGACATGGGAAGAGAAGGCAATGAAGTTGCTCTGAAAAAGATGATGTGAAGGGGAAGAACTCAAGATAAGGACTTCTGGGTAAGAAAAACATTTAAATACACATAAAAAAAATATTATCATCTTCAAATTTAAAAACTTTAATAAGTAATGTATTGATGAATATTTTTAAATATCATAAAATTTTGTAAATATTTTAATGGGTAAATTATACTCAAGTCTCTGAGTTTAACACTTAATAACGCACAAATTTATATTTTTTAAAATTTAACATCGAGGTTCCTAAATTTTAATAAATTATCAAATGAGTTTTTTTTTTATTATTAAATTTTTTTTAAAAAGGCCACATGCTCGGGGATCGGGAGGAGAGAGAGAGAGAAGGGGTATAATGTTAATTTTAAAAAAATAATAATAATAAAAAATAAAAATGAACTCATTTTATAATTTATTAAAACTCAGGGATCTCGATGTTATAACGTGAACATGTGCATTATTAAGCTTTAAATTCAAAGACCTTGATATAATTTATCCTATTTTAATTTATAATTAGTTTTGAGATTGAGACAAAAAAATAATTTAAGTCCATAAATAGACGGATTACCTGACTTTCAATTGTTTGTATTTAATATTTTTAATTATTTAGCTCTTGATATTATTTTATTTTTGAAGATAAATAGTTTCTTAAAAATAAAAATTAGCTTATGCTGTGCTAATAGTCTCTCTTTTTCATTTATTTTTTGGTATTTAAAGTATAATTATTTAAATGAACATTTCATTTTAATTATTAAATTATATGTAAAATTGTAATGCATTTTAGTTTATTTCTATATTTATTTTTTCACCTGCCTAAAACAATAATCATAGGACTACTAAGTTGTTGTTTTAAGAATTTAAATTTAATATACCTATGGGTAATTAAAATGAATAAAAAGGGATAATAAATTTACATGAACATATTATAAATAACAATTTAGAATCTTATAAAATATAATGATCATAAATTTTTTTTGCAACTATCACTAATAAAAAAATTGAAATAGAAACCAAAAAAAAAAAAACTGAGAAAGGCTCAAATTCAATTTATGAATTGAAATTTATGGTTAAACTCAATTTCAAAAATCTTTAAATAAAAAAAAATCAGCTTTATTTTTAATAATTTTGTGAGACATAAAAAAGTTAAAAATTCTTAAAATTAAAAATACTTTTCAGCAAATTCTTAACCTTTAAACATTCTCACCAGTCCTAATCAAAGTAGGTTTGACTTTAGAATTTTTCTTTTTATTTTAGAAATTAATTTAATTGATATATAATTTTATTTTATTATTTAAAGTTCTGTGAGGGAAATTAGGGTATAAAATATTTTAATGCTGATAAGCTTGCACATGCAAAAATATAATTTACATACTTCACTCAAAAAAAAAAAAAAAAAAAATATATATATATATATATATATATATAATGACTTTAATGAGGCCTCTTTCATGTAAAAACAGATTTGCAGTTCTACCCATCACCCAAAATAATTTAGGGACATTTACATGATAGACATAGAAATTGGGCTAATTTATGGATTTCACCATAAATCTCAAAATATTACAGTTATAACATCTAAAATAGCTATTTTTTTGTTTTTCACATTCTGCAGTAAATTCTATTAGAAGATTTATCCATAATTAAATCTCAACAAAATCTAAGCCATTAATTGCATCATTTAACCATCGATCTTCATGTTAAGGTATCGCGGAGCTGCATTGGTTCCGGCGGCAGCGTATTCATGCAAGGCGGCAGCGTATTCTCGCAACGCGACAGCGTATTCACGCGAGCATCACTCTGCTATTTGCATCTTCTTCTTACGCGGGCAGCGACAGAACTCTGAAGCTGGAGAAAGGTCCGATGCTCGCTCGCGATGCCCGTGTAATAAGAAGATGCAAATAGCAGAGTGATGCTCGCGTGAATACGCTATCGCCTCGCGAGAATATGCTGCCGCATCGCATGAATACACTATCGCCGGAACCAATGCAGCTTCGCGATGCTCTAACATGAAGGTTGATGGTTAAATGATATGATCAATGAGTGAGATTTTATTAAGATTTAACTATAGTTAAATCTTCTGATAGAATTTACTGCAGTATGTAAAAAAAGAAAAAATAACTGTTTTAAATGTGATATCTGTAATATTTTGAGATTTATGGTGAAATCCAAAAATTAGCTTAATTTTTGTGTCCATTATGTAAATGTCCCAATAATTTATAGGATAAGTTACATCCAGGCTCCTATGGTCAAAAAAAGTTACAAATTAATTTGGATATCTGAAGTTATAAAAGTGTTAGCATTTGATCCCAATTAACACGTAATTATTAATTTTTTAATATTATATCATAAGATTGTTTATAATAATTTTTTTTTGCTTTTAATGTGTAAATTAATCGAATAAGTCAAAACATAATCAAATTTTATATTTTTTTAATCAAGAAAGGCCAGTGAAATTGAGATTTTTTAAAGTTGAGACCAATTTTCAATAGCTTCATAATCTTAAAAACCCGGATGCAATTCATTCTAATTTATAATTTACTCGAACTTAACGTGAATCAATGCAAATCATACCACCCTTATCGTATTTTCCCTATAAAACTACTCGTAGTACTTTCTACGCATAATAATTCCATTTTATGGGATCGTGTAAGATTACAAAATTATATAGAACATTTTTCGTATCTAAACAAAAAAAAAACATACATTATTAACTCTACTTGTATTCTTAATTAAAAATAATAGGTACACACATATGTTGATATAAATACATGAATTAGAAATATATATATATATATATCAATCAGTTTTGCATTTAGGCCTTTATTTCTATCAGCTCAATTTGTGTATAACTACAAAAAAATTGCATAATAGTCTCTAAAGTTTGTTCAAGTTTACGACATCAAATGAGATCGTGTGATCTCCTTTTTGCATCACGCAAGAGCATCCAACGAGAAATAGGATCGCATTTGAATACTCGTCTTCTTTCTATATACGACATACAGATAATAAATTTATGCCATAGGCACTCAGAAATTAATTTGTAATATGTGAAGTTTTTATGTTAAATTACAGATAGGTCCCAAAGAATAGGCTCACTTACAAGTAGGCTGTTACTTTTGAACTAATTGTAATTGCATTTTTATTTTTATTTTAAATATTTTTAATTTGGCCTAAATGAATTTTTTAGTGAGGTGTGGATATGTATGAAAAATGACCATGTTGAAAATAACAAGTCAACATTACTGGTCAAGTAATGAATTATGATTTTTCTTTTTTGCATAAATAATGCAATTTAATGAAAAACAATAAACTCAAAAGAAACCAAAATAATAATAATAATAAGAAGAAGAAGAAAGAAGAATAAAAAATATATATTTAAGTAATTGCATTAGCGAGGTTAACTTATTTAATTACGTTAATCCAGCCAAATAGAATTATATAGATATCTATTAACTCGAGTAATAAATCTCGTGTTATCCTTATTAGGATCTTAGGAGCTATAAATTTTTCTAAAATCTTAAGCTAGTAAGAAAGGCACAACCAATTTATTTATTATATTGTAGACCCAACCTCTTTTCAACAGTCGTGCACTACTCAAAGTTATGTTAGGCAAAACGATATTATTAAGCCAGTGACAATCACATCCAAGCCATTTAGTCGCTACTTTTTTCAATAATCTCCCTCTCAATGCACTACTGAGATTCGAATTTGAGACCTGCTTTAATATCAATTGTTAGGATTCTTAGCGCTACAAATTCTCTTAAAAGCTTAAACTAATAAGAAAAGTACAACTGATTCACTTATTATATTATGCACTCATCATTTATAGGTCAAATTCAGCTTCTTTTCAATGAAAAGACATAACATCTAATGTTATGTTAGGTAAGACGATAGTTCTAAGCCACTGATAGTCGTACTCAGATCATCCAGTCGCTGTTTTTTCTCAATAATCCCCACCACCCTTGCTAACCTTATTAATCGTTAACCCTGCTCTGACTCTCAATTAAAGCTTGAAAATAACTCGAGTTATCTCAGTTGCATGAGCTAATTTATGAGTCAAATTGAATTTTTTGATAACTCGGGTAAACAGTCAAACGTATTCTCTCTCATTTCAGCTTAGATAAATTATTAATGAGATTAACTAACTCGAGTTAACAAACCCTCACCCCCTATACCAAATAGGAAGTTGGGTCTATGCCCAAGTGAATCATTTTTATTTGTATGGATATTTTCAGTCAATTGCGATTTCATTTAAATTTATTTAATTTACTCCATTTGAATTATTTACAGAAATAATCAAATATTAGTATATTATGAACTATTCAAAACTTAAAATATGTGAAAATCTTAATATGATTTTTTATTGAAGATTTGAAATAAACATTATTACTTATTGCTAAACATAAATTTAACTCCATTAAAAAAGTCAGTCAAAATTTTCAATTGATAAAGTGGATCAAAATTTTCAATTGATAACAAAATATTATAAGGCCATATAAGATGCATCATAAATTATATATAATTACAGTTTTGAATATAAATTTATTTAAGGGTTGCATAATTTTATAAATTTTAATTATATGCAAGTCCTCAAAATATTAAAACTTATTGTCAACATCTGGATTCATCGTCAAATCTCAACCGCACATATGGCATCTGAAGGCTTATTTTACTTATTATTGTACATGATATTTTGTTCATCAGTCGGGATATCTGACTAATCATGTTTTGACTTTACAGATTTCTAACGTTGGCCACGAAATTTGTTTGTCCACAGCTGTCGCCGTCTCAACCTAGTTGAGATTGCCACGTCAGCACAACTTCCACTAGCGTGGATTCTCATTAGTCACACAAATAAAGGACTTGCATGCCTTTGCTACTACTGATGGTTTTCTTGGAGCCAGTAATGGTGGGATTGACAATGTGGATCCAATGGTTATAATATTCCGATAGCATGGGGCCTACAAATATAATATTTCAGTCCGAAAAATTCACTGAACTCCACTACAGCTTATCTATACATACTTCTAGGCAAAGTTCAAAAAAAAAATAACAACAACACGCCAGAGCGGACATACCAGATAAGAAGACAAGATCACAGAACATTAAAGAATCATTAATCATTGGGTTGAAGCTTGTATTCTTTTATTTTTCTTTCTTTCTATACTAGTTCTCTGACCAAACTTTTGAGCTTTAGTGAAACCTTCTTTACTGACTCTCCGGTAGACGTAAGGAAAGCTATCCCTGAACCACCTAAAATTCTTGTGTATTTTCCTGGATGATCACTAGCTCTCTTTGACACCGATATTCTGGGTTAGAGACATTGCGTACCACCACTTCTTGGAAACCTCCATCTCTCTTTGTCAACACTTGTCATCTGGGTCTCTTCGATTTAAGTTTTTTTTTACATCGGTAACTTTTAAAATTTAAAAATTACTATTTAAAAAAATTAAAAAAATTAAAATTCAATTATTATTACAAATTAGTTATGTTTTTTTTAATGTCCTAGTTTACAATAATGTTTTTTTAATTTAAATATGTATTTTAATTTTAAAAATAATAATCTAATGATCAAATTTATTATTAAAAATAATCGTAAACTATATTATTATTATTATTATTGTTATTATATATATATATATATATTTATAAGAATTAATTAAGGGTTTGAAGTGGAATGATTCAATTTCAAATCGTGAAAAAATTACGCCAATTTTGAATCAAAATTCGAGTAATTTTTAGTCGAGTTTTGAGTTTCAAGTATTATTAACAGTCCAACGCAAAGACAGAGTTACATAGGAGTTAAACAAGTGTATGACGTATGGGATGACGTTCTTTATGGCTTTTTTGCATTTTACTACCTTCAATTACCTAACATTTTATTTTTAGGGGCATTTACATACATACCCCTTAAATCATCTTGAATTACATATTAAACCCCACATTTTTTAATTTTACAACTTAACCCCCTAAATCATCCAAAAATAAAAACTAGTAGAATACATATATTTGTAAATATATTTATAATATTTGTATATATATATATTATTGGTAATAAACATCCAAATAATTATAAATCAGCAAAAAACATACTTTGAAAATCTTGAGAAATGCCTAAATATGTTATTTTTGGATGATTTAGGGGGTTAAGTTGTAAAATTAAAAAATAAGGGGTTTAATATATAATTCAAGATGATTTAAGGGATATGTATGTAATTCTCTCTTATTTTTACCGACATTGACAGGCCATTTGTTTACTAGCAATTATTCATCTTTTTCTATGAAGAACAGTTATCATCTCTCATCACATTTTTATATTAATACATAATTTATAAAAGAAATGATAGATAAGTTGACATTTCTCATGCATAGCATTAAAATAAAGATGTGAGTTTTTAAATTTATTGCAGTTGAGTCCTAAGTATTTTTTGAAATTTCAATTAGATCCTTATTGCACACGATGGCTCGAATCCAGGTCCTAACTAGCGCAGACCTAAATATAGGCGAGTTTCGAATTTCAAACAAATTCACCGTGCATAATAACTAGACATACAATTGTATCAAAATTCTTTTTTTTTTCCTTTTTAAGGGCATATAAATATGTGTTTATCTAAAATTTTCTTCAAAACATATTAAACTCTTATTTTTTAGTTTTACAATTTAATTTTTAAAAATAATATAGTACACATATATTTAGTAATATAATTAAAATATTATATATATTATTGATAATAATATTTTAAATAATTATAATTACATTTTTTTGAAAAATCTTTTAAAATTTAAATATATTATTTTTAGCAGATCCAAAAATTAAAGATTAATACATCTATATTCATTTATACTATATAATTAAAGTTAATACAAGCAGATAAAATTAAATCTTCCCATTTTACCCTTCTTTTTCCCATAATTTCCTTGCTATTCAACTATTTCTCTCAAATTACTTATATAATTTTTATTTTTTTTGCACAAAAAAAATAAAAATTATTATTCTAATATGTTTTTTTTATTATTTTTCATTGATTCAAATGAAACTTTTTATTAACATATAATTTTATTTATAATTATATTTCAATATAATAATTATAATTAAAGATGTATAAAATTATATGTAAATATCATTTCAATTACAAAAAGTCATATTTAAATATAATTTTAATTATATAATCCTAAATTTAGCTACATTATTTACACTTAAATATAGGCGACTTCAACTATATTATTTTAGTTATATAAATTAAATTTCATTACAATTTTAACTACTAAATTTCAAATAAATTATATACATTACATTTAAATATATTTTTTACAATAAAAAATACTACTTAGATATAATTTTATTTACACAAATAATAATTAAATATAATTTCAGGTATAAAATATAATTTTAGCTATATATATTAGATTTAAATATAATTTAATTTATCAATTAAAATTAATTTGTGTAAAATACTTTGTGAAATTTTTTCACTTTTTGGCATCCTAATAAACCTAGAGAAAAATTTAAAGCATCCCTCAAAGCTTTCATTAATTTTATTTTAGAATTAATTTAATATTTAAGTAATTAATGATACAATAATAATTAAATAAATAAAATTAATATTAAATCATTTGAATTAAACCACAAATTAAAAATCTGATCTATAACTAATGTGCTTTTAAATATAGCAAAAAGTTTTTTTTATTTTTTTTATTTTTTAAATATAGCAAAAAGATTTACTCCGTTTAATATCGTTGCCTTAAAAAAAATATTACATTGATTAAGATTTTTTTTTAAATATTCATCATCATATTATGATTTTCGATTTCAAATTTTAAAATATGAATCATCATAATTTGATCAAATAAAATCTTTGAGCAACTTTTTTTTAGTTAATTTGATATTGTATTAACAAAAAATGCATTAATAATTAATAAATTAATATTAATATTAAAATGATTAAATTATAAGATAAAATTAAAGTGTGATCTAACTAATATGATGGATTAATTTTGTCCCTGAATTGCTGTCAACTTTTGCTAAAAAATATTACACATATGTTATTTAAAGAGCACAACTTTTAAAAAATTAATCTTTATGATGTTATGATTTATATCTTTTTTTTGTCTCATTTTGATTTTCAAATAAACCAAAAATAGTTTTAAATTTTTTATTTAAATATCTATTTTTTAAATAATATATATCAAACATAATGTTTTAATAAATTTTATTTGTACTATGTTTTAATAATATATATTTGTACTAATTTTTAAGAAAAGTAGTTTTTATAATATTTTGGGACATTTACATGGTGGACACAAAGATTAGGTTAATTTACGGATTTCATCATAAATTAATGGTGGACACAAAGTTTTTAGTAATGTTTTAATTTACTATTAGATAAATAAAAAATCTTAAACTCAAAATTTGTAAAAAAAATTCTTTCATTAGTTGTAAAAAAAATTCTTTCATTAAACTCAAAATTCTATTAATCCTAATTTGTTTAGGCCTATTAGCTGTTTTTTAAATTCTTTTGTATCCTGCATAAAATATATCAAAGGTTTTATCCTTATAATTTTATTTTTATCTAATGGGATTAGAGTACAAAATAGTGGGCTTATATTAAACAATAATAAATGATTATTTGAGAATACTTTTTGTAATGAGTTTAAATATTTTAACTTAAAATTTTCAGTTACAGATAAAACTTCAGGTTTGTAATTCATTCGAATTAATTTTAAATAATTAAAATTTCGTGAAATTTTTATTTGTGTTTGTTGTATTGTGAATATATAATAAGTTGCATGTATTGTTAAAAGTATGTATTGGTTTAATACATTCATGCCTATAATTATGTCACAAGAGAAATCTTTACAGATATATATATGTGGAAAAAATAATGATATATAGTTATCTTCTGCTTGAGCGAAAAAGGCTAATATTTTTAACATATTTAAAGATTTTCATTGTACTATTTATCCCTATAAGGTAACTTTTTCTTCAAGTTTTTCAGCAAACTTATCTACCCAGAATTATAAATTTATAATACTACGTGTTGCTCCTGTGTCTATAATTGCATAAATATGAAATAGTTTATATCCAGGAAAGTCTATTTTAATTCATATTTTATTTAAATGTTTATATGTAGATTCATATTCAAGTTCTAGTTTTGTTATAGGAAAATTATTAAATCAAATAATTTATAATTTTTCCTAATTTTTATCATTGTATTTTGTTCATTATTCCTTATCACAGCTTTGATTTCTCCACTGTAATCTGATCTAATTATTCCTTCATTAATAGTCATGTCGTTATTAAAAATCCAATCATTTTCCCTTTAATTAATCCGTAATATCCATTAGCTATTTTAGCACTTATACCCATTCTAATTTTGATACTTGTATTTGATTGTATTAGCATATCTTCAAATGAATAAAATTCATATCCTATTGCTATTTTTATTGGATTTTTTGCATTATATTCAATCTTAGTAAAGACTATTTTATTGTTATGATTAGATTGAACATTTATACTATGTAGCTTACATTTATTTACTCTTTTAATATTTATCATTTTTTCTTGAATTTTTAGTTGTATAGTTTCAAAATTTATATTTAAAGGATAATAATTTTTAAGATATCTTGTCCAATTAATATATCAAAAGCATTTCTATCATCACTATAGATTATATCATATTCTAAATTATAAAGTTCATTGAATATATCAATAACCATTAAACTATCAATATTTGCTTTATATTTAAGCTCTTGAATTGTTTTATTGAAAGTATAATATCTTTTCTTTTCAGCTATAGATATATTATTTTCTATTAATTTAGATTTGATATGAGATAAAGAAGCACCTGTATCTATAAGGGCTTTTACTATAATAGTTTTTTCTTTGAAACTAATTAAAACTTATATAATACTTAAATCTAATTTATTTGTTAAAAACGAAGTACTAGGACTATTTTAATATTCATCTTGGTTTAAATCCTTGATTTGCAATCTTTTAGACATATTCATATTATCTAATTGTCTATTATATCCAATAGATAGTCTTCCTTTTTTAATATATAATTGTTTAGTGGGTGGTTTCTCTATTAATTGATATTTTTTTATTTCATTTATATTTAAATTTCATTCTACAGGTAATTGAATATCTTTATTCGTTAATTATTTTGGATATATTACTTCTGAATATTGATTATGTAAATCATCTAATCTTATATCAGAAGGTATTGGTTTTATTTCGATATTATTAATTTCTGAAAAATGTCCTAATAATCTTCATGTAAATGTTAAAGATTTACTGCCCTTTAATATATGTATATTTTCTAATTTATGAAATATCATTAAGCTTTGATCTAAATTTTTATCTTTAAGGCTTATAAAAAAATTAGAAAATATTTTGAAATTGAGTACCTCATATAATAAATTTGATTGAATAATTCTCATGAGAGATTGTTCTGTTGTAATTAATCTATTATCTGAAACTATTAAAATTATAGATGAATCTAAATCAGCTCTAAAATTAGCTTTTATAGTTATTTGGATATATCCTAAATGAAGATATTTAATTCGTTCTGCATTTTTTACTTTATTTAATATTTCCTTAATCTTATTTTTAGTGATAATTTGTAATTTTGTTATTGTAGTTGGTTCATCGGAACTATCAGTATTACCTTCAAAATATTCAATAAAATGAACTATCTTTTTTGTTAATTACAAACGAAATTTTTCGTTGTATACATCTTTACCCTTTGTGTTATTTTTTAACTTGATTATTTTTTTATATAGATTATTATCAAAAATAAATTGTTCATTATGACTGTCTAATGATGTGTTTACTATTTTTTCGATATTCTCATCTTCTTGATCTGTTTCTTCATGTAACATTAATGTATAGCTTATATCATCATCAGAATCATCAGAATCTATCTCAAATTCTTCTATATCAGATTCACTACTATTTAAATTTAAATTATCAATATCTTCAATAGATAAAATTTCATAGTCTATTTCTGATAATGTTTCTAGTTCATGTCCTGGAATAATATCATAATATTCTGTTATCATTTGCAAGTGTGTTTCTTCTATAATTTTAATATCTTTGTTACAGTTATTAGCATAATGTCCTATTTCTCCGCACTTAAAATATTTACATGTTTTTTTATAGGTTGGTTTACGTCGGAAATATTTATTTTGTTTTTTAAGCTGCTGCGGTTTATAACGTAAGTTGAAACGTTTAAAAGATTTTCGGAAATAAGGACGGTTTTTAGATTGATTAAATTTACTAAATTTTTTAAAGTGGCGTTGTTTATGTTTATGTTTATGTTTATGTCCACCACGCTTGCTATGCGTTGGAAGGATACCAAATTTATAAGTGGGAAGGATATTTATACAACATTGTTTATGTTTAGCTTTGAATTTATCCTTGGAGAAGGATTTACGTAATTTTTGTTCTCGGCAAAATTTTATAAATAAGTTCATAGCACATTTTACTCTTAATGCTAAAGTATCAATTTTTAAATATATAATATCTTCATTTAAAATTTTACTAATAAATATAGCATATTCTTTTTTATATTTTTCGTCCCAAGATGTAGGGAGCTTATTAAAATATATCTGTGCCCAATGATCATATTGGGACACAGGAAGTTTCCAGACATATTCCATATATTTCTGGAAAAATTTCTCAATAAAACATATATTACCTATTTGCATTCGTGATAAAATTATTTCAATTCTTTCTATATCTTCGGAGTTATCTAAGGATCCGCCAGCAAAGAATTCTAATAAAAATTTACCAAGCAGAACTATAACGTCATCTTTATTTTTTTCATCTTTAATTTTTTGAAATTGCGGAAAATTTTCAAGAGATTTTAATACCATCGCTGCAGAACCAGCGAACTTGGATGTTATCATTTCAAGCAATTAATGTGTAGTTATATATGCATAAATATTTTTTAGTCCTCTTACTAATTGTATCCATTGAGAGATATATTATTTTCTTTCTGAAATTGGGATTTTATCTATATTAAAGATATATGGATTATGTTTTGAATCTTGTTTCTGATATTTATTTTGAAAAAAATCCTTTTCATTAGTGTATATAACATCAAATGGAACTTCCTCTTTTGGCTGATAATGCTGGTCAGCATATTCATTAAAATATTGAGCAGGTGTATTATGATGAGGTTCACTGTGAGGTCTTTTTCGAGAACTTGGTTCTCCTACTTTCATATATATTTCTTCAGAATTTTTATTTTTCAATTTCATTTTCACTAGTATTATCTGAATATATTTCATAGTCAGGAGTATAATCATATAAATGAAATAAATCTTCTTTATCTTTATAAATTTCTTGAATGGCTATTAATTTTTCTGAAGTTGAGTTATTCATATATTTTTGAATTTTTTCTTCCAAGATTTGTTTATTAGTTAAAAATAAGTTATAATATTCTTCAAAATTTTCACCATCTTCTAATATATTAATATATTCTATTTTTTTATTTTTATTTTTTATTAAGTGGAACATTCAACCAATGATAATATTTTTGTTTATTATCATCATAGTGTTCTATACGACTATAAGGTTTTTGTATTTTAAATTCAATAATATTTAAGTTTTCTTTTATCTCTATTAAATTTGTTTTATTTTGAACAGAAATATTATCATATACTTCATTAATCATTTCTATTAATAACTTAAAATTATTTGTTAAATTATTTCCACTTAGTTCTTTTAAATATTTATTTTTAAGTTCTATAATACCTAAACTTGTTTCTGGTTTTTCAATAATTTCTGACATGTTTGTTGAATTCTTTTCTATTTTTTGATCATGCAGATAACAATTAAAATCTAAAGTTTATAAGCATCTCTATAAACTAATTAGTCTTAAAGAATGGTTTGATTGGTACGTAAAACCGACGTTCTTACTCCACCTTTTCAGGATTGTCACATACATCCCATTAAACAACATACCAAGCCTTAATCAAGGGATAAACAGGCATAATTATGGAAGAACATATGAGTTTTATCAAAACACATTCAAACGATAGTTTTAGAGCATGAACTTAAGGTTTGTTTAGTTTAACATGTCATCCAAATCTAAAAACAGAAAAAGAAAGAAATTAAGCAAACATAGTATATAAACAGAAAATTTATTATAAATAATTACTTACAAAGCACAACTTATAACTTGGTTCTGATACCAGATTAAAACGAGGAACGAGAGATGTTTACAGGAGAGAGGGAGAGAGGTAGAGAGGGAAGAGTGAGAGAGATGAGCTGATGTATCGATATTCGGATGCCTTCCATAGCTCGGAGGCTATCCTATTTATAATACAAAATATGGAATCTGCATTATTACAAAGAGTCCGCATTATTTATTGAAGTCGACGTAAAGCATATGATTCTTTGCATAATTGTCCGGATGATTCCTTCTTTTAGCCGAAAGTCAAGATGCCATATATTATTGCATGTCAAATTATACAGAGGTCCTTGATATGAAAATTAGTCTGAAGTCTTAATCAGACTGGATTGAAATATTATCCGGAGTCACTGGTGAAGATAATTCATTTTACAGGTCTGCAAATAATTTCTCCATTTGTGGTCCCCACTGAAAATCTAGAGTATTGATATCAGTATTAACTTCTGAGAACTGTTCTTCATCAAAAACCATGATTCTTCCATTACTTAATACTTTATGCTTATTGCGTTCTTGATATACTGGCATTAATTCTTCCAAATTTAATGTTTGTTCGTAATCCCACGAATATCCAAAGAATTCTTTCAAAACTAATTGTCCTCGAGTTTTTTGCCTTGAAAGTCTCCATATCTGATATGCTAGATGGACAATATATTGATCTGGTTATATAAATGTAGAGATAATCTCGAATTCCAAAATCCTTTCATATGAATCTGTTGATGATATAATCGTTTTGACGATTTGAGAAAATCCGTTCCATTCATCAAAATTATGTGTGTCAATAATGATTTTTCTAACAATTCCCAGCTCTATTGGTCGTTCCATATGTGCTGTGAATGCTACAAACATCCGTTGTCTTTTATCCGGTAGACTTAGTAATGATTCCTTCAATAAATATGGTGGCGATCTATCTTCATAGATGTTATCCAAAATTCTTGTCTGCAGATCTTTGAGCAATAAGGTCATAATCTTATTGAGACAAGCTTTTCTTTTTGCTTTTTTCATATAGGGGGAATTAATATTGGTATATTTATATATGAGTTCTACTATAGGATATAACTTGTCATATGCTTCTGGATAATATTCCTCGCTTTTTGTACAAGATGCTGAGAAAATTGCTCTTCATTCTGGAGTTTCTGTGTAGTATTATAGATAGTATTTTCTATATAATACATATGAGATACTATTTCCCGTAGAGTATATATTAATGAAGAATTATGTTGTAATCCTCCAATTAATCTTCAAAGGCTATTTATTATGCTATATGTCTTTGGTGACATTTATATATCAGATTTATAATTACTATTGCTACTCACAAATGAAGATATTATTTGTTGATTAAATTCATCAAAAAAATCTATGGTTATTTTTCCTTCTCTAAAGGATATATTTTTCTGATATACTATATGAGACAAATTATTAAGCATCCGTTGCATCGAACTATGAGAATGTATAGGTATAGGAGAAGAGATATTATTTGTCCTCTGTTGAGGCATATTTGAGTTTAGTAGTTTACCTCTCCAGGAGTTATTCATAAAAACCTGTAAATATGAAGAATTCTACTTATTATACAGAATTAATTGAACTATTTTCTCGGGAAAGAAAATCTGCTAAAATGTTTATAAAACCAGGATTAAAAGAGATTGTATAATTATATTCATCTAATTGTAAAAGCCATCGTATTCATCGACTATTATTATCATATTTTTTATTTTTAATATAATGATATAATCCCTTATTATCAGTTATAATTTGAAATGATCTTGACAATAACCAAAATTTAAAATTTGTTACTGATTTTAAAATAGCTATAAATTCTTTTTCATATGTTGAATAGTTTATTTCTGATTTTGTGAATTTACCAGAGGTATATCAAACAACTTCTTTTTGATCCATATCTAATACGCCGGCCCAATAATAATTAATAGCATCGGTAAAAAGTATTAACTGATCTTCCTTTGTTGGAATTATACTTTTAGGTATTTTAGTTATAATTATTTTAAGATATTTAATTTCTTATTTTTCTTTTTTATTTAGTTATATTTTAATTTTATCAGTTTCCCATCATGTTATAATTTTCTCATTGTCTTTTTTATATTGTCTGTTTATGAAATTTAATTTTTCTTGTAGATGTTTAGTATATTGACTTAGTCGTGGAATAAATTTTCTACAATAATTTAAAATTCCTAAAAAACTTTGTAACTGTTTTACAGTTTTAAAAGTATTTAGAAATTTTTTAATTATTATTATTATATGTTCTTGTAATGTTATTTTCCCTTGGTCTATTATCTTTACTAAATATTCAATTGTTTGTTTACATAATTCAATTTTATTTTTTTTTCTAAAATAATTTTATGTTGAATAAATAAATTTTTGGCTACCTCTAAATGTTCTAAATGTTGTTCATATGTAGGTGAATATACAAGAATATCATCAATATAAATAAGTATAAACTAACTATATGAAGAAAAAATAGAGTTCATCCATTTTTGAAAAATTTGAGAGGCATTTTTTAATCCAAATGGCATTACTGTCCATTGTAAATGTTCAAAAGGAGCGAAAAATATAGTTAATTCTTTTGACATATTATCGATTATTTTGATTTGCCAAAATCCAGATTTAGCGTCAAATTTGCTAAACCATTTGGCTTCACTTAGTTTTTTAGTATATTTTTAGTACTGGGAATATAGAATTCATCAAATTTTAGATTATCATTTAATTTTTTATAATTTATAATCATTTTAGCATTTCTTCTTTTTTCTTCGGCATAATTTCTTACCATAAATGCTGGAAAAGAATGAGGTCTAGTGGCATTTTCTATTAATAAATTTTTTTGCAATGACCTATATAATTCTATATATATATTGGTTAATTTTTTAGTATTCAAAATAAAATCTCTTTTTATTTTAAAATATTTAAATCAATAAAAAGTTTAAATATTTAGAATTGAAAATATGTGGCAATATTTAGTATTTTTATGCATAAAAATTTTATGCAGACAACATACTAATATTAAAGAAAGAATTGAGGGTATATAAATATAAATATAAATATAAATATATATATTCTTATTTTTAATTATGTTAAATGTAGGCTTATAATTTATATTATAATAAATCTCAATATTAAGTCTAACTTTATTTCAAATCTTAAATAAATTATAACATAAATATAAAATTTATTTTGAAAATTAATATTATTTCAAATAATACATCAAAATTTAATTTCTAACTTAATTAAAATTAACTTGACGAAATTTATGTATGTTCCATTTAATATGTAAAAATTTGATAATAGTTTTTTTAGACAACTGTATAAAAAAAAATCAAATAATCGTTTTCATGTAATGCTAAAAATAAAAATAATTTTTTTTTATGAAAGAAAAGAGGCTTTCACTTTCATTTTCAGTAGACAAAATTTTTAATAAAAAATTAACATGAATTTGATAAATATTTTTCAAATCAAATAATTTTGACTTAAATTCCTCATTACATTTATACTACCAGGTAGAGAACATTAATTCAAAAAAATAATAAATAAAAATATCAAAAAGAAAATTACAGCTATTTTCAATATTTATTTAAAAATAGTTTATAAAAAAAATACACATCTCGAAAATATTTAATTCTTATCATACTTAAATTTTAGAAATAATTATTTACATGTTATAAATTTTTTAAATATTATTTATTTATTTTTTTCATAAAAATAAAATTTGAGATTGCATATATTTATATTTTTAATTTAAATTTATTTTTTGACGAAATTTAAGTTCAGTTTTCCCGCCAAAGGTTTTGTATCCCGCCGTCGGGCCAAAATCGAAACCCTAGCAAGGCTTCATCTTTATCCATTCAGCAATTTCTCAACGATCTGCTGCGGCATGGGGAGCTACGAGGACGACGATTCAGCTTTCCCCGTCCCGGAAGAAGCTGCCTCTCCCTTCCGCATGCCGAAGCTCAAGCGACTCAAGAAGGGCGCATTTCCTTCGTCGCCGCACCCGGCAGTTCGCCGGATTTCCGATGTTCCGGCTGTGCCGATCTCAACTGGCGCTGCGGATGATGGCCAGATTCGGATGAATACGTCCGATTTGGCGGTGAATGAGGATTTTGGAAGGGAAGCAGCGCCAGGCCTGGACCTCGATCCCCTGTTCTCGTATCCGCAAGTTGATCGGAGCTGGGATGCCATGGACAGATTGGATGGAGAAGTGAACCAATCTGATTGCCCGAGTGTCGAGCCGGACACGGAGGAACAAGCCAGGAAGGGGAAGTCTGTAAAGAGGCGTCTTAGCTTGGAAGAGGAAGGGGAAGATCCGAATAAGAGGAACAAGAGAAAGGGGAAATCTAAGAAGCTCGTAGGACTGGATGGGAAACCCAAGGAATCTGTTAGGGAACAAAGGAGACTAGAGAAGGTTTGCCTCTGTGTTTGAAATACGAAAAAATTACAAATTGATGCTAATATTGGATATTTAGGGAATAATTCCTATAATCAATGTTAATACCAGGCAAGGAAAGCCGAGTTGGAGCAGCTTCATGCTGAATCACAGAGGCTTTTGAGAGGTAAAATATTGCATCTATTTAGGTTTATTTCTTAATGTTGGTAGAATGAATCTCATTAAATGTTTTTGAAATCATGGGTCAGAAACTAGGGATGCTTCTTTCAAGCCTTTGAAACTTTTCAATAAGCCAGTTTCATCAGTGCTGGAAAAGATCCGGCTCAGAAAGCAGGAAATGCTAAAAAGGTCAGTTCGATGAGTTTTCTTCCTTTAACTCAAACTTCTATTTGTCATGTTACTCCTCTATGTATAAAAAGACCCGGTTGTTCTACAGTAGTAGTATTTTTAGTCGGTCGCATTCAATGGACGAGGCTGGTTGTTCTGCGGCGAACAGCAACGTGAACTCCGAGCAGACCTTATGTCAAAGTCACATGAAGGGGAATGCTGAGAATGCCAAAGAGGTCGGTAACAGAAAATCACATTCTCTATTATGCTCAAATACTATTATAAAGCTAATTCTATATTTAACTTCTTATTCTTTGATATTTGTACAAAATTCTTATTCTTTTAAACACAAAAACAGCTTGGGGATTGCCTTCTATTAGCTGTTCTCAGCCTAAGAACTAAACCCTCATTGGCGTAAATTCTCTGTTTTATCCATGAAAAAAAGAAAATACATGTCTATAAAATTGAGCTACTTATACATCTGTCTCTTAATTCTTTTAATTACTATTAATTTAGCCTTCACCTAATATTGTCTTTCAAAAAAAAAAAACTCTTTGAAAAAATAATCTTTTAAATACTATAAATCAAGCCTCACATCTTGTTTTTTGGTGTGTCAAGTATTTATAATTTTGTATATAATATTTAAAGAATCTCGAATTAAATGTGTAATTTGCTGAAAAAAATGAAGTTCTTGAGTAGACTTTTTGTGTATTCACTCAGGGTTTGTTTTGTGGTCTTAAAAATTTGGGAGCTTGTATTTAACAATTGGAGCTAATAACTTTTAAAAATTTAGTGTGCATGTAATTCACCCTATTTTTATACGCTAAAATGATATACCATACCCTACAAAATTTAAATAACATGGTTCAAAGAACAGTAGGGTAGAGCATGGCCTTAATTTTAAAGATGTGTCACTTCAATAGTTGTCTTACATTTGCTGACCACCAAAATATTCTTTCCCAAATTTTACTAAATACATCCAAATTTGATCTTACGGACTGTTCTATAATTTAAAGCTGCTCTACCTACGTGCTATATTCATTTAATAGCATTATTTTAAGCTAGTAAATTTAGGTTACCGAGCAAGCAGTTGTTTAGTTGGACGATTAAGGATCCACTGAAATAGGGATACCTTTGTATCATTGGAATTTGTTTGGCCATCTATTGTTGTTAATATGTATTTTGCATTGATGCTTGAGGACTTTTGTTATGTCTTAAGAAAAATATAATTCTCTGTTCAAAACTGATTATGTGAGTAGTAAGAAGGTAAAACTCTAGTTTTGTCAATGGGGTGATGCAGGTCTCTGATGTTCATTCCAAAGATGTTTATCAAGATTCAACCAACAATCTGCAGGTAACAATAAATTTGCATGTCATTTCTTTGATCCTATCATCATGGAGCTGTCGTCTTACTGCATCTTATTATGTAGGAATATACAATGGATTCCCATGTAAGAGCTGGAGACAAACACTTGTCAGATGTTCAGGAAGCTGTTTCTGTTTCCTACCTTGCTGCCCCTAAGTTTAAGGTTGATGATGGTGATGATGATGGTAATGATTGTGCTGGAGATCTTGCCACTACTGGTGATGATAACATGTTAGTGCAACAATTATTTTATGATACCATTCTCAATGTTAGAATAATCATTGATCTTTTCTCCATTAATCTATGTTAGCTACATTAATTGAAGCTGTTTGTCTTCAGCTATTTATCTAAATTGATACATGAACATGAACTTGTTCCAAAATATATTTTGATGTTATAGATGTAATTTTATCTTTAATGCATTCCGTACATCAATGAACTCGTTTGTACACATTTCAAGCATTTTTTTGGAGACCTATATCATTCCTTTCCTTAAATTGCAAGGTTAGCTTATTGAAATTAAGTGAAGGGTGCATCTGAAGTGCACATCTAGTCTAAGAACACCATCAACCATGTTGTCTCACCATAAAAGAGTTGTTCCTTATTTAAGGATTATTTCTGTAACTTTATCTGACTTATTTTCATAATAATCAATTGGAATGTTTGAGTTGAATTTTTATTTTATCTTTGTTATAATGCTTCCTCTTCTTGCATACTTTTGAAATATCTCCCATGCTCAAACATCCTTTATTTATTCATAGTTTCTTTTGACTTGTACAATATGAATTACAATCCATTATCATTTGCTCGCATCTCCATAATTCTCCTCAGTTCTTATTTTTCTGTATCATCTGTCAGTATACTCATTTTTTTAGTCTTTTCTCCATTGTAAGATATTTAGAAAAGTAAAGTCAAGGGTATTCTCCTTTTCATTCTCCTCCCTTAACGCCCAAAATATTTATCTCATCTCATGAAAGTAGATCTTATAAACCATCCTCAGTGTTTAAGCTGCTGTGGGTATAGTTGTGAAACTGGTTTAGGCTACTTTGGAGCTTGATTTAATAGCTGGACTAAGAATCATTATTTCCCGAGAACTACAAGGCAACACCTTATTTGTTTAGAAAGCAAAAATTGAATGTTCGTTAAAGGTTTTGCAAGCTAACAGAGTTTATCAAAAAAAATTTTAATGTAAAGTTCTGTTGTGGTGGTCACTTGGTTATGACTTCTGATGTAATGATATTTAAGTTACTAAGCCATGTGTCTTTTCAGAGATTTAAATTTTTTAACATTTGTTGACTTACACAACTGCTAATTTAGTTTCTTGTTCTTGATTCTCATGGAGGAGGGTTAAAGAGGGAAAATTAATTTTCCATTTTTGAAAAGTATTTTTTGAGAAAAATGACAATGTTACATGGTTCAAATATGTGTTAAGAACAAAAAACGAAAACATTGAGAAGTGTGGTATCATATGACTTGATGAAACTTAGTGCCTTTGTTAGTAAAGAGACTAACATTGCATCCTAATTGAGACACCATTTTGACACTAAAGATGATTTTCTTGAAACATATTAGCAATTCTAGAACGTTATGAATCAAATTGGTCTGCACTTATCCAGTAGACCATGGAACAATTTATCAAGTACTGTCCTGTTGCCTTTTTACGCCTGAATTCCTCTAGCCATGTCTTGAAAGCAAAAACAGATTTTTAATTTCTTTTGACATTCACATGTATTTCTTCGTGTTTAGCTTTCATCACATCAACTCAATATGACAGTACAAGTGTTGGAAGGGTATCCACATTTGCCTTTTATTTTGGTAAACTTCAAGTTCAGTGAATGCTTAATGATCAAATCTGATGCAATTCCCGTCAAGCACTCTCAGAAATACTCCTGCACTACCGTTTTCCATAACAAATACCCCCAGACAGTTAATGGAAATGTTAAAATTGCTCAACTAGGCAGCTTATTATTTATGCATGAATTGAAAATTGCTAGTTGGCATTTTTTTTTCAGTTCTTCGTCAGAAGAAGAGAATGACAAGGAAAACGTCAATCCCAGTGCTTGCAGTGTTTTGAATTCTGATTTTTCTCCTAAAGATGGTTGTGCAAAAGCCTTTGTGGATGATGAGGCCGAAGAAGAAGATGATAGTGATCATGACCTCTTGAGGTTTCAAGAGAGTGAGGATGAAGATGAATCTGATGAAATTGAAGATTTATACGACCTTATCGCAACAGGTAATGGGGAGGCACCTAAAGACCAAGACAAGCGCCATGAACTTCACCAGAAGTGGCTCGAGCAACAGGATGCTGCTGAAACTGACAATGTTCTCCAAAGGTTAAAATGTAGTCATCTAGTACAAGAACCGGCATTTCTTCATGATAATTATGATGATGATGATGGCGTTGGGAATGATGATGAAGGTGACGAGTATGTTGAAGAAGAAAATATTGCAACTGCACATGATCAGCATCCTGCAGATACAGTTCGTCAGTGTTTGAAGAAGTCTAAACAGATGATTGCGCAGATGTTTACTGATGCAAATGATGTTTACATACCGTCAGATGATGAAGAAACGGAGAAGCATCTTATTATTCGCCATCATATTTTTAAGCGGAATGTAAGTTTACCTATTTGACACCAAAATATCTGTTGAGATTCTTATCGCTTTTGGTGGTTTGATCAGACAATAATATTATTGTTAACTTTAAAGGGTGGTGGTATCCTTCCAAATGCAGGAGGAAACTTCACTTTCATCTCCCTTGGAGGATGAAAACTCCAGGGAAGTTTTCGGTCTTATTAAAAAGTTGAACATCGCCCCAGTTACCAAGACGAGAGGAAAAGGTTCGACCTGTAAGAACCTTTATATCTCTCATTTTTCTTGCAGTTATATCATTGGTTGGATTATTGAACTAATCACTTGTATGCTTTTCGTTTAGCAGCTGTCTTTGATTCTGTGTTAATTGCAGGAAGCAGCAATAGTTCTTCAAAGGTGAGGCAAATACATGTCCTCAATTTCTTATCCTGCATCTATGTTATTTTTTTTCTGGATCTAAGTTATTTTTATATATGGTAAAAGTTCAATAAAGGAATTGGCAGAAGCTTTTGTTAATCAAGCCTCATTTGTCTAGCAAGTCTGCAAAAGCCTGTATTTCTTATTTTTCATCTCTGTTATTTTGATATCAGTTAAAAGTTCAACAAAGAGATTAGCAGAAGCTTTTGTTAATCAACTTTAGCAAGCCTTCAATATATGGATTTTGATGGTATTGTAGTATGATTTGCATGTCTCCTGTCAAACTTAGGCTTAATCGATTGTGGTTTAAAATGGAAAAAGTAGCTTTTTAGTGGTTTGTCATAAACGTCTTACCATAAAATATAGGGAAGTCCAAAACATATTCTTTTAGTAGGGCATCAAAATTTTCACTAAAAACATACATCACAGAAAACAAATAAGAGACAAAATATTAATCAGTACTTCAAAAGAATATATCAAGGCATAACTGCAGATCTCAACACTAACTTCTTAAAGAAATACTCTAACAACTTGGGCTTTTAGTGAGATGAATAAAGGTAGAAAACTCATTTATTTGGAGTTTGACTAATGATCTTTCACATCATGATCGTACAAAACAAAACATATATGTATAAACAAATCCATTTTCTTTTTTTAAATTTATTTATTTTTTCTAAAAATTCAAAAGCTCTTGCTGTCATGATGGGTAAGTTAATCTGCACTGAAGATTTGACAATAACAGGTCTTCAACTGAACCTTTTTTGAATTTCTATAGGCATATATGTTTGCTCTATTACCGACCACTACACATAATAGTTTATACCTCGTTACTTATGATGTATTTCTCATCGCTTCTATGTCAAGCTTATCTTCTCTGTTGTCCACCTATCTTCTGTCCACTTTGCAGTCATCGTTTATCAATCGAACCAGTAATTCGCTATCATCGTCACACAAGCAAGGATCTTGTTCTGTCAGGACATTCATTTTTGGTCGTGATGACAGCAATAGCAGGAGCAGTGTTTCAACATCTGAGATAATTTTAGATAAGGTAAATATCTCCCCTTTACGCATATTTTTGAGTCTAAGATAAGGATTTCATAGTTCGAAAACTAGAATTAGATGTGACTTTACTCTGTATCCAAAATTAGTAAAATTATTTCGTTCCTTTTATTTTACAAGAGGTAAAGAATTAGCAAGATCTATCATATAATTTGTGGTGCTGGCATAAGTCTATTTCGAGTTTGCCTTAGGTCAATGTTCAAGTTTTTGATTTTCCCAGTGCACTTTGGAAAATGATAATAATATCGTATCATAAATTTTGTTTCATTATGGCAGCCAACTACAATTACTTGATATCTGTTTGTTACTGGAAAAACTGAGGAAATAATGGGTGTGTATGCTACACCGTGCATCAAACAATCCGTACCTATCACATGTAAAAGTAGTGTACATGTGGCATGCATCGTACCAATTGCACTCCACATGTATTGTGTATGGTGCATGGTGTGGCATTTGCATCAAATATTTTTGGGCAACTGAGGCTGACCACCTACACATGGACGTTTACAAAATTGAAAGTTTTATTTTTGACTTCTGTTCAAAAATAATTTTATGTTGGTTCTTTTTGATAGATTATGTTAAATTTAACCATTAAGTTATATTTAAAAAAACATATAAACATTTACAATTACTATTATAATATGAATATTTCCTTCTTTATATCCTAAGTAACCTATAATAGTGATTATAATTGCTTAATTTTTTTTAAAATAAAAATACTACTTAATGTCTAAAATTGATAGAATCTGTTTAAAAGAACTCACGTGAAATAGTTTCTGAGCAGAAGAGGCCCAAATGGAAAAAAAATTTTCGTGCGTCCTTGTCATATATAGGTCTATCCCAGTAGCTTGGATGTAATTACTCTACTATATTTTGGAAAATCTCCCACGGAGAATGAGCCATGTTTTACTATTTATTGAGTTTTATTTGAGTTTAAAATTTCTGTGATTTTGTGTCAATTTTCAAATGATTTGAGTTGAATTAATAGTTACATCCTGAGCTAAATATGCATTTTACATTATAAATAATAAATTTTGTACAGGTATTATGTGTTTTTAGATAATTCTCTTTCAAAGCACTTTTTGACATACACATAATTAGTTGATTTCAAGTTAAATTTAATTTTATTTTGAGAGAATTAACTTTACAAAAAATTTGAGTAAATTTAGAATCAAATAATATTTTAGTGATTATTGTGTGTCATACTATCCAGTTCTCTGTTCGTTATTATCGTAAATATGAATTCTAAAAATAATCTTATGCAACTAAAGGCTTTGTATACCAATCTGTTAGAATTTTGGCCTTACAATGAGAGGTATGCGGCTTTGCTCTCTCGATAACCTACAAGCTTCCCTTTTAGGTTAATCGGTTACTAAAGACAAAATATGATATCAGAGTTAATTATCTATAGCATTATTTTATTTTTTTAATAATTATGCTGAACTCCATGCTGAAAAGAAAGTATGTTTGTATGTGAGGGAATATATTAGAATATAAAATTATTTTTTATATTATAATCTACAAAGAGTAAACATACAAATAAAATAAATGTTGTAGAAATGAGGATGTTAAAGTGGATGTGTAGATATACACAAAAGAATAGAATGAGAATGAGTATATCCGAAAGAAAATTAGTGTTGCACCAATTGAGGATAAACTTAGAGAAAGTCGGCTAGATGATTTAGACATATAAATCGTAGGCCGATTGAAGTTCCAGTTAGAAAAATTGAGTTATTGGATTTTGCCCATGTACAAAGAGGAAGAGGAAGACCAAAGAAGATATGATAAGAAACTATAAGGAGTGATTTTAGTTACTTAGACTTAGATAAGAATTTGGTTACTGATAGAGCGCAATGGAAACAAAGGATTCATGTAGCTGATCTCACCTAGTAGGATTAAGGTTTGGTTGTTGTATGCTGTAATCTACAAACTTAAGCTTTTAAGTTGAATGGTAACCAGACACTTAACAATCTCCATTACTTAATACAAGAGTTTGTTCTTTCCATCACCTCATCTTCATATTACATACTAATTTATTGACAAATCATTGATCAGGCTCAAAAAGAGAGCAAGACTGCCAATAATTCCACAAACGCCAAGTCCACCAACAGCACACAGCAGAAAGTCTATATAACCGCGGCGAAGATGCAGGCTGATTCTTCAGAGTCTGGATCATCTCTTTTTCACATTTTAAGACAATCTTCTATGCATTTCGATCGAAAATTAGAGAGCAGTAGTTATCTTCACGGCGAACATGTAGTCACCGGAAACAAAGTTGCTCAACAATTCTCTTCTTTTAAAGTCAGGGGAAGATCATCAAAGATGGATTCAAGAATTTGATCCTGCTAGCCAGAAAGAAGTTTGGGTAAAAATATTTTCATTAATGTTTTCCTGCTCTCTCTTGTACCATATACTTGCTGCTGTTCTGTGGTCCATTTACACATTTTTTTTTTGCTTTCTGATTAGCAGATATTGATGTTTTAAAATAGAAGTTCTTATGTCAGAAGATTCCATTAGGATAAATACCTCTAGCTTTTAAGGCTTGGATCATCCTTTAATATGCTAGATTTTGGGATCTTATGAACATGTGGGACCCAATGATTGTAAAACATTAAAATTGTTACATTTACTTTTTTTTTTCTTATATATGTGTTGAATTTTTTACATAATATATTTACTTTTTTACAATATGTATGTAATATATTTTAGCTTTTGCATATGCTGTATAAAAATTAAAATATGATATATAAGAGCTAAAAAATACTCCTATATATAGTAAAAAATACTTGTATATAACACGAATTAAAATGTATATAAAGATGTATAAAGATGTAAAGATGTATTTTAATGTATAATAATTATAAAATAGGAATAATTACTTATATGTCACACAATTTAATTTTATTTATGTCTTATCCATTCATTCTTAGTTAATTATGCTATACATATTTAAAATATTATAAAATCTTATATATACACATTTTAATTTATTTCTATTATAATGAGTAATCATAATTTTTTAATAACTTAATTATAATTAAATTACAAAAAATTTAAATCATTTATCATATTATTTTAAGGATATTTAAATATGTTTTGAGTGAAAATACTAAAACTTTAATATTTAGGTGGCGGTAAAGGAAGAAAACATTCGTGATGTAAATTGATTTTAGGATAAATCAGCGTTTTAGTGTGATATTGAGGAAGAAAAAAATATATATCATTAAGAGTAAAAAATATAATTTTAATGATTTACTAACAAATATTGTTTTTTCAAATAGATTTTGATTAAGTTTTAACTCAAATGTGTGTATGTGAGATTTTGTAATGTTTTGAGTGTGTATAGTGTAATTAATTAAGAATGGATGGATAAGACATAAATAAAACTAAATTGTGTGACATATAGATAATTATTCCTAAAAAATATAATATTATTAATACATGAAACTATCAAATTTAGGATGTGTATTGCAAACAATAAAGATTAGATATTAAAAACTTAGAATTGAATTTTTTTTTGTTTTAACTCTATTAAAATAAATTAATGAATTTAGAAAATTATATATATATATATATATGATTAAAATTGGCTGCATGTGTACTAAAAAAAAGAAAAAAAAACTCAAACTAATGTGAAAGGTGGAAAAACTATAGCAACTCATATATAATTGATCTCAATGGCTGATTCCAGAATCACAACAAATGAACCATACCCAAAGCAAAATGATAGGCTCTAACAAGCTGGACCCACTGAAAAAAAGTAACACAAAATATTCATACTTCATATTAAAAACAATTAAATTAAATTTTTATCCCACAAAGATTAATTACATAAATTTTTTATTTTTATTACATTTTATCAAATAACATGCTCTCTCTCGTTTATCTTCGATATATAAAATCTTTTTTTGATAGCTTTTAATTATATTATATTTAATTTTTCTTTCTCTTTATTAAAATTTTTATCAACCTATGATTTATACATATAAATCATTTAAACCGACTCTCCGAGCTTATCTTCAACTAAAATTACCTCAACTTTCTCGTGAATATATTTATTTTTTATTTTATTTTTTTATGTATAACTACTCATCCATCTCAATATCCTCGACTAATAAAAAATATTTACATATAAAACATAAAAATCTTAAAAAATTACATATTTCACGTAAAATTTTAAAAATTAAAATGAAAATGACACTGCTTAAATTCTAAGTTTTAAAATTATAATCTAAAATCAAAAATTTTAAATCCCATACTCTAAATTAATTTAACACTAAACCCCAAATCTTAAAAAATAAAACTTTAGTTTTTGTTAATCAACTATATATAATTCACTTTAAACTCAAATACGAAAATCTCTATTCTAAAGTTATGAAAGGGTAAAATTCATTTAAATGCATTAGAAAATTGTTTCATAATTTTCTTTTAAAAATTGGTGTGAAAAATGCAATTTTCTCGAAATTTAATGTCCTCCGATATCTAAGGCCCTATTTAGCACGAAAACCAAAACAAGATCAAAATAATACTAATTAAAAAAAAAAAATAAATAAATAAATTATTTTAATTATTCTATATAAATTTTAATATAAAAAATAATATTTTACTTCACATATTCAATAATTTTTAATAAAAATACAAACTTTATTTCACATCTTAAATCAAAATACTCAACTTAAATATTTTGATCTAGAATATAAAATAAAATTGATATTTTTATTTTAAATTATTGAGTATATAAAGTAAAATAATATTTTTATATTTAAATTTATGTAAAATGATTTAAAATATCAAACAGGGCCTAAATCTCCAAAAAAAAAAAAAAAAAAAAAAAACTAACGTTGTTAGCTGGTCATTTAACTGGCCTCGTTTGGTTGGAACTATTTTTTTACCCAATACAAATTTCAACTATATTAGAATTTAAAATATTTCACATTTAATGCAAAAGACAAATATTAAAATTTAAAATATTTCACATTTTACACACTTTTTAATATTAAAATAAATTTCTCTCTCGTTAAACTTAAAAAAAATATATATATTTTTTTCTTATCTAAAAAAAAAAACTCAAACCAAACGAGGCCAGCCTGCTCCCATTAGCTACGGAACGGATGCCTACAAAGTCCAATAGCCCAAGAACACATGCAATCAAAATCATTTGAACAAAGTTTTCTGAACACACCACAGTTTTCGGCTTAGAAATTATAACAATATACAAGATGCAGTCAGAAGTGCATACAGTTGAGAAATAATACATTTTAGTATTACCTGTTATAATCAATCAGCTTAATCATTAAGACACAATGCATCTTTCTCAATTTTTCAGAACCTAACAACTAAATCCAGAGATTGTTCTCACAACATACACACAGAAACATGGTTTGGGCTCTTTTAACATACTGGTAAACTGGTTAACTGGTAACCCTGGTTAACTGGTAACCCTGGTTAAGGAGGAACCACAGAAGAAAAAGGTGTTGGGGCTCCATCGCTGTCAGTTGCTGAGAGCAAGAAGCTAAACTCACCCAGATGAGTGGTAAATCTTCCCATTCATCTTGGATGAGCTCCCACGAATACTTTTTAGCTCTTCCTGCCGCAATAGAATCTCATCTGAGACTATATTTCGATGCAAAAGAACATTCAAGAACAGAAATATGGCTAAAATGAGAAAAGGGTCTGTGATTAGTCCGAGTTTAATCATGGTTAGTCTTAAAATGAAGCCTTTGAACAATGATTTTCGCTAAGATTTTGCTATCGTTTTAAGCTCGAAAAGGGATTGAAGGATAAAAAAATATGATAGAAAAATAGCAAACATTCTAATATAACACCAGAAAATAAACAGGAGACATGTAACCTCTATCTGCTGATTTTCTGCTTCCAAGTCCTTGCAAACTTTCTGAAGCTGCTCAAGCTCACTTCTGAGTGTGCTGTTCTCATCGTTCAGCTCAGTTACCTTCCTAGCCAGCTCCTCACATTCTTGCTGTTAACATTGATCCGTGAGCATCAATCAGGTTTAATATACTTGTGCAAGCTTAAATTCTTAATCAGAAATAATCACAAGAATGTCCATAGGAAGGACCTCCTAACAAGAAAATTTATGCATATTGACACAAAAAATCTTACGATCCTTGGCACTACTGCCTACCTCAAAACCTTTAAGTTGATGAGAAGGGTGCATCTAATTTTCTAATTATATTGCGTACACAGTGCCCACAAGTCAAATCCAATATTTCTTTCTATAGTAGCACATCCACCTAAAATTATGTCCACATGGCCCTAAGCCGGCGATGACCAACCAAAGCCATTTAGTTACTACTCTTCCCTCGCATGCTACCCGATTCAAACTCACAACTTGCTCCTATGAAGTACAGACACAACACGATGCAAAACAGCAGCACGATGATTTTCCAAAACATAGAACACAGATACAGCATGACACGTCAAATACAATAATAATAAAATTAATAGGGTAAACTGCACAGGGGCCTCTGAAGTTAGAATGACGCTGCAAATAGGTCCCATATTTTAAAAAGCCTAGATTTGGGTCCCCGAATTTGTGTTTGCGCTATCATTTGGTCCAATTAGACAGTAATGGTTAAATTTGACAGTTAGTCATATTTATATCAACCAAAATGCCCTTATAACTCTCTCGAAATCCTTTAAGACAATGTGGAGAATGAGTAAAAAATCTGAGGGTAAAATAGTAAAAAAACAGTAAATTTCAGACGTGGAACCAAACGACAGCGCAAATACAAACTCGGGGACCCAAATCTAAGTTTTTCAAAATGTGGGACCTATTTGCAGCGCCATTCAACCTCAGGGCCCTGTGCAATTTACCCAAATTAATAATAAATACTTAAAAATACATAAAATATAGAACAAACTTGAATTTTTAAATATAAATAACTTGTGAATAGCACAAAAGTTCTCTAAGATCAAGATGAGAACTTGAGAAGAGATGTGGGCATTAAAATACAAAAGTTCTATAAGGTCAGCCACAACGAAAATAACAATAAGATGACGTAAGAACTCTCGGCGTTGAGGAAGAATAGCTGAAGCTAGAATTCTAAACTTTTTGTGATTAGTTCATTTTCGTGAAGCTCGAGGGCAGCGAGGAAGGAGGAAATTTGATTTATCTTAATTAGCTTAGAATTTCAAATTATATTAAGAAGAATTTTAATAATAATAAGAAAGAAATTTTTAATTTTAATAAATATAAAATTTTAATAATAGTAATAAATTTTAAATATTAATAAAAAGAACAAAGATGAGGTAGATGTGTTCAAAAATTTTAGTTTTATATTTAATATTATTAAAAAATAATAATATTAATAAATAAATTTAACATTAATATTAAATATATCCAATTTTATCTCATATATATCCTATATATCAAGAGTGTCATGCATCTGAGATTATCTTAGAAATATCATAAAGCGTCCTAAAGTGTTCTCACATATCTAAGAAGTGTCCTTTAATTTTTTTTAATATTCTTTTATTAGAACATGCCACGTGGCGTGTCCGACATAATGTCCCCGCGTGTCCTCCTATTTGTCTAACACGGACACGATGTGATTTTGTGAAGTGTTCATGTTTCATAGACTTGCTGTAATACCAATTCTTAAGATACATGGCACTACCATTCCAAAGCTTAAGCTAATGGGAAATACACAATCAATTCACTTATTATGAAAATATGTTTGGCATAACCTGAGTAGGTATGCCGCTGTCAAAAGGAAGAAACTAGGGCAATGCTATCAAGCCATTCATAATCATATTTTCTTTTCAATCGCCGAGCATCTGGCATAAACTACAAAGAAAATAGGCCAAAAAATATAAACCAAACTTTTCTGCCAGCATCAAGACTTTCAAAGCAAACATAGGAAGTTATTCGTCAGATTAGCCAAGTGCTGAAGTCTTTTTATCTTAGGAAAGAAGAAGCAATCAATGCCCAAAAAATACAAAAAAAATTGGCTAATAAAAGGAGATAATAGTGATTTATTGATTTCCTGACTAGCTCAAAACAAGAAAACAATTAAGCCTACCTAACGCCATAATTAAATATTTTCCTACTAGTAGAAGAGAAACAAGCAATAATACTTCTCCAATGCAAAAGTCAATTAAAGGATACAATGTTTTTTAATAAATAAAGGTTGAAAGTATTGTATAATTCCCAGGAAAAATCTGGCCAAAATTTAAAATCAAAAAACATTTGCCTATAACCTGATCCACGCCATGAAATAAGGTCAATATATTACATGTCCAATCGTTTAATTGAAAAACTCAAGCATGTTTAGTACTTTTCTTTGATTTTAAGAATACCATGCTTTCAGTCCACAGCCAACCAAACCTTTACTCAAATTCATGCTAATATCTGCAACTAACATCTTGAAAGCATTATGTTTCCATCACATTGTTACTGTTTCGCAATGGAAAAACAAACACATTGAGCTCTCCAAGTTTAGATTTTTTTTAACTTTAGCTTTGATAACATATCAAATTTTCATTATACCTGCTTGCGCAACCTTGACCTTCTAGCAGACTCCCTATTAGATTGCTTCCTTCTCTCCCTCTTCAACTCTCGTTCGTCCTGCTAGAATCACAGAATACAAGTTATCTAAAAGAAAGCATAACAAACTCCTAACAAACGAGAACACATGCAACCCATTAATTCACCTGAATCCACTGACGCTCAGCTATCACACCATTTGGACCACCTTCAACTGGTGCAATCACCGTGTTAAGTCCAACCTTTAATGGTGCAACACCATGTGGTGCATTCCATATGTCCATACCAATATTCAGATTAGTAGCAGGACTGGGCAATGTTGTCCTTCCAGGCGCCGAAACGGGAAGCTTAGTAGCTCGCCCCCTCCCACCATATGATGATTCACAAGTAGTGTTACTATTCAGAGCAGCCGTGGATGGTTGTGATGATTCTCCTGATCAAAGATCAATAACAAAATTGTCATTATCTGAATAAACATTAAATAGAGAAACAAAGTTAAGCACTTTCTGATCAGGAAACTCACCATCTTGAGCAACGTCATTAAAAAGTCTCTTTCTTGAATTTTCCTGAACACAGACAAACAAAACAGTAAGGTATCTAGGAAAGATTTTCCTTTATTTTCGTTTCTTTGTTTGTTCTGTTGTGGTGTGCTTAGTGGAGTGAGACGGAGAGCTTTCAAAAAAGTTGCTTTTTAAGCATAAGCAATGGTGAATATAAAATCTTCTCACTGTGATGAACCACCAATCAGCTAAAAAGCATTATTTTCGTAGTTGCAGATACTTTCAGTAAAGTCAAATCCAAACGTGGAATAATTTCCCTGATTTTGCACTGATAGAAGCTAAACATATTCAAAAACTATAATCAATTCATCAATACCTGAATTCCTGGGCTCTCATCCCTTGTATCAGAAGACCCTTCTGTCGCACTCCCACAGCTGCTCCATTCCAAAACAAAAGGCAGAATAAATCTCAGAATGATAGTTAATAAAACCCAACAAATCAAATCCTTAAAGGAACCAAAAACTATCAATTTCCTCATACCTCTGTGAAGCATCCTCCTCCCCCGAGCCGGACGTGGCTTTTCCCCCTTCCCCGGACTTATCTAGAGCAGCCTTAGACTTACTCTTCCCTGAATCCACAGTTGGGTAGCCCATGCCCTGCACAATTGAAGAAGCCCCATTACAAACACAACAGCCGAGCTCTAACTTATGACCAATCTTCCACAACAAGTCACCATTACCGGAGTGCTGGAGGGATGCGCATAAACTGCAGCGGGAGCGTACATCGGCGAGTAGGCGATCGGGGTCCCATAAGGAGGCATGAGAGGCTGCAAGGAAACCGAATAATTGAAGTTCGCTGCTAAGCAGGATGAAGTAATAATTGCGAAAGGAAGCAACAAACCTGGCCTCCCCAAACTGGCTGGAAGAACGCCGGAGCCGTGCCAGCGCCGGCGCCGTAGTATGCCTGCACCGAGGCTGCCCAATCGGAGGTGTACGCCAGCGTAGGCGGCGGATCCTGCGACGCCATAGGAGGAGTGTTGGCGGTGGCGGGCTTCGAATTCGAAGGCTTCGCCGGCGTCTTGGGATCCTCCGAGGAACCCATCGGCTAGGAATGGAAGCTCTGGTCCTAAAAAATGAAGAAGTTTGGCCTTCGGACGTGGAGGCGGAGGGCGGGGAAAGGGGAGCCGGTCGCTAGGGTTTCGAGCTCTGTCGGGTGGAAGTGGGCGAAAAAAAGGGCGCCTTTTTCGACGATCAGATACGGCGGCTCGTGCAGCGTTAGGACTTAGGAGAGGATGACTGATGAGTTGGATTGATGCCATTGGAGGATTTAAATTAATAATTAAATAAATAACATTTAAAATTATAATTTTTTAAATCAAAATTAAAAACTTTCTAGGTGCTCAGTTTATCGCAATAATCAAAATTAAAATCAAAATAGTATTAATTTTAATAATAATAATAATAAATAAATAAATTTTGTTAATTATACAACATAATTTTAATATAAAATATTATTATTTTATTTTATATACTCAATAATTTTTAATAAAAATATCAACTTTATTTTATATCCTATACCAAAATACTCAATTATAATATTTTGGTTATGTAAAATAAATTTATATTTTTATTAAATTTTTTGTAAATATGTGAAATAAAATAATATTTTTATATTAACATTTGTATAAAATAATTTAAAAATTATTTTTATTATTATTATTTTTGTCTTCATTTTACTTCTTGCGCTAAACAATATCTTTATATTCACTTTATTTTCTTTTAATTATTATTTATATTACTATTACTCATATACGCCTCAAATAAAATATTAATAATTTGCTTTAAATAAAAATAAAAATATAATATTTTTTTAATTTTTTTAATTTTTTAATTTTTTAAAATTTTTAATTTAAAATTATTTAATTATATTTAATATGTTAAGGACTCCTCACTTGAAAGTTTAAAATTATGAATCTACATGAAATTATATCTTATAGTTAAAAACCTAAATGTAATTTACCATGGATAAATTGTTCATATTTAATCAATTTTTTAAAAAAACATTTTAATGTCAGATTCTAAAATCATTTCTATTAAGTCCTACATATTGCATATAATTGTTAAATTATTATTTTGCAGTTTAAGCCCCATTTTTACCTAAATCTATAAAATTGACATTAAAAGAAACAAATTAAATTCAGATTAAATAATAGTTAAATTAAATTTACACTAATAAAATTTATAAATATACCGCAATTTCGTAAAAAAAATGTATATATGGAGTAAATTATTTTCTATTTTTGAGAAAATGGAAAATCAAATTTTAAATTAAATAAAATTTTATAAAAACAAAACCCGAAATAAAACAAAACCGATATTCCGAGTTTGTTATTTCAATATATCATATTTAAATGCTTATCATATCTTAACAAATTATTATGCTTTTAAATTAAAAAAATAATTATCAAATATTAATTACACCTAGGTTCCTCCTTATCAAAAATTGCTCCACTTAACTCCTTTTTTACGAATTTTGTTAATTTTTACATGTAGCTAAATAAAAAAATTCAAATACATATTTTTAAAAAAATATATTTTAACGATAAAAATTCATGTAATATGTGAAAAGAGGACGTACTTTGTATGATTGCTAAGCTAGTCTGGATAGAGGTAAGGGTGTTAATATGAATCAAAAATCGAAAATTGATCAAAAATTAGATCTATTTTTCGAGTCGTTCTAAATGAGCCGACTAACGAGCCAAAAGTTCTGCTCGTTAATGATTGTCAGCCGATTTTGAGCCGGCGTAGGCTCGGCTCGAATTAAAATATATTTTATATTATAATACATATATATATAATGTATTAAATATAATATATATGTATATAATATATATTATAAATCGAGCCGATCTCGAGCCGATCTCGAGCCGGATTGAGTCAAGCTTACCCGACTTGAGATCAGCTCGAAAAAAAAAAGAGATTCGATTCATTTTTGAGCCAGCTCGAAAATGAATCAAAATCAGCTCGAAGTCGATTGGAATTGACTCAAGCCGGCTCGAAGTCGAACCCAATCGACTTCGAGTTGATCTAAATGTGATCGATTCAATTTCGAGTCGGTATTGTCTTGGCTCGAAATCAGATCGTTAACAGCATGAATATAATTATCACATATAGAAATATTTTTGTACTTTTTACTACACGAAGGTTTGTTTGTAATTTTTCTCAAAACTCAGAGACCTGGATGCAATTTACCCTTTTATTTATATATATATGTATATATAGACGCCCTCTATTGCAAGTTCGGAAGGACTTGAGCGAGATGGCAGACACCTACGTCGGGTTTCGGATGTTCCGTTGGCCGCCGGCGGCGGCGGCTGGCAGCGGCGGGTGGTTCGTTCTGAAGGTGAAGTACTTCTTCGACGATCAAGAAGTGACGATATCAACGACGGCATCACAGAATCTGCACCGCCTACCGGCGTGCTTCACCGGCGTGGAGGACTACGTCAGGATGATGAAAGCAGAGCTCTCAATCCTCAAGTGCTCCGATCTTCCTCTGCTGCAGGGGATCAGAAATGGGTTGGTCGGCATCGCCAGGTTCATGAAGGAGAAGGTGGAGAAGTTCGCCGGCGACGGTCTGACGGCGAAGGTGGAGTTCTGCATCAAAGTGGTGGCGAGACGGGAGTGGTTGAGGAGGGTAAGGAGGATGAAGGAAATCATGATTTGGGGGGAGGAGAGACGGACCGAGTGCGCGATTTGCTTGAACGAGTTTGCGCCGGGGATGGACTCAGTGTTTCGCACGCCGTGCCGGCATGTCTTTCATCGTTCGTGCATCGGCCGGTGGTTTGAGACCGCCGGCACGTGCCCGGTGTGTCGCTCCGATTTCGATAATAATTATTCGAAAATATTTATGTAAATAAATATTAATTGGGGTGTTGAAGTGTAATTATTATGTTTTTTTTTGGGATTTATAAGTTAGTCAGTTAATTGGGAAGCTAATTATGTGTAATTAAATATTATTTGTGGGCTTATATGCAAATGATCCTTCTATTTTGGTAATAATTATGTTGGTAGATTTTCCTCAAATTTATAAGGAAATTAGCAAAAATAAAATGGGAAATAATTTGCTTTATTTAATTTTATGAGTTAATGATCTTTATTAATGGTAACAAGATTTCATTCATTATTTTAAGAGATTAATAATTACTTGTTGGTCATAAATTTAGGTTTAATTAGAGAAAATCAAGTCACTGATTTTTTTTATTTCTTTTATGTTCTTTTATGAAGGCTAAAGTTTTGGAGGAGATTTTAAATAATATATATATTTTTTAGAAACAAAAAATATTATTTAAAATATCAGCCAAAAATAATATTTTAATAATTTGATTTCTTGTGCATGTTTTTAAGGAAGATAATTACATATACCATAACAAAACATGTTAATTTATAACAAATAACTGAAATTCTTAAATATTTATTTGTTTTAATATATATATACATACAAAAATAAATATTATATCCAAAACACCCTAATAAATTGCTTTTGAGTCCATAACTTTAATATTATTTGAATAAATATGATTAAGAAGAATTTATAAATTATATAAATCACTCATAAATTTTTTTTTACTAGTTTAATCCTCAAAATTTAAACATTTATATATATAATTTTATAGTTTGAATGCATAATTATAAATAACACCACTTTTATCAAGTTAGAGAAAATCTAGTCTTTATCTTATTTAAAAAGAAAAAATCTAGCTATTTATCAATATGAGAAGGTGTTATTCATAATTTTGCATTTAAAATATGCAGTTATTATATATATAAATATCTAACTCTTGAATAAGTAAAGCATTATTCTTTAAAGGTGCCATATGCAATTTTTCCTTCTTTTATTAAGACAAATGTGTAATGTTATTTTGAGTTTACAAAGTGCACAATAAATTATTGATAAGTTTATGTAGTTTATTTATAATTATATTTTATTTTATTTTTTAAAAAAAATAAATTTCACTTAGATCCTTAATATTTTTCAAAATTCTTTACTTTGATCTCCTAGCTTACATATTTTTGAATGGAATACTAGTCTTGCCCTAATTCTCCAGTCGTCTTTGCAATACTTGTGAGTGGCTCGCTTCTTTGCCTGTATTGTTGTTGATCCATCGTTGACCACGTAGGCATAACTCTTCTCTGCTCCTCTCCCACTCTTCACTCATTGTATTACGTGGATGCTGTCGCTGCTTTCTTTCATTGTCGTAAGCATTATGTTGATTTTCATCATAACTACAGTTCATTGAAGTTTACTAGCAAGCTGTGGTCATGTGAGCCTTCTCAAAAATTGTGGACTTTTTTTTTTACTAACTTTAGCCTAAAATATGAAATAAAATTGATAAAATAAAATAATATTTTAATTTCTGAAAAATATAATAAAAATTAATTAATTATTATTATTATTTAAATTAATATTATTTTAATCTTGATTTTAATTCTCACGCCAAATAAAGTTATAAAATTCTTTGTAATTTGTGCCCAATAAGCTCTCTAATAAGTCGTGGCCAATGCGCTTCGTCATAAACCCATAGTCCACATTACTTTCTCGTAACACATTTTTCGCGGGGGTTCTTTGCGTGTTATAAATTAGTGAAAATTTACAAGAATGTTCATCCACTCAATATATAAATCCCATGAACACCGATAAAATTATAAGAAGAACCCGCTTCTTAAAATGTAAGTCTTCGACTTTTTTGAGATGAACACTTGTAAAGATTAGTTCGACAAACATCTTCGCAGTTAGATTTTTGAAATTCTACTTCAATTCTCTTTTAGCGAAGGAAAATTACCAAAATATCCATTAGCCTCACTTCGGCCATTTCCTCAATGAGCCCACCAAGCGGCATGCTCTTGCTTCAGAAATACGTTATGGTTTCAAACCTGACGGCAGACCGTCGTGCCACCAAATATGTCAATCGTGAACTAAATGCCCTAACAGTAGGCTTCCGCGCCTTTGATATGCCGGCTCTTATACCTTTCGACACGTCTTACATAGTTTCAAAACCCGACAATAAGATTTCATCATTTCATACTCTTTGCCACATCATGACACCACAAATTCCCGAAGACGAACTACATCAACGTACCTGAGCATCATTATAACAGTAGACTTCCGTGCCCAAATGCTCGCAAAAAAAAGAAGATCAACAATTTAACACATTTTCTCGAAAGTAACAAATATAATGTCAAAATAAACTTGAAAAACCCTGGAAAACAAAAAAAAAAAGAGTGAGAGAGAGAATTTGGTGGCCTTTTGAAAACTTATACTCCAGAAATCAATCTCCATATTGAACACATAGAACAAGAAAAAAATATAAAATTAAAAATCAAAGACATTGCACTTCATAAATGTGGATTGTGAGTAATACAAAGCTTAATCTAAAAAGCCAAACCTTCTTTTAAAAAAAAAAAATGAAACTTCACACAATTAGAAAAGCAAATATTAGCAACATTTCAACAACCAAGTATTGAGCTGAGTTAAGAAATTCTATTACAGTAAATTTCACTGCATTCACACACTAAACTATTGTTATATACAATAGCTATTCTTCTGTCAAAATGCTGCATGAAAACCTGCACAATACAACATAGTAATTTCATAGAAAGAGAGAGAGAGTAAAATCATTAATCAACAGAGATGATAAGGTGAATTTAGTTCCAAAAAAAAAAAAAAAAGAGGTTTGAACCAAAGGAAGAAAACTAAGAACATCAAAGAGGATGGCATAGTGAATAAATGTTCATCAAATTTGCATTACTTTCAAAGATTTATATGCTACCTTTTCCCATCCCCTTCTTTAACAAAATAATCTACTAAAAGTCTGATTTAATGGCTAATAATAAGGATGTGTATAGAAATACATACATACACTCCTGCCGTAAGCAAGACTTGGTGTAAACCACTTGATATAAGGTAGGAATGTGGATGGAAGTCTCCCTCCCTCTTGACCCCTATCCATCTCTCCTTCATAGCTATAGACCCCTTCCCTTTCTATCCGGGGAGAACACACAACCTAAATGAGAATAGTGCAGCCTTTATCCCTTCTTCTTAAGCACTACTGGCATTCCGTGAGATGACATCCATACTTTGATGTCTCAATTCTCATTAGACATTCTCCTTTGTGGTATCATTGGTCTGATCTCTAGCTATTGTCGGTGTCGAGTCTTTGTTTTTCGGAGTTGTCGTTGGGCCATCAACATTGATAGAACTCCATCTGGTGCTTTTCTGCAAGGCACCAAAGTTCCTTGACCTTGAGATGTCAAGTCTAGTTCTTGACTTGAGTTGAATGGTGTCCTAGATTTGTTGAGGAATCATGAGTTGGCGCCAGGACCTCGAGCTTTTTTTTCTTTTTGTTTTTTTTCAGGACATCGAGCTTGGAATCTCTTGAGTGTCTTTGTGGAGGTCAATGCCGTGCGAACTAGGAGAGCCAATAAATTGAGAGAACCCTAAACTGATCTAAGGACAATTGAGTTCATCAAATGCAAAATCTTGAAGGTTGACTTCTCCTGAAGAACCAATCGAACAAAGATGGCTGACCTTTCTACCTAATGCAGAACGTCTCTTTAACACTCAGTCAAATGATTTCCTTTTGTGACTGGAGATAGCATCTCCTTTAAGCTCTTTATCTCGTCCTATCTCCAAGATATCGATTGGCGAAAAGATTTCTTCTACATCACCCTTCAGCATCAAAGACTTGAATGGCGTCTGATGGTCAACATTAATGACAGAACATCTCAATATAAGTTGGCAAGTCAATCTTATAGGCATTCTCTCTAATCCTCAATGTTACGCAAAATAAGGCTTATCAGATTGGCTTTAGTTTCCGTTTATTTCCTTACTTAGATGGAACCATATGTGATTGTTTACCTCATGTCTTCTCCATATAGTGCTTATCATGGTGCTGCTTGTACTTTTCAAATGCACCTTGAGCAGTCTTTTGAGAAAGCGCCGAACTTTTGTAGCTCCTTTTTGATAGTAGCCTTCAGTGTTCGAGGAAAATAACCAGAACTTCATATCATGTGGACTCGAAAGTAGGTATCCTACACACGTCTGGATACGGTACTTGTTCGTATAGACTTGAATCACTCAGTTAATGTCAAATTGATTGTACAACAGTACATGCTATAATCCTAAGTCTAATCTTTAGATTGATAAACTTTAAGGTGTACTACATTTTATTAAAGATCTTTGTCTGGGCATAGCTTCATAAGTAGAATGTAAGGCTCCTCTTCATATTAGTGTCCATCATCACCCAAAATGTCATTCAAAAGGAAATATATCTCTTGGGGATAATGTTTGTTGGAAGACCATAGTATCCTCATACAATCTTACATAATAATTGTGTAACATCCGCGCCAATGAATCAACTCACATGACACTAGCATGATCATCTTTAAGAAGTAATCGGCAACAATGAAGATAGTTATTTTCCCTGCAAGTTAATAGAATTCCGAGGAAGTTCATTAGGATACTCTCCCATAACTTTGAGGATGTGGGAAGAGTGATGTAAAACTCTTGTTTTCTTTTTGTCGATTTTGAGGTGTAACAAAAAACACATCCTCAAATGTATTTGCCAACTCATTCGACACATGCGATCAATACGAATGTCGTCGGAGATTCTATCATCCCTATAACATCGAAGTTGCCTGCCACCTTTGAAAGTGGGTTTATCGAATCCATTAAACTTGATTATCTTCTCAATAGATGCACAATATCGTCCCTTTATACAACAAACCTTCGAGGTCGTTTTCATTTGGATTGGTGCATACCCCCTTGAGATATATTTCCACTCGTACATTGACAATTCTACGTGTTAACGCAGGAGCAACTTTAGAGAAGTCACCAATGTGTAGAGATATGCCATACATTTCACATAGCATGCCTATTGTAGATTTGACTGTGCCAGAAGCTACTATAGGATGCAGATCAATATGCACAGTCATCTACTTCTTAAGCATGTATAGCCACCAATGCTTCATAAGCTAATGGAACACGTATAACTCCATGTCATGCATTGGATAATGTCATTGCACTTCTTGAACATCTCCGAATAATATGCAATGAGTCGACATTCCAACATTAAAATAACCCTAATCACATTCCTTGGCCATCCAACTCCACCTTAAAAGGTCATTGTAGGGTTGGCAACACCAACACAATTACTTCACATATTTTTGGCTATGATTGTTGGAAGGTCCTAGAGTTTTGCCTCCAAGACCGAGGGTTTATTTGCCTTCTTAAGGGCGTGGAGTAGTGTGGCAATGATAGAGATGTCTCGGATGAAGCATCTCACGAATTGGCATCTCTAATAAAGGTATGCATGCAAATTGTAGTCTTTGAGTTGGGCCAATCTCGAATGTCCCTAATCATCTCTTGATTTCCACTCGACCATGCCTTAAATCCTAGGTTTAACAAGAATTCTTTCGCAAAGTGTCACTTTTTGCGAAGGAGCTTGACCTATTGTAGGTGCTTGACATGAGCTTCCTAGGTCGGAAATATATGAGGATTAAATGATAATTTCCTCAAGTTTGGGGCGTAAGATGTCATTCATCAAGCATGTAAAGCTCGCTTACACATTGCGATAGCCGAATGACACCCCAAGTTATTGATATAAGCCTTGTTAAGTCTTAAACATTGTTATCCATGTGTAGTCATCTTCGATGCATACTTAATGATAACTTGACTCGAGGTGGAGGTTTATGAACATTGGCTCCCTTTAGTAGATCAAGGAGCTCATCAATCAACAACAATGGATATCAATTTTTATGGTGACTTTGTTCAACGCAGAGCAGTCAATACATACACGCGAACTCCTATCTCTCTTGGGCTCCATTGCTACGGGTAGTAAGGCATCAAACACTAGTTATATCTCTTGCTTGATGTTCCTTTGTAGTCAAATTCCTCAAGCTTCATCGAATATCTCTAAGTACTGACTTATCAATGCCTTCGTTGAAGACCCCTTCATGACAACTAAGTGTATGGTAGCTGCAATATGATATAAATGAATGGTCTAATGAATAGAAGGCAATATAAACTCACATTAGTTGCATGTTTGATTAAATTCGTAGCCACAAGGCTAGCTGCATCTCGCAAATTGTGTCAAATGACATTTGTTCATCCTTCATCATATGACATACATTGTTGTCTTGGATAGTACAAAATCATCAAGCGATTGAATAGGTATAGGACTCAAGTAGCACTGTGGTAAATCTCCAAGGGTGCTACCTTGCAATTGACCTCATCGATGTAAAACTTCACCTTGCATTTATGATCTACCTATATCTAAACATTTTTTGGATCCATCCCAATGTATACAGGGATGTGACTCGATTGGAAAGCCATGCCTCTCCACCAATGCTCTTGACACGAAGTTGTACTGAAGAAGGAAATCACCAGTTACTCGTCTTTCATGCAAACATTAAACAACTCTTCTCACACCCGAGCCTTTACTTGTGAGCCCATCACTCTCTCCTTTTGACATCGATCGCCAAAAGGGTAAGGTCTACTAATAGCATGACCTGGACAACATGGTCTGCATCAACAATAGGGTTGATGTGCTTGCCATGGTTTTCAGCCTTCTTGAACTTGGTGAAAACGTGCAGGGTGCATGTTCCAGCACTTCACAATGACATGGCCAACGATTTGTCTTATGATGCAAACAAAAATTATTCGCATTGGGTTTGGTAATGTCAAGGTGTTGTTTTAGTGGAGGGTTTGGCAGGCCATCCAACAAATTTGGCTAGCTTCTTTTTGAAATCATGCTTCTATAGGGGAGGTTTCATTTAGTTCTAGTGGTGCTCGCCTAATCTATTGTTTTTTTGCTTCATAGTATTAGTGAATGATACAACTGGTGTGTTAACAATGCCAAGAGACAACCAAAACATAGCTTGTAGACTGATCTCCATGTCGTCTTCTCCAAACTCCATGGCTCCTCCTCGATGAGCCAGAACTCTACACGCAAGTGTCACTTGAACTACACATTACCTTCATTGTAGCTTTGAAGGTACACATTTCATCACGTCAACGTATAGTGAGTCATCTTCAGTCACATAATTCATAAAGAAGACTCGACTATACACACACACATACATACATATACAAATACATAGAGAAAATGTCTCGAGTTGGTCAATCCAGGTGTTGGCCTTCTTTGTTCAATCAATATATTGTCAAAACCGCTTGATCCATAATCTTAAGGCCTCCTCCACTTACTTGAGGAACGTCTAGGACAAAACAGAAGGAAGCCAGCTTACCTTCCCCCGTCCCCCCTCTTCATAGATGAACCTCTTACCTGCCCCTCCCCTACCATAGTAGGTTTACCTACTATTAAGCCACAGACAAGAGAAATGTCATTTGCTTGCTTAACCTATTCAGTGACCTACAATTTAGAAGGTGACCACATTAGGTAGAAAGTGACTTGCACAAACTTCTGTGATTCTTAGGCTAACTTAGAGCTTAACCTAATGACCAAATTGACCTGATTAGCCCAGAGCCACACATAAGAGCAAATCTTGTTTGCTTGCTAGCAGCTTGTTTTCCCTTATGAAGGAAAATAGAAGAAAGAGATTCTGCTAATCCTACAATAACCCGAGCTAATGACGGATTAGGACCCTCAAACCTTGATGAAAAATTTTCCACAATTGGGACTATCTGAACCATAAAACCTTTAATCAAGATTATTAGTGATTATTTTGGTCTTAAATTGTTAACTAATAGCAGATCACTGCAAGAAAATAGTATTATAAAAACTAGACCGGACCACCCGGATTGACCGACCCGACAGCAAACTAGCATGTTATCCAGTTCACTTCGATGTTAAAACTAGATTGTATATCAGATTAGATTAAATTATAATAAATTAATTTTTTTCATGATATTTAGAGTTTCATAGTGATAATAAATCATATAATAAATGAGTTTATTATTATAAATATTAGAAACTTTTTTAGTGGACAATATTCTTCTTATGAATTTTTTAAAAAATAGTGATTTACTAGTTCAACTGGTTCAATAAATGGTCTAACCGGTCCGACCATGAACTGGATAGTAGACCGGTTCTTAATCCAATCCGTTTTTTACAACATTAACGCTCCCTACAAGAACCAAGGAATATGAAAATTAGGTTAGAATTACCTTCAAAGCTCTCCATTCTCTAGGCTAACTTGCTTTGTTAGTCGCTTCCAAAATCTTCATAACTAACACCTTCAGAAATGGTATCCAGCCGCCTTTCCTCATCTGTAATCAGTAGGGACAAACGTTAGAAAGTGATGCCAAACTAGTAGAGTAAATAAATACAACCTTACCATTGCATTCAACCCCAGGCGATCCTGTGAAATCGTTTGCATGAGGTGCAAGATAAGGAGACCTACCATAACTTTCCAGTATGTCTTCAAGCAAAAAAATAATTATAAAAATCAGAACTGCATAAAACTGGAATAATCTATCTCACATAAGAAACCGATAGTAAATAAATTAATGACAAATTGCATTTGGGACCTTGGGGTAGGGGGCCCATTGCATGACTTAACATAAAGTCCCACCATTTTTTTTGCACATGGGTCCCTTAATTTAGTTGCTGGTCCTCACCTCGTCCTTAATGATCAAATTCATCCACATAATTAGCCATGAAAATAACCATTTTTCAAATGATGGGAGAAAATTTGCACTTTTGAGAAAAATATGCCCTTTATTACTTCTTAATTTTGCAAAATATTACAACAAAGCTTATAACAAAGTCATATTTTCATAACATTAAATCCTAGACATTACATTTTTATCCTTAGCTAGGAAAAATATTATAGGTACAATAAATCCTAGAGGTGGAAAAATACAACGTCAAACATTACAGTTTCAAGCTATAGATAAATACACCCGCTCTATGCATCCAACACAAATATGATGGAAATAGTGATCTTACAGTAAAGTGTAATGGCCATTATCTAAGGAACCTGGATACAATTAAACCTTAAAATAAAATAACACAGAGACTTCAATAAGATCAGGACAGACCAGAACTGTGAGCAAAACCATCAGTTAAATCTGTGAAACTGAAGCTTCGAGGTATGTGACTTAAGAAGCCATAAGGAGATGTATCAATATCCTGGAGTGGCTCATTCAACGCTTGCTCAGCACCAGGAAAGGATGCACCAACTGTATCTCCAATTGTTGGTTGAGTTTCTAAGAAGCTCAGGCCAGTAAATGCAAACTCGGAATTGGATGTATAGTTAGGTTCTGACTTGATAGCAGTACCATTTGTCCCCTGATCCCCCCTTCCAAAATGAGAATTAGTTGAAGGCAGAACGCTTACTGGAACATCCATCCTCCCAGTAAGAGTTGAGGCATCACTACCAATTTTGACATTTTGACTTCCTGCATGACCACCATTGATGATGGCATGAGAAGAAGATGCTCCATTGGAGAGCAAACAGGTAGGCCTTGAAGAGGTAGATGCATTTTCTGATAAAAAGCAGGATGGATTCTGGTTCACTGCAACAAGCAAAAAGAAGGTAAGTATGATAACAACATGCAATCAAAATAGATCAAGCAGGGGATAAGTCATAAGTACAGATTCTTCTACAGATTTTACTTGGAGGACAAAAACTCTACGTTATCATCACTAGATTCTAGTACAAGATTTAAGCTATTCATTTGGTTAATTAACTGAATGCCTAACAAAAGGTTATCCAAAACCAGAATGCCTCACATAGGGTGGGAACTATTTTGCAATTAATCCTTTTGAGTTGTACTCTCCAATATATGATATTTATTCAACACCATTTAATTAACATTACCATAATTCGTATAATAGTTGCCCATGATATGCATCTTACAAAAAAGTCGGGTAACAATATCTCAAAATCATTGATAGGATTCTTGAGCTTAATCATGATTTGATTTGATAACATTGGAACTGAAGTAAAAAAAAACTATAGCTCAAAAAGGCCAAAAATTAATTGTTAAATGGAGGAAAACAAAATTAAAAAAAAAACAATGCCTACACTAAACATAGATAAGCAAAACTATATAATTGACACAAAATAAACGCTCAACAAATGATGTAAAAAGTGACGATATATGAAGCAATCTCAAATCTATGGCTAGTAAACAGAGTAATTTACAGTGTTAACCTAAAAGTTCCTCTAGTATTATGCGTGGCAAGCCAGTAAGAAAATATCTAAGAAACGTTTCCATGTCCAACCATTTCTACATAAATATGGATTTTATTTCAAGTCCAGATTAGTCAAGGGAGAAAGAGAGAGAATAAATAAGGGACAATAAGACGACAGCTAAGACCTTGGAATCTCACATGTCTTTCTTAAGGAGCGATTCTATTGAATTATGCTGTAACTTATAGGACATTCTTTTTTTTTTAAAGGGTGACTTATAGGACAGTCTCAAAGCAGCGTAAAATTTTCCTAATTTTATGCTAAATGCAGTGAAGATCATTTCCAGAACAGCTTTGTGATAAAAACCATCAAAAATAATTTTTATTAAAAACTGATAAGATGTACTTGAGCTTTCATGTAAATGCAGCGAAGATCATTTCTAGAACAGCTTTGTGATAAAAACCGTCAAAAATAATTTTTATTAAAAATTGATAAGATGTACTTGAGAGTTTTCATGTCAAAAAGTGAGAAATAAAAACTATCATTAGATACACCTCGTTAAAGCCTTTCATATTCCATGTAATGTGGAAGAAACATAATTATTATAGTTAAATAAGAAAACCACACAAAGTCAGAAAAAATATAATAACACTAATAAAGCCTTAATCAATACTAGTAGTGGTCAGTTACATGAATTCCTATTCTCCATTCAGTTCTATGTAAAGGAAACTTGTGAGCACAAGTGTAAAAGTTAAAAAATTATAAATACGAAATAAAAACATGAACATAAGATTCTTCCAATTATGTGTTGAAGGAAAGCAAATCCAAGAGATAGTGTGCCGTCATAACAGGTAAAATCCTCTTCGCACATTCACACAGGATTCAACTATTCTCTCTCAAGGAACATCATTAAAAATAACTGTAAATACTAGAATTCTTTCCAATTCAGCAACCATTCCAATGTCTGCATATGCAAGTGTGCAGAGAACTCAAAGCATGCACCAATGCACCAAAACGTTCCAAAAATAGGTGAGTATTTTTGCACGCGAATGCACATACAAATAAAAGATTCATTCCTAGCTAGAGAAAATAACAAAAGCCGCTTTCCCATTTGGTTAGAGAGTTATTTTTAGGCTAGAGCGAGAAAAAATATCCTTATATATGTAATTATGTATGATGTAAAATATAAGTTATTTTAATATTAAAATGTGTATGATGTATAATATTTTTTTTAATTGAAATATGTATTGGATGTGGAAAAAAGTTATGTTAAAATTTGTGTAGAATATGAAATAAAAATAATTTTTTAATATTGAAGTTTGCTTTAGGTGTGAAATAAAAATTAAGAACATAACGGCCTCAAAATTGGCTTGAGGCAAACAATGAGTGTGTAAGCATGTTGAAGATATGCCTTCCCTCAATGCAAAACTTCAATGTTGTTAAGGATTTCATATCTAACATTGTCTTGAGTTCAAAATAATGTTATATGCAATCTGAAGTGAGAATCAATAATGGCTGCGTCCAAGAAAGAGTTGAATGCAAAGTTTGAAATCCATCATTAAATCACCAATGCCTTCACTAAGAAATGTATTCAAAAATAAACCCCAAACCATTCATTGCCAAGATTTGTCCTACATCGAAAAGTATCTAAATAGATGCAGATTCCTTCTCTAAACTGTAAAATACCAATTGGAACCTAGCTGAAAGGAGAAGTAACAGATTTAATGTCTAAGTATAATAAAAGATGGAACAGCTCATATTCATACATGTGGAAGAACAGGAGCCATTGGAAATAGGTACAGAACCGACACCAGGGGGGCAAGTTTTTCTCATAAGCTCTACTTGCTTCTCAAGAAGCTTATTAAATACCAAGATTTGATTCTTAAGCATCAGTCTAACATGATATGCCCTGAAAAAATCTCGGTTCTCCTCTTCAAGTTTCTGCCAAACTGAAATAAAAAAGTTTAACAATATTAGTTCTTTAACCTAAACAGGCACAATATAACATACAATGGGGGACAAGAACGACAATAATATACCATCAATAATCAGACACATCAATGTTTCTTTTTTCAAAAGGAAAACTAATGAGTTATACACTAAAGTGCAGGAAAAAAGATTATCAAGTATAAAACAAGAATAACTATGAGTTTTATGCAATAATGGAGATAATCGAAATAATTAGAAACACATCTGAAGGAATAAAATAAAAGAACAAAAATCAACAGAAGATGGAGAACAGATTGAGCACATTGCGACCATAATAAAGAAGAGCCAATTATGAGATTTAAATCACTTGAAAACTTCATGAGAAGTAATCTATCAGCCCCGCCTTTCAAAAAAATCTACAAATATCATAAGCAAAATTAAGTGAATGAAAAATTTCACTTCACCTCATATCTTCCATAACAACCCTCTCTGCACCTGTACAGTCCCTAAGAGCCATTCCATCATTCTCACAGTTCATCCATAAGTATTTCTAATATAGGACGAATGCAGGAAGAGAAAATTCAACGTAGGACTTGATTAAAAATTAGGAAAAAGAAAATCCAGAAAGAAACCCACATGGATGGTTCCTCTGTAAATTTCTAGTCTGATTAATGTTGGTTTGGATTAGTGGCACGGCCATTTATTATAAACGAGCATTTAATGACTACCTACAAGGAACAGCATAGCATCCAATTATGCTTGCCTTTCCTGTTACTTACTGTTACGTTCATATGCCACACATGATTTTGCAAAATTATAAAACTTAAAGCCCAGGAACCACTAATTAGTTTGATAAGCACGTAATAGCATTTCTGGGGGAAGGTCCAAGTCTGGGAAATACAAAGCATACAGAAAGATCCAACTTAACTCTACTGACAAGGTAATAAGTAAATTTGTATCAAAAGAACAATGGATACCAAGTTCAGTGAATCCCGGTTCAATTTTTGCCTGGTACAAGAGTGTATCCACTACCTCTTTCTGGTTCATATACAGCTGAAGACAGCGCTCGATCAGATTCTGTACCTGAAAGGTGAATACCAAAAGGTGCATCATCACAGTAGCTACAACTTCAACACTCATCAAAGAATTAAAATTTCAAAGTGATTAACAGTAAACACCATAATATATATCACCCAACAGTTCCATATATGATTCAGCATCACCAAAACGCCAAAAGGAGCAAGAACCGATTAACAAATCAACAATTACGTGAAATCTTTCTTACCAGCTGTATGTCCTGACGAGACACCTTCCTTATTTCTCCGCTAGACATCCTTCCCTGATCTCTCAGTCCAACGCTGCTTCTACCGATAAACCGAACTACCAAGCCTAAAACATCACCGAATCGCATCAGCCAAATCGATCATAAATCACCAATCTACTGGAATTAGCAAATGCACAATGTTGCAATCATCAAAAACAGACGCTATTTAACCGAGAGAAGCCTTCCAAAGCAGGATCACGCGACATGCCATTTTTTTTCAAAAGAATCAAAACCAAAAAGATTTTTTTAACAAAAAAAAAACCTCGATCGACAGAGACTTTCACGAGTTCAAGCCGATCGGCTTCCTAATCCAAAACCCTAACGAGAACACACGGAGAACGTGCCAAAACCATGGGAATGAAATCGAATTCGCCACCTCGAGAGGGAGAATGGTGAAAAGAACTTTACCTCTCCGAACTCGCCAGTTCTTTTCCGACTGCGAGGCCGAGTCCAATGAGGGAAAGAGGGAAAGAGAAGAATAAATTTTAGGATTAAGCTTTTTTTAATTACGTAATTAGAAATTTAAACTGTTCAACTAATTAATTACTGGAATTTTTTTTATATCAAAAAATTACTGGAATAATTTATGGTAATTAACCATAAGAAAATTTAAGAGTAAAAATTAATTTTAAAATTTATTTATAGTTAAGCATTTATATTACTTTAATCTAATTAGCTCATATAATAAAATGTTAAGTAAAATTCAACATTTTAATTTAAATATATAATAATTGAATAGAAAATTTAAAGAAATTGGGATGATTTAGTTCAAATTTAATATTCTTAATATTATGACAAGCTCTTTCTTCATTAAATTATAGGGGCATTTACATATATATATACCCCTTAAATCATCTTGAATTACATATTAAACTCCTCATTTTTTAATTTTACAACTTAACCCCCTAAATCATTCAAAAATAAAAACTAGTAGAATACATGTATTTGCAAATATATTTATAATATTTGTATATATATATATATATTATTGGTAATAAACATCCAAATAATTATAAATCAGCAAAAAACATACTTTAAAAATCTTGAGAAAGACCTAAATATGTTATTTTTGGATGATTTAGGGAGTTAAATTGTAAAATTAAAAAATAAGGAGTTTAATATGTAATTCAAGATGATTTAAGGGGTATGTATGTAATTCTCTCTAAATTATAATATATTACTATTTTTTAATATATTTTAAATATAATAAATTATAAAATAAATAAAATTTTTCATATAAAAATAAAATATTATTAATATGAATTAAATAATTAAAAATATCAAATATAAATAACTAAAAATTAATGCTATAAGTCTGGCAATGCCAAATATTTTTTTTGATTGAAAATAATATTAAATAATATTTAAGTAAAAATCAGCACCGAAAATCAATTATAAGCTAAAATGTTTAAGTTAGATAAAATATAACTCTAATATAAAAAAATTAATGGTATTCCATGATGACATTACACCCCATAATAATTAAAAATATTTATTAATAATTATGTACCATATTATATCAAAAAATATAATTAAAATCTGATGCACAATACATAATATGATTATTATAAATATAAAAAAACTCACTATAATATAAATAATAATAATAATTTTTTGTAAATATGATTTTTTGTAAATATGATCATCAATATATAATAATGAAAGACAAAAATAATACTCAATTGATATAAATAATTAATAGGTACAAGTCACGTAAATATTCATTTAACCGGCAAATAACATCAATTTAATATTTATAAATAATTTTATTTTATATTTATTTATAATTTAAAATAAAAATTAATTTTATTTTATTTATTACGTGCATACCAAAATAATATCTAATATTTTTAACTCTTGAGTATATGGGCAATAATTAGGGCCGTTAACGATTCAATCTCGAGCCGATCCAATCTCAGCTTAACTCACTCGAAATTTTAATTTTAAATTAAATCCGACTCACTTGAAATCGATTCGAAAACCCTGGGCGAAAGTGCTAAACCAACCCACATATATTAAAAAAAACACGCCGCTCAAGATGATAACAGAAATATTGAATAAAAATAACAAAAAATTATTAATAACATAAAAAAGAGTGTTTGTAATTACTTATAGGAAAATTATGGCAAGTTATTAATTGATATAAGAATATAAATTTTGATACGGAATATAATTTAAATTTTTGTAGTTTTTAAAGTCATAAAATAAATAATTATTGGATCCCTAAATTTGAAAACTTGTTGCACATAAGTCCTAAAGTTGATAGATGCTTGTCATTAGGTACATTGGCTGATAGAATAGTTAGCTATAATTTTTGTGTATTTTTTTTTATTATTTGACACGTTTTAAAGAATAAATTACATCTAAATTCCTAAATGTAAAATATAATAATACATATGTTCATAATTTTTAATTTTTTAACATCTATATTCCTTATTTTAATGTAATTATATCATGAAAAACAACAAACATGATAGACAGGGGTTTGAGACCTCCGAAGTTTCTTGATGGAAGAGACTAGAATCCTTGTACCCATAGCATAATCAACGAGGCGGGTGACTGAGTCTTTCCTGAAATCAAAGACATAAAATCAATAAGAAAAGTGAAAATTTTAAAGTAGGTCAAAGATTACTTATAACCTATACTCTGATACCAACCTGTCACGCCCTCATTTTCAATGACCAATTATTCATAAGATAAGGGGCAACTTACAGTCCAAAACATAAACATATTATAAGAAAAAGATATCTTTACTAATCACAATACAAAATTACATAAGTTTAAACACCAGGCAGGTCACCCAAGATAACCTTAAACTAGAATACAGAGAGAATAAGTAATTAAACTGGGAGATAATAGTAAATATCAGTGGGACCATACGGGATATAGAAAAACATAGTTCTTGGAGATTTTGCAGTCTTCACCTGGCAGCAGATTTATTTACCTGAAAAATAACCATCAGTCACACAGACCGAGTAAACGACCTCCACCTTACGATAGGCCAGGAGAAGTCTTATAGCTCACAACGGTTACGGAATGATTTTCACATCATGTCGGAGGTTTTGGAGAAAGCGAACCGAAGAAAAGGGACCAAAGCATAATTTACCCAAAAATGGTGTTAAAATATTTGAATATAATATTCCTCCAACCTGGAGAAATTAAATATGGGGAAAATTTAATGTTGAATTCAATGCAGTTTACAACAACCAATATTGATTGTAGAAAGAGAGATCTCACCCTCAGGCCGCCAACTCCTGAAGAGGGTTCAGAATCCAGAGATGTTGAAATGATTTTAGTCAACGTCCATAGCCTTTTGCTTGCTATTGCTTCTACTGGACCAGATCTTGATGGTGCGATCGTGGGCAACTGTTGCTATGTGTTGACTGTCTGCATTAGGGGAAGGAAATCAACAAGAAATTCAATAAAAGAACACAAAAAAAAAAAGAAATTGTATAACTGCACAAACTTTTTATTTTTATCTATTTATCTATTTGGATTCTAACAAGTTTGAACTTCAGCGATTTGGTGAGAGGATGAACTCCATATGATGCCTCAAAATTGGGTAATACAAACTGTTCTTTCAGCAGGTATAGGTCAACTAGGAGTTACCATCACTGAACATCTCCAACAAAGAAGCTAGATTCCTCGACAACCTTGCGCTTAGTACGGGTAACCAGGCGCTCAGGCCAAGTGGTACCTAGAGAATTTTCTAAAGACCTGGAGGACTACCTGGAAGAGCCGGATAAGTCGTTGGGAGGCCCCAAGGAGAAGACTTAATTTAAAGGACGAACTCTCAAGAAATGGTATAGAAAAAGTGTTGGAGAAGAAGATTCAATCACGAGTCTTTATGGCACAAACAGTGCTAGGATTTTATCCTAGCCCGATGCCATTCTCCAAGCTCACTAGAATGGATCGATGTGGTTCACGATCAAGAAGCACGAAGTGCCATAACAATTACCTGTTCATACAACCGACCGATCAACAAGAGACAAGTTGTGCGAATCCTTAAAACCATTAAAAAGCCTTCAACGAGATTAGCTAATTGCCTGCGCACAGTACCACATTGCCAAAAACATGGCGCATTGTGCCATAGGTGCCATGAAGTTAAAGTGGCAATTCAGTTGCAATTAGGGTAACCCTAGCAGCCAATCCTTGTAGAGATGCTCAATCCCTGGCCCTGTTTGGCGCGAGGACCAAAACAGGACCAAAATAGTACTAGTTTAAAAAAAAATAATAATAATAATAAATAAATTATTTTAATTATTCTACACAAATTTTAATATAAAAAATAATATTTTACTTCACATACTCAATAATTTTTAATAAAAATATAAACTTTATTTCACATCTTAGATCAAAATACTCGATTTGAATACTTTGGTCTAGAATGTGAAATAAAATTGATATTTTTATTTTAAATTATTGAGTATGTAAAGTAAAATAATATTTTTTATATTTGAATTTGTGTAGAATGATTTAAAAAATTTATTTTATTATTATTATTATTATTATTTTTTAAATTAGTATCATTTTGGTCTTGCTTTGGTCCTGTTTTGGTCCTCGTATCAAACAGGGCTAAAAAAGAAAACCTCTACAACTTATAAAGGACTTTTGACACTTCACTTCTCCTTTAATGTCATTAATCCACTCAGGTGAAGCTTCCTTATAAGTCTCGAACACTGGTCTGTACAACCCCCATCTGTGTACACTGCAGGGAACCCTTCAATTAAAGAAAAGCACATTGAGGAGGAAGCTTGGTAGTCAGACTCCATTTGCCTAACCATCACATCTCATAATAGGTCAAATGTTATACATACATACATACATGCATATATATATATATATATATATATATATATATATATATATTGTGAAAGTTTCGAATGCATGACCTCTTTGGAGATTGGGCAACTTATAACTCATACAACATTATCCTCAAGTAAACTCCAACAAAGTTATTTCTAAAGCAGGTGGATCATAGTTAAATCCAAGAACAACTGCAAAAAGGTGCTGTGTTTGTGTTTCAGAGTCCATGATATTTTATCGTCACTCATCAGAAATAATGCACAAGGTACTGTTGGCAGATAAAGGGGTGGTAGTATTAAGAGAAAGAGTAAAGTGAAAGAAGATCAATGAAAAGTCAACTTCAGTGACCAAATTGTTGAACTTGGCTAAATCATAAATAGGCAATTTTGAGAACTTAATGTGTAAGCATGCAAAAGCTTTGTGCCACATACGTAATTTCCACCCTTCCCTAATCCCAAAATGTAAAACCAATTTAGATTACCAAAAGAAGCTCACCTCCTGTAATATCCAATCCAGTAACCAAAGATTCATGACCAGACAGAATTCTAATAGGCTTGAAATCTTGAGCTGACCAAACCTGATGAAAATGGTAAAACAAAACCAACTGAATGCCACTTTTCATTATTTGAACACTTCTACAATTATAAATCTACGGGTGAAAGGCTGAGAGCATACCATTGCCTTGGTATCATATGAAGAAGTTGCCAGAAAATACCCTTCCTGGGGTTCATACTTCACTTGAGAAACAAGGTTTGAATGTGCCGGGATTGTGTACTCACATTTTCTCTTTCTCAAATCCCATATGCGGCAAGCATTATCTTCACCGCCACTAGCTAAACGGTATCCATTTGGGGAGAAGCAGATTCCAAGAACCTAAATTAAAAATAAAAATGAAGCCATATTAAATATATCTTCACAACCTATATAGATATAGAAGTCAATATAGAAGCTGATTATTAGAATCTTACGGAGCTTATCCCACTACTTGGAAATTGTTTTAAGCTTCAACTACGTGGAAATTGTTTTACTAATCATTTTTTGTCATTAATCCAGTCGAATGCAAAGTATGGCGTACACATTAGATTGTCCAAATATTTTGTATAACAACAAACCACGTTACTTTAGGATACCTCTTTTTTCTCCAATCTCTTTGACCAAAATGTTATCAACTAACTTTGATTATGCACCTCAACTCCAGAGTGTACATGTGCATACCAACTAAATCTTTTCTTGACCATTTTACCTTAAATGTTCCAATACAAGAAACAGAAGCTGATCTTATTTAAAAAAAAAACAATAAAACTAATTTTTGGCATATATTCCAAAAAATACTTACTGGTTTAACATGGCCTTCTAATGCGAGAATGCTTCTTCCTGTACGAAGGTCCCACACACGAATGAGTGCATCAAGGCCACATGATGCAACAAGAGATCCATCAGGATGGAAACATACGGCATACACCCTTCGACTATGACCTTCTTGGAGAAGTAGCTCTGCTCCAGTATCAATGTCCCAGAGTCTCCATGTTTTGTCAAAACTAGCAGTACCGAGGTACTTTCCAGAGGGGTGAAAGGCAATCCGGCAAAGTCGATCAACATGACCAACCAAAGAGTATAGGAGAGATCCATCAATTTTCCACAGTTTTGCAGTTTTATCAGCGGATGCAGTTGCTAAAATGTTTTCCGTTGGAGAAAAAACTACATCAGTAACACGATCTGTGTGACCTTTTAAAGATGAATACTTGGATACTTCAGGCATGCGCCAGGTTTTAGTAATTCCACTCCAAGCACTATATAACAAACACATGAATCCTTTAAGCAAGTTAGAACATTAACCAGCATTAGCTCTTTAAGGTAGGAAAAGTTCATTGTGAAATAGATAAACAAGACTTCAAAATAAGTACAATAGCCATATGGACAAATAGAAAGGATTTCATGAAACACCTATTCAGTAAGATAAAATGATTTCAGCATACATTGACACAATTGATCATAAAGGTCGCAAGCATATTCCATAAAAAAGTAACAATAAAACATTTTATTAGGCAAATTAGGGCCTGTTTGGCGCGAGGACCAAAATGGTACTAGTTTAATAAACAATAATAATAACAAATCGAGTATTTGGTCTAAGATTAAAAATAAAGTTGATAGTTTATTAAAAATAATTGAGTATATAAAATAAATAATATTTTATTATATTGGCATTTATTATTATTATTATTATTGTTTTTAAAATTAGTACTATTTTGGTTCTCGCACCAAACAAGGCCTTAAGTGGCAATTGCTAAAGGCATCATTGTACAACTTTCGGAATACCAGGTGATCTCCAGATATACAGAAACATCAAATAAAAAATATGCTTAAGGCCTTGTTGCAAATGGACAGCCTTAGAAACAAGTGAGATTCACTGCACCCAAGTCAAACTCAAGGCTACTCAATTCTTAACAGTTGAAGGTTCTAAATATAACCTAAACAATATAGGAGATAGACGTATGAATTTGCTTTCACATGGTACCATCAAACAAAAATGTTGAACAATTTGACAAAAAAAAAGTACTAGACTGTGTGAGAAAAATTTAGCACATGGAACACAGTTAATCTGCGAAAAAGTTTCACATGATGAGCGCTGGGTTTCAATTCAATGTACCACTCTAGTAAGAAAAATAAAGGCCAGCTCAACTCTTAGCTTTTGAACTGATATGCAGTGATTACTTCAACTCTTAGAATTGCCTAACCCTTTACAAATACTAGGATACAACATTTCAGATTAAACTTGGCTCATACCATCTACGCAAGCTACGGGCAAATACTCAATGTGGCTGGCTCATAAATAAAGTTCAACCTCACTTTATTTGCCTATTTGAGATTTGATCATTAGACATAACATTAAATCACACTTGCTTATCACAAGCCTGCTACAAATAAAGTTGAATGGGGAGGAAAATTTCTTATATTGACCCTAACTAGATCGAGTTAAGGTTGAGGTTGTTGTTGTTGTTGTATAGCTTATGCTAAAACCATCAGATTTCCAAAAAAATACCAAAAAATGAAGCAAAATAATATCCTCAAAATAGGTTTGTAGCAGCAGAACTCAAAAAGTATAATTTTCTATGGCACAAGAAATATTGGAGAACTTCACATTTGAAATATTATTTTAAGGTAGTTTTTCAAACATAAAAAGGCGAGAGAAGACTCGTGAGAAGAAAATTACCTTGTGGCAAGATACGTTCCATCATGCGAAAAGGAACATCCCGTGAGCGGCCGATCATCACCTATCTCACTACACTCAAGAACCAACTCCCCAGCCTGCCTTACAACCTCCATGGCCTCTGCATCCTCATCCTCATCCGGATCATTCCTCCTCCTCCTCGCTCTCTCTAACCTGGCCGCCGCTCTTTCCAATGAATACTTGACAATCTTCATCCTCGCGTTGAGAAGCTCTGGCGACCCCTCGGTATAGAAGGGGTACACCTGCGGCCCCTCGTCCTCTGCCGGCGCTGCCGACGCTTGCTGCTCCTCCTCGTGAGCTTTGAGGAGGCGCTCGAGGTGGCCCTCATTGTCAAGGCGAAGCATAATTTCCCGAAGCCGGTCACGACGCTCCATCTCACGCTCCCCGAAGAGAGTAACCGGCTCACCGAGTCGGCGCAGACGGGCGCGCACGGCCACGTCGTTGGTAGGGACGGCCATGGCGAAAGCCCGGCGCTTCATGAGAAGCTCCTGCACAGCTTTCTCATGACGCTCGCGGGCGAGGCGACTCTCCTCCGACACCTCATAGTCATCCGCCGAGCGAGGAGGAGGGAGCGAGTCCTCCCGATCGGAATCGGAGGCTCCTCCAGCAGCAGCAGTGGCGGCCCTTACGCGAAGCAGGGCGGACGGCGGAGGAGGGGGTATAGGAGCAATTGGAGGCGGAATGGGGTGGACAGCCGGAGCAGGAGGCGGCGGCGGTGCTGGTTCTACTGTAGTGCTGGCGTTGAGGGTTAGAGCATCGAATTCGTCCTCATCCATGGCTGGCGTGTGGATTCAGAACGGAGCGAAGAGCTGCGTTCGGATTAGGGTTTTCGCAGGGTTTCTAGATTCGCTGCCATATTATATGTAGGCTAAAAAAACTTATATTAAAGGGAGTATAAACTTAGGAATCTCAATTTAATTTCCCCTATAACTTGAGAATTTTAGACATACCACCTTAAATTTTTTCGAATTACAAATATGTCATTTTAAATTTTATATTTACATTCATATGTCACTCAAAACTTTTGATTTAAAATTTATAGAAATAGTTAGGGACTTTCTAAGGACCCATTGGTAAATAATGAAGTTTAGGCCCATAATTTATAAATAAATTTTTTGAGAAACTATGTGTAATTTAAAAAATTGTAAATATGTGAATGAAAAATATTAAAGAAATATAAACAAAAATTTTAAGAATAATCTCATGTTTTTATCTAATCATTTTGTAATGAGACAATTTTAATTAAATTTGAGCCAACATAAAATTAACTCTAAATATATGAATTTTACTCAAAATAGTCTTAACAAATTTAACTAAAAATGAATTAATTTCAAGTTGATTTGAAATCAATGTCAATATTATTCTAAAAAGGAGAAAATAAATACTAATATTTTTATAAAAAATTGTGAGCAAAAATTTTGAGGTCCATGAAAATTAAACTTAAATCGATCAATGTCATACTAACTACATAATAATTCAATAAATAAATAAATAAAGCATATATTTTTAATATAGTTTGGAGTTAACTTGAATATAATTTTGAAATCAAAACTTGAATATAACTTTTATCAATATGAATAGGGTTTTGTAATTATGTATTTAAAATATGGGTATATATATAAATATTTATTTTTGAGATTAAAAGTGTAAAAATGACTTATTAAGGGTGATACATGTAATTTTCCCTTCAATTAAAAGTGCCAGCGATCCTCTTCCCCTCGATCCCTTCCAGCTTCCGTCGAAGAGGCTACGACGAGCTCGGGAGGAAGGAGGAAAGGAAAAATGCAACCTTTGAGCGCGGCTGCATACTTCAAGCTCTCTTCACGATTGTCCGCACAGGCAAGTGCAAAGCCTCACTGACGAAAATCTCTTCATCCTCGCCTTCTTCCTCCTTTAGATTCCGGATTGCCTTCTGTATGCATCTTGACGCAGGATAGGTATGCAATATCTCCGAGCCATGGAAGCAGGAGAAGAAGCCGCGGAAGAAGGAGGACCAGCGACACAGAAAGCCGCACAGAAATGTTAAATTCCTTGCCGCTCCTCTCCTGTCTGCGATTCTCACTTTATCCGATCCTCTCCTCCCTCCACCAGGTGAGATTGCGTCATATCTCGCACTAGAGAATGTTGATCGGAATATTGTGCAGGGATGGTGAAAATTTGTTCTGATTTTCTTCCATTTTCTACTCCTAGCTACTTTGAATACAAGAAATTATTGAATAAAAACCTAATTCTTTTACTAAATTCTCTTCATAGAATCTTGAAACTTCCCTAGTGATAAATCATTATTATAATAACAGGATCTTGAATCATCGAGAGCTGCAAGGGAAGTGTAATATAAGTATGAAGTTGTGCAGATTCAATGGCCTAATGCTATGTTTTGAAGTAGATGAAGATTCATTGGACGCATAATATGCTGGTGTTGGAGTGTGAAGCTTAACTTCCTCCCTACTTTTCAGGCCATAATCTGATTCAACTAAGGGGGCGAAACTTTAGAAGGTGTGAACCTTCATTATATCTTGATACGTTGGAATGAGAATTCTAGGCGTGGGTTACCGTTGAAAGAACACCACTAACCTCCATCAAAAAATCCGACCGATGAAGAGGGCCAAACTGTCTTCAAAGAAACCTAGGGTTTTTCGACTGAATACAACACATCTGAGTTGTTTGATGATAACAAACCAATCAACGGTAGGTTTATCATTGCTCTCAAGTTGTGTCTAGAAAGGCTCAAAGCATGAAGAAGGAAGTTTGCATGAGGGAACCTTGGCAGATGTTAGAACTAAGAAGATCAGGAGCTCACTGGTATGAATTGGGATATAGAGCCAAAGGATTGGAGATCAATAAAGAACAACCATAGATCTAAGTATTTCATAGGTCAATTTCGTAAGGGTAGAAGTTTGAAGAAACCTTGGCTCTAGAGTGATGCGGGTAAGCAAACTTAACCAATTTAAATTCATGAATATATATATATATATATATGATAAATTATTCCAAAATTTTATCTTGAAACTTGTCATATATGATTATTGGAAGAAAGATTAAGTATACAGATTTGTTTAATAACGATCGAAGTCAAAATTGGATAACTACAACCAAAACAGACAGTTCGATCTTATGCGATGGATGGGCTGAATGGCTGATATAGCCTCTCAAGTAGTGGAAAGAGGACTAGAAGATCCGTTAGGAAGTATCAGACGTCCAAATTACTAGAAATTTAATTTTGATGTATTGCATGAATTTGAAACAAAGAAAATCATGATTTGTAGTCATTCAAAACTTACATGACGTCTAGTAAAAATTTGAAAAAACATTTATAGTGAAAGAGCTTGAAAATGATTCATAAATTCACTTTCAGGAAAATGCATATATAATTGCATGTCTAAAATACAAAGTATGATGCAGACTCATTGGTGCAGTCCGTGCCGCAAAATGGAACAGCACTTTTCCAGAAGTCCTGCATTGGCTGCCATGACATGGGAGGAAATATACTCCAGCCAGTGAGCTTTTGATCCTTCTCCGATCTCAAAACAAAAATCCATGTACATATTTTGCCTTTTTTCCATATCCTAATATAAATTTTCAACTGATCTTTCAGGGTGCTACTCTCTTCATGAAGGATCTTGAGAGGTAACATTCAGTTCATTGCTCCTTTGCTTATAATGCTAAATATCTAATAACCAATTAATCTCAAATCTTGAGCATGTGTAGTATGACTCATTTTATATTCTTTCAACTTCACTCGTATGCAAGATCATCCAGCTTTGTTGGATCAAATTTAGTGCAACAATGCTTTTAACCCTGTTGGGAATTGTTAGATCTCAGCATACCAAACCTTAAGCTAATAGGTATCAGTCCACGAATAACTTTCCATTCTTGAATGCACTCGTGTGCATGCTATAATCTGCATTACTAACAACAACAAACTATGCTTTTATCCCTCTGAGTGGGATCGACTATACGTATTCTTTATTTTAATTGTACGCTATCAAATAATAAATTTTCATTTAGTTTCAAATATGTCAGATTATTCTTTATAGTTTTTTGTCATGCCTTTTTTGGCATTCTTTTTCTTTTTTTTTTTTACACAAGCAAGATCCAATAATTTAGAATAAAAAAAAAATCAATAATCAAACTTTTCTTACTCTTTCTATCGACCTATAATTTATATATCCAAACCACTTATGCCGACTCTCTCTGAACTTATTTTCAATTAAGATCATTCCAACTTTTTAACGAATATACTTATTTCTCATATTGTCATTTTACGTTTACCCGCTCATCCACTGTAGTGAATGTAATTTACATTACTGACATGATTCAATTCAATGCATCGTTTCCCCCTTTTTCAATATTATGCTAGAGATAATTGAGGTCACTGCAGTTTGAATTTTAGACCTCTTGTTCTGACACCACGCTAGCAAACTCTCTGCTTATTATCTCACCTGGCTGCTTAGTTCATACCCAAGTTGGGTATAGCTATTTTTTTTAAATTTTTTATAAAAAATATAATTAGTTGATGTATTGAGAATTGTATAAGCTATTTTATTTTTTAAAAAAATAGTTATGTCTAACTTGGGCATGAACTAAGTAGGAGCTTAGGCCCTGTTTGGCAATGTGCTAAAAATCATGGCTAAAATTACCTATGGCCAAAATCTTAAATTTATTTTAAAAAAACTTAAAAAATTATTTTATATTTCGTCTCACACAAATTCCAACATTAAACAATCACTTTATTTCACATCCAACACAATTCTCAATAAATCAATCAACTTTATTTCACATCATACACAATTTTTAATATAATCAACTTACTTTATTTCACATCATACACATTTTTCAAAAATGGCTAAAAATTCCAACTACATCTTCTTTTTTTTTCCTATTACCAAACAGAGTAAAGATCAAATGTGTGACATTTCAGGAAAATCAAATGCATACAACATCGGCTGTAATATCGTATTCTTATAATACTATAAGAAGAATACAAAGTTCATGTTTTTTTTTTTTTTTGCAGGAATGGGATATTTACAGAAGAAGACATATACAAGATCACATACTATGGCAAAGGAAGGATGCCGGCAAGTATCACTAATTCGGCAGCAATTACAGGCATGAAAGAAATGGCATAAATTGCCTGTTTTTGCCTTTCAGGGATTCGGAGAGAAATGCGCTCCAAGAGGGCAGTGTACATTTGCTGCAAGGCTGCAGGACGAAGAGATCAAGCTGCTTGCAGAGTTTGTAAGATCACAAGCTCAAAGGGGGTGGCCAAATGTTGAGATCTATGGAGATTGACTGATTTTATGAGGCAAAAAGTTTATTTTGTTAATATTGTTGTGGGACTTTTTATAATGAAAATGTTTTGTGAATTTAATCACGGTGACCAGTTATTTCGGCATTTCCTTCATAAATGTCATCTATATTCATTTGGTCGACTGTATATTGCTGATCTCTTGGTTGATATAGACGAGTGCCAACAAACTTACTAACAACATTTTTCATTTTTTTTCTTACACCACTAACCATAATTTGTTCAGAAATTGTACTCCTTTTGCTTTGGTGCACCACGACTACTTCAGCTCTTTTATAATCACCAACTAGATTTTTTATCTCCACAATATCTTCATTACTTTTTATCTCTTTATATTGCTTAGGAGAGCTTCCAGGTACACAGAAATGTAAAGCAAATTTTTTTTCATTTAACCATGGGCATATTTCCAAAATCAAAGCTTCAATATTCGACAAGCCAAGAAAATTACAGTCAACCTTTTGAGACTTCTGCCTACCACCATCATACAACCACCTGTTTGAATTATACACCTGTCTCCAACAACCATTATATCGTATAGTCAAGGTAAGAAAACCTCTGTTTGTAACCATCTTCAATGAACTGTTCATACAAATGAAATATTTATTAAAATAAGACTATGGAACTAAATGCGGTGACATAAGAAGATTTAACTGTTAAGCATTAGAGAAAAAAGTGCAGTGATATGAGGAGCATGATTCCACCTGGGTATTCAGGAGCTTCACAATAGAATGTGTGGTGATATGAGAATGATTCTTTGTGATGCATTAAACAAGAAAAAGTGTTAGAATATACCTCTGAAATGCTTCAATGATTTGTGATCTTTCCATCAATGTCAAGCTGACGGAGATCTCTTCACCTACAGAAGAGCTTGAGGGGTTAAGCCGATAGTGCCCCAAAGCAACTTAAAAGGATCACCTCTAATCGCGAAAGCCGACGATGCCCCTGAAGCCAACAGACTTCTCTCCAGGCGCAGAAGTCGACGAGCACCTCCTCAACTTGGTTCCGCCACAACCCAGCTGAGCATCTTCCGCTACAACCCAGTCGGAAACCTAGCAACTAAGCAGGATCGCTTCTTAGTAGGGTCGTCGGCCTTCAAGGTGAATGCATTGCTCAGAGCTCGCCGCGCGCACTTAGGACTGTCGGGCGTTTGCGTAGCAGACGGAGTTTGCGGCTGTAAACCCTACCGGAGTTTGCACCTCCTCAAAGCTCGCTCGCAAACAGACGGAGTTTGCGGCTGTAAACCCTACCGAGGTGATAGCGCTAACAAAATAGGCATTTAATGGAGCATTTAACATAATTAACTGATTTAAACGGTTTTTAAACCCAGAGTGTCTTGTTTGTAAATTTAAAATACATGAGTGTGTATTATGTAATATTTAACTTTAGGGTGTCTAATGGGTAAATATAGATTTCTTTTGTGTCATGTGGGTAAAAACCCCTAAATTATATTGTCATATATATATATATATATATATATATATTATACTGAAATTTTATAAAATTACATATTTTATATTATTTATAAATAAATTTACACTATATTCAGCTTTTTAAATTATAAATTATACTTCAAAATATTAAATATTATGCTCTAAATTATTTTTACACTAATAAGCCTATTTATTTAACTTGATTAGTTAAAATTAATTCATTTAATTTTTAATTAATATATTACATCACAGATAAATTTAATAAAAACATAACTACATTTTACATTATACATAAATTCGAAATAAATAATTAATTTTATTTGATATTTTACACGTATTAAAATAAAAATTAATTTATGTCATATTTCTTACATATCCTAACGTAATAAATAACTTTATTTCACATCATTTATAATTTTTAAAAAATATATCTTCATCTTAATTTAAATTTAATCTTATTATAATTAAATTTTACAAACAAATAGAGCCTAAAATTTTAATTTTTATTGACCAATTATATATAAAGTTTACTTTAAATTTAATGAAATACAATGAAAATATTTGAGAAATTATTATGTTCGGGCAGGATTTTAGATGTGAATTTCGGTCACTGACAATGGTGTGAAGAATTAAAAATTAAATAAAACTTTTTTCAAAAACGAATTTTAAATAAAATTTAGTTGCACTTGCTTATAAATATTTTCATTTATTTCTATTAAAAAAATTTAGCTTTTTTATAATATTTAAAATTGTGATCTGCAAAAAAGAAATTAGGAGGAATTCTATCAAAAAGCATACATTTAAAAACGCATCATAAATAATAAATAACAGCCTATAAAAATTGAAACTCATTTGTATTTTATTATCTCATATTTTACCATTTTAAAAATATAATTTAATTCATATTCAACTCTAGAATTCCTTAAAATTTATATAAATTAGTTAAAATATTTTAATATAAAAAATAAGATTAAAAATATACATATAAAACTTAAAAATAATTTTATATATTATATTTTAATATATTAATGTATATAATAGATATTTTTATAGAAAAATGTGTTTTTTAATATAACTTGATTTAACTCAAAAAAATTGACTCAAAATTAAAACATTTCAACCTACTCGATCAAAACCCAATTTGAAATAAAAAATTATATAAATTCGATTATATTTTACTTGATTTGAAATCAACTCAAATTTTAATGCTCAAAACTAATTCGTTCGAAAAAAAATTAATTTAACTTAAAATCAACTATTAATATATGTATGAAAATACATATTTAAATTTTTTTAAAATATAATTAAAAAATTTATATAGCTAAATAGACTGTAATAATTTATTTAAAAGAGATGATACGAAAAAACCCATATAATTAAAGCAAATTGTTTTTCCCCCCTCTGACACCACCCCTCCTGCGGGCCCAACCCCCTCCCCTCCAAATTTACCTTTTTGCCCCTCCTCCCTCCCCCTCTCTTTAATTAATATTTTTTATTTAATTTGATTACTATATTATTTTTATTCATTAAATTTAATTAATCATTTTTTTTATTCATTAAATTTAACTAAAAAATTATTTTCTAATATTTTTTTTAATTTTATTTATTTAATGTTCTTTAGATCACTTTCCTTAGTTAATTACTTTTTTATTTAATTTGATTTATTATATATTTCTTATTCATAAATATAAATTAATTAATAATTTAAGAAAAATTATACTTTATTTATTAATATTCTCTCAAAGACCACTTCCTTAATTTTACAGCTGAATTTAATTATTTTCATATATTGATTAGAATTTGTATTTTCATATATTTTGGTATTTTTTCATTATTGCATGTACTATTCCCTAAACATGGATAAAATAATATTGGGTTTGTTCTGAAAAATATGTCTGTTTACAAGTTATATATATAATTGCTTTTGCCATTAAATAAAAATTATTACAAAAAAAAAATTCATTTCTATTTTAAATAAGTAAATGTTAAATAAAAGAAAAAACAAAAAAAATTACATAAATAAAAAAAGGAACACAAAATTAAATAACAACAAATAAAAAATATATAAGGATTCTTAAACAAATTAAAAAAATAAATATATAAAGACTATTAAATAAATAAAATAGAAAAAAATATTATAAAATAATTAATGAATTAAATTTAATGAATTAAATTTAACTGAATAAGAATAATATAACTATCAAATTAAATAAAAAATTTAAATTAAAGAGAAGGGGGAGGGAGTTGGGGGCAAAAAAGTAATTTAAGAGGGGAGGAGGGTGGGGCCGGGGGGGTTTTGTCAGGAGGGGGGAATAGCAGCTCCCATAATTAAAACATAAATTTCTAATATATATTTCATTAATATATACCTAATAAGTATAATGAATGTAATTATATACTATTTAACTCAAAATTGGCTTAAAATAAAAAATAATTTAAGAGAATAGAATCAAACTCTACACAAAATTAAAATTTTGAGTTGATTTTTTCCGTGAATAGATTTAAATTTTTACATAAACCTTTAAGATTGCCATTTTTTATTTATGATTTGATGTACTCTTTCCTATTTTTTTTTACATAAACTCTTTCCTAATTTATTTTGTAGAGGCAATAATGTTAAATTTTATTAAAATAAGTGAAAAAATTTATAAGCAATTCCCAAAAATTTTGAATTAATTTTAAATTCCTCTGAAATTTTGGGTAAATATAATAATTTTTTCTATTATAAACTTATGAATCTTAATGAATTATAAAAATATATTAGTGATTTAACTCATAAATTTTTCAAAAATATTGTAATATTTTGTTTTTAATTATAAAATATATTATTTTTTATAATAAAAGTATTTTTTATATAAATCTCTTATTATATAAATTTTGTAATTATTATATTATTTAACATATTTTATTATTTTTATGCTTTATAATAATTAAAAAAAGAAATTTTTTTGTCATTTACATAAATTTTTTTCATTAATAAATCTCACACCAAATATTATGCCACGTGTCACCGTCTCTCTATATGGACGCATCTGATCTCGCATACGATGTAATTCTCTGAATGACCGAACGAGGGAGACCTCAAACCAACGGCGCGACGCCGCCGGCGAACTGCGATGCTCTACATCGCGCTCTCGGAGATTGCCATCGTCGCATGCGTGACCAGAGGCAGCGCTCGATCGCTTGTCGGCACCTGAACCGCTCGCTTGCGGAGTGCCTCGTCGCGGTTTTCTGCCCGGAGGAAGTGGAAGCGGTGCGGTCGTTGTGCGCGAGCTCCGGCACCGCCCTCAAGCGCTCTCAGTGCCGTGATGCGCGGCTCGCGCTTTCAGTCTGTCTCGCCGTCCACCAGGATGTCGATTAGATCCGTATTGTTCGACCTCCGCCAAAGCCGTTGCCCTAGCACCTCTCTCGCTGATTAAGCCCTCTTCTTCGTAATATCTTTTTGCAGGTAAATTGTTCGTTTGAATAACCCTTTTCTAGATTGGCTTTGCATGGCTATTGCACCCTGTTCTTCCTTGTATTTCTGCCTTGGCCTGTGGATGAAAGCTTTGATTTTTGTGTGCTTTCGTGTTCGGAGAATTGCGAGAAATGGAGTAGGTTGTTTATACTGTATGATCCATTGTACTCTTTGCAGCATATCATAGATGGACCTGAGTGAAAGGATTGAGTTACCAAATGCAACATGGAGAATTTGGGGCTTGTCCTTTTGTTTAAACTTTATGATTGATAGATATCTTTTTGTCTTGCCTTGGATTACACAAATTAGAATGGATGTCCCTTTGTTGTCAATTTAATTAGAAGGAAATTAAACTAAATTAAGATAAATCTATCAAGCTTCATGGAAAATGTAAATTCACATAAAAATTTAGTGTTTAATCCAAGTGAAAATTAAAGGGCAAATTAAGAAGGGCTAGAGGTGGAGACCGTAAATTCTCAAGCAAATTAATTAGAAAACTAATGGATTAAACATTCCAACTTGAGCCATTTCAATCAATTATAAAGTCCAATCAAATATCAAATTGAAAAGAAAATTATATGATTTTCCTCCATAACTATAAAAGAAATGAAGCCGAGAAAAACATGCACAAATGTAGGTTAAATGAAGAGAGAGAAGAAAATCATAAGAAAAATATAGAGGGAGAGATATCATAAGGACTCCAACCATTTAATCCATAGCTAGGAATTCTAGCAAACCCTAAAGAAGCATGATTTGAGGAAAACGATGGTTGCTTTAGTGGCTCTAGAAGGTGGCAGCTCAAGTGATGTTAATAGCGGCCTATAGGCAACGGCGATACGGGCTCCAACGGAGGGGGTTGTCGCCTGGGTGAGAGAGCTCTCAATTTGGTAGAGGCACAAATTCCCAAGCAAATTTCTATCCTAATGATAACAATTTGGTGATAGTGTTTTAAGTGACTATCAAAGTATAAGAATCTAAGACTCTGTTTTGTTGGAAGTCATTTTGATCAGGGCTATGACCAAAATGGCCTCTAACCTTTGAGAAAATTAAAATAAAATAAAATTTTATTTTTCATCCTCAATGCATGAATTTTAATAAAAAAATCACTTTATATCATATTCTATATAATTTTCAATACATCAATCAATTTTATTTTCTACCTACACAATTTTTAATATAACTAATCAACTTTATTTTTCATCATAGGTATATATTAAAAAAAGTTTATTTCATATCCTACACATTTTTTAATATAAATATCTAATGTTATTTTCCATCATACATATATCTCAAAAAAAACTATAAATTTTTTCCATCATAAGTAATTTTTTTATTATTATTTTTTATAAAAATATTGGAGGCTATTTTGGCCATGACCATAATCAAAAATGCCCCCCCAACCAAATAGAACCTAAGTGCCAATTATCCTATTTCCACTAGGGAGTTAGATCCTCTAGAGATTTAGTTCAATTTTAAAATAAATTTAAGCAATTAAACTAAATATGAAGCAAAGGAAAACTAGGGAATATATCTTTTGGATTAGGTTTCTATCTAGGTTCTCCTAAGTTACATGCTATATAACATACAAATATATAATTTTATGAGTTTCAAAATTATAGATATGGTGTATATTACATGCAGTTAGTCTAAAGATCAAAATAACTCACATAAATTATACCAAACATACAATAAGACATATCACACTAGTATATGAAATTTAAAAAAAGAAAAACATGCCAAGTTACATATATCTAATAGATTCTTACACTTTAGAATAAGAATACTTATAAATCAATTAAACATAAGTTTAACATTTGCAAATCCATAGTTACAGGCTCTCTGTTTGGTAATAAGAAAAAAAAAGAAAGTTTGGTTGAAATTTATAATGATTTTTAAAAAATGTGTATGATGTGAAATAAAGTAAGTTTGTTATATTAAAAATTGTGTATGATGTGAAATAAAGTTGATTGATTTATTGAGAATTGTGTTGAATGTGAAATAAAGTGATTGTTTAATGTTAGAATTTTTTTTTTCAAATAGATTTTGACTGCGTTTTAACTTAAGTGTGTGTATATAAGTTTTATAATGTTTTGAGTGTCCATAGCATAATTAACTAAAAATGAAATTGTGTGGGATGTAGGTAAATATCTAAAAAAAAAAATATGTAACATATAATATTTATAAGTTAGAATATGCACCATCTATTATTAATATTTTTGATATCTAATATGCATTAATTTATTGCCTTGGCTATTAAAAAGGGGATCCATTGACTTGTTCTCTGTAGACTGGCTTGCTGAAGAGGCTAAGCTGCTGGATTTCTTGGAGGAGGAGGTAGTCCCTCTTCTACCTCAACCCCTTTATAACCCTCTCACCATCTCATCTTCCCTGCAGATGAAGAAGAAGAAGAAGTAGAAGAAGAAGAAGAAGTAGAAGAAGAAGAAGAAGAATGGGTTTGTTTGGGAGCTGCTTCACCTTCTTCGTCGGAGCTTCCTGTGGGATCTACGTCTCTCAGAATTACCACGTCCCTGACCTCAAGAAGCTTGCTCAAATGGGGATCGGCATCGCCAGGCAGTACGATGAGCTCTACCGCAAGAAGAACAAGGAGCTCGAGAGCTCTGCTGATCAGCCTCCATTAACGAACTCACCGGCTATGGAAACAACAGCAATGAGTGGTCACTTTTATGGGAACGGAGGCGCTTTCCAGTCCCCACCACCACCTCCGGTGCCGGCGGCTGTGCCGCCGCAGCGGCGCTGCTTCTGGAGGCCTCCAAGATCACATGAGCCGTACTATGCGCACCGTGCGCCTGCTGCTGCTTACCCAAATGGACATTCCCATGCTCATCAAGTGAAGCTTGAAGATTGATTTCTTTTTTAGTCAGACTCATGATAGTAGGTGGGAGTTCATCTTTCATTTTACTTCTGGTAGATCTGATATAAATGAGATGTGTGTAATTTGTTTCAGCAAAACTTTTCATATCATATGCTGAACGTTGTGTTCTCGTGTTATTTCGTAGTTATCTTTCGTGTTAATCGGTCGAGTTGAAAAAAATTTCTTCACATCACATCATTTTTGCTTAATTTGTGTCACGTAAAATATTACGTGCATACAATGCATTATCAAAATATATGTTTCTCGTGTGATACGGAGAAATTATTGCGCTCGGGATGTATGTCTCGTCATCATAATTTCGATGGCCCATCAGATTGCGCTACGTCTCTATTATGGGCCCGCTAACACAGCTCATAAAATTGTATAGAATATCAAATAAATATAATATTAAGTACAATTTATATGATATTAAGTGCAATTGTATATATGATTATAAAAATATTAAATATTAAAATCTCATTTAGTGTGATTTTTTTTTGATAAGAGAGAAAAAATATTTTATTTTTTAAGTTAATTTTTTTAGTTAAAATTTGTATTGGATAACAAAAATTGCTTCGAACCAAACGAGAATTAGATGTATGATATTAAGTACAAATTCTATAGTGCTAAATAAAATCATAAAAGTGTTAAGTATAAATTATTAAAGTATTAAATATATAATTGTATTGTATTAAACACAAGTATAAGAATACTAAGTACAAGTTATATATATATAAAAATAATATATAAATTATAGTAATAACTATACAGATGATAATATTGAATATGTAAAACAATAAAGGGATATTTACATAGTGGACACAGAAATTAGACTAATTTACAGATTTCATCATAAATCTCAAAATATTACAGATATCATATTTAAAATAGCTATTTTTTTATTTTTCACATTCTGCGGTAAATTCTATCAGAAGATTTAACCATAGTTAAATCTCAACAAAATCTTAGCCATTGATTGCATCGTTTAACCATCGACCTTCATGTTAGAACATCGCGGAGCTGCATTGGTTCTGATAACAACATATTCACGCGAGGCGGCAGCGTGTTCTCGCAAGACAATATCGTATTCACGCGAGCATTACTCTAGTATTTGCATCTTCTTCTTACGCGGGCATCACAAGTGAGCATCAGACCTTTCTGAGATTTAACTATGGTTAAATCTTTTGATAGAATTTATCGTAGAATGTAAAAAATAAAAAAATATTTTAAAATTTATGATGAAATACGTAAATTAACCTAATTTCTGTGTCTAACATGTAAATGTTCTAAAAACAAAATATAAATAGTATATTAGTAAATTTATAATATTTAACACTTTATTATTCATATTCAACACATTTAAATTTGTATTTAGTATCACGACAATGTCTGACGAAGCAAACACATGCGAGTCCATAAATCTTGAACTTTTGAGCAACTACTCAACTCGAATCTAATATTTTTTCTATGATAAATGTTTCTTAATTTATATTTTAATTGGTACATGCTGTGAAATAGTGAGAAACAAATTTTTTGTTGACAGTGATACACAAATTTATACAATTAACTTCATGAAATACATAATTTCTATAGAAGGGTAGACATACCAGACATGTACCATCCATCATCTTTAATTGTTTCAATAATTTTGATCGAAATTAAACAATCAAAACGCATTTTTTCTAAAAAATAATATTCAATAATTATCATTAATAAAATTAATTTAAAGCAAAACTAACACCGAAACTATTAAAACTATTGAAACTGATATCAAAATTTTAAAAACCTTAAGAAAAGCACACAATCGCACAAATTTTCTAACAAAATTCATTAAAAAAAAAAAATCTCAAATTCAAAACACTGGGATCAATCACAACAGAAGACAAAAAGAGTGAAATATAATAGATTGATGTCATCTGATTCAAATCTCCCCAAGATAAATCTGCTTGTCACTGCTGCAAGAGCCAGTGATGGGCTCAGTGGGATGAAAAGCAGTCTCATTTACAGAACCATTGTGGCCCGGAAGCTTGTACAATATCCTCCTCGACGTCGTGTCCCAGATGTAAACCATGCGGTCGGAGCTGCCCGCCGTCACCTTCCCGCCGTCCGGCGACCACGCGCACTTGAGCAGGTTCTTCTCGAAGTTGTGCTGGTGCCCTGAGAAAATCTTCACGCATCGATTCTGCGGCGCGTACGGCCGCATGTCCCATATCCTGAGAGTCAAATCCATGCCGTTGGTGAGGAGATATGATCCGTCGGGGCTCAGCTGCATGCCGGTGATCATGTCCCCGTGGCCCTGGAGAGTCATGGAGACCTCGTTTCGCCGGAGATCCCACACCTTGACGTCGTTGTCCAGCCCTCCGGTGAAGATCTTGTCGGAGGCGTCCGAGAAGCTCACCGCGGTGATCTGGTACTTGTCAGGAACCGTCTGAACAGCCCCGCGCTGGCGGAGGTCCCAGAGCTTAGCAGTGCCGTCGTCGGAGCCGCTGACGACGAGGGGCGGGCCTCGGCGCGAGGGGCAGCAGGAATTCACGAACGAGGAGTGTTCTGCCATCTTCTTCACCTGCTTCCCGGTCTCGACGTCCCATGCGCGAAGGGTCTTGTCGGGGCTTGCAGAGATGATCTGGGATCCATCAGGAGTCCACTGGAGATCCAGGACAGCGTTCTTGTGGCCGCGGAGAACCATGAAGTTGTTGCAGTCGCCGTGAACGTACCACAGGAAGATGTCTTTGTCGTGGGAGCCCGAGGCGATCAGGGTTCCTGAAGGGTTGAACTTCATCGTGTAGATGGCGCTCTGGTGGCCGGTGAGGAGCATGATGGGAGATTCCAGGCTGGAGGTGCGAGGCTTCCCTCCAGGGCCATGGCCGTGGATGAATAGCTCAGATCCAGGACGAGCTCCAGGAATAGCCAGCGCATTGTGTTCTCTCGGAACTGTCAGCATTGCCCTTCCCCCTCAAATGCAAGAAAGATATCACAATTCTTTCAGGCCGTAGAGCGCAACAAGAACTTTGAGTGAAAGAAAGTCTCACAGAATATCGATCGAAGCTTAAATAGCTTTTCCTGCAATCATTTAACACAGTATTTAAAGAAGATCCAGTTCTACTAATCTACAAAACATTCAATTCTCGATACTTCCACATTTTTCACCGCATTCAATCTTCTTTTCACGAAATCCAGACTTCTCTATCATGTTCAAGTTCTACAGTAAATTAATCTGCCACTTCAAAAAGAAAAAACCGAGGCCTAATCTCACACTAGTTGCTCTATTTAAGGCAACGCTTGTTTTGAAGTATAAGCAAACCAAGGTCGTGTTTCTTGGATTCCCGAACATTCATGCAGAAGGGCCTCTACAGACCATAACAAGTGACAAAACTTTTATGTTGTCTATCAAGTATCAACCCACCAGCCTTTATCCTAGCTAGAGCTCGGCTGTACATAGCAGTGAACAATGAGGCTTATCACAGGAGAAATTAAGGTGGAACACATCTAAATCTAAGAACCATAAGGCTCAAACCACAGAGCTCTTTGCATTTAATTATAGTTCATCTAATCCTGTTCTCAAAGTTAAGCCTCAGCGTTAAGGCTTAGCTAAGTTTTCAATGAATTTTAAGCCTAGGCTAAGGTTTAAAATAGAAGAAACATAAACAACAAGAAGGATTTCAAATAGTTTGGTATATTAAGCGTCAATATTGGGGGAAAACCATATCATAAGCTTAATGTAGCAGGGAAGTGAACAGGTGAATTGTGAAACTATCCCAATTTCTAATGGTTCAGCAGGTTCGAATGATTTAAAGGACATAAAACACTGTATCAAAGTCTTGCAACTTCGATCTCGCTGGGTGATGCGCTACGCATTTACAAGAATATGAAGGACCTATTTCATAAAAGAGTTTCATTCAGCCTAGGCTTTAACTTCTGCCTAGAAATACTAACTTATTATCAATGAACTCAAATTTCATTCCACTGCAGTAACACAGAAATCTCAAACACCCAAAGATAATTGCATACTCAACTTAAGATTTACAATCTTCGGATAATAGTAGTTGGCAAAATACTAATAACAAAACAAAATTTGAGTTTAGAAATTCAATGTATCATTTTCGATAAAAGGATCAATCAGCAGCAAGCAAAACCAACAACCAGGAACCATGTAACTTGGAACTGATTACATAAGTTCCACATAACAGTATTATCCACTAAAAATTTAGTTTATAGATTTCTGAGATGAACGTTGTGAAGTTCTGTGTAGAATCTATAGATGATATCTGAATAAATTTTTTAAATAAATAGTCTTTCAATAAAGAAATTGAACTTTATTCCTACCAATGCCTCATTCAATTAATAGGTATTCTCTAGCCTTTCATTTGTGTGGTTCTCCTAATTGTATAAGAATTTGGCCTGAAGCAAAAAAAAAAAAAATAGAAAATGATGCACCACTAAAGATGGAAGGCATGCATGGAATAGGAAAAAGGCAAATGATGCTAACCACGAAAATGTACAACAAGAGAGACAGAATAGTTATTAATCACCACACATTGAACTCAATTATGATAATAAAGATACGACCATATCACATTCCAACCTAGAAGATTATAGGGGCCTCTGTTGTTTAAATTGCTTGTGTCATTCAACGCAAGTAAACATCATAATTTGGTCGTTTCATGATTTGAAGCATTTTATTTTCAATTTTCAAAAGAAATCATCCTTATAACTCAACCTTTCAGGTAGTAATTTAATGTAAAAGCCCAATTGCACGTTGTTAAGACACTATAGCTCTACAATCCCTTTCTGGCCATGTTAATACTGCAATGTAATCCTTTGGTACCTAACGTTGAATCTCTGCGTTATATGGCTCAAATAACATAGGTCATCTCTTTCAGTAATTTTTCCCACCAGAACATTTGAAATTCAAAGTTAATTTAGTCAATCATATTTGCATCTGATTAGAAATTGGCAAGATAACTGTTCAGCCTATTTGGCCATATCAATATCGAAATTGTAACCATAAATATTAAGCTTAACATAAATTAAATACACAACAACAAAAAAGCTCATCAAAGGACTTCAATTAAAAAAAAAAACTCTGAATTTTATTATTTGTAAGGCTTATATCACACAGCTCCTTGCTTCAGTCTTTAATTCATTTATATGCTCAGCGTCACTAAATTGGTAACAAACCAAATTAAAGCCATAACAAAAATTGGCCAAAAAGTTAAGCCTCTTAATTTTGGCTTTAGATAAATTTAGGTGAGTTTAAGTCTAGCTGAGCTTAACAAACAAAGAAAATACAATAGGAAGAAATAATTCAAAACATTTTGGCAAGGGTCTTAATTAGCTTTCAAATGTTTGGATCGTGAACAATCCTAAAAGTAGGTGGGACCAAAAAGACCTGTAGATTTTACTTATGACCTATCTTGGACCTATCTCGGTTTTAGGGTTGAGCAGGTTCCTCTGATTCAAAGTATTACTCACATAAAGAGCATAAACACCAAAGACACTGTATTAGAGTAGAGCAATATGGGTGAGCCGATATACCGCCCAAATCACAAGAATATGAGCTACATATTTCACATGAGTTCTATTAATAGCCTGGGTAAAAATCATTTTAATAACACAGCAACTTTTAACTTGAAATTGATTTATAACAAACGAAATAGACATATCTCTCTGTTGCAGTATCCAAAAAAGCACTCAAATCATTCCAAAGCTAATATATGTTCATCTTAAGCCTTGAAACAGTATAATAATTTAAATACTTGGTTTAGTGGAAAAATCAATAATAAACTTTGAGATTAGAAAGATATCACATCCTTTCAGCCTCGTTTGATTCAAGCATTATTTTTGGACAAGAAAATAAATATATTTAATTTTTTACATATAATAGAAAAAAAAATTATTTTAATACTGAAAAATATATAAGATGTGAAATAAAGCTAATTTTAAAATTTGTATTAGTATTAGATGTAAAATAAAGTTGATTTTTACAGTTAAATTTTGTGTTGGACTAAAAAAAATCTTTAAACCAAACGAGGCTGAAAGTACCAATAAACATTTCGTGACAATGATTTCAATAGGAAATTGCATCGCTGGACTAAAGAACACAAAATTACCCACATCAGACATCATTGATAACTTCTACCTTGACAAAGTGTAATTGTAACATCCCGTAATCCCATTCTAGAGATATTGTCCACTTTGCCTTTAGGAAAACTGCGTGACTTTAGTACTTTCTAGGAGGTCACCCATCCCAGTACTACCCCAGCACAAGCATGTTTAACTACGGAATTTCCCATAATTAGCCTCACAGTTTTGTCCCAAAAGATGTATCTACCATTTAAGATTACGTTATTTATTTATACAGCTCAGGATCTCCTTTCCTTTCTGATGTGGGACGATTCATTCTTGTGCCCCTCTCAGCACTCATTATTCGGTCTAAAAGCCTGCCAGAAGCTGCGCTTTGGCTCGGTGATTCTTTTCTCTTAAGATATCACCCGACAATCACTCCTCACCTTCTTCGGTCACGGGCATCACAATATCTTTGCAAGTTTGCAATGAATAAATAGAAATTAAAATTTCTACATTACTAAAATCTGCACTAAATTTATAGAAAGGAAATTGCAAAGTCATCATGGTACTGAGATAAATTACAACAATTCAACAGAAAGGAACAATAACTACAGAAGTTTCTTTAGGATTTTATGAAATGAATTCTGTAGCAAGAAACTTTACCGAATTTCTCTAGGCATACATGATGTATCACCTAATACAGACAGACCATTCAAAAAGTACTAAACCTCAAGGTCATAACCGATTAGGGATGAAAAACTATAAGCTAATAATTCAACGGTGCAAACAGCAGAAACTACAAGAGAAATGCAGACTCGGAAAAACAGGGCTCATGAGAAGAAGACAATCAAGAGTCAGCAAACAGACGTACAAATAAAATGAAAATATGTGAGGGTTGACCATCTAGGGTTTGCGGAAATTTCGGGATTTCATAATTTCCTTAGCCAATAGAACAACGGAAGAAACGTAAACGCGCACAAACAGATACGAAGCAAGAAAAAAAAAAGGACATTCAGGCAGAAGAAATGATATCGAAAGAGAATGCAAATATAATAGGAAAAAATAGCAGAAAGTACCGACCTCAAAGTTGTTCGCCGGAGGAATCAGGCTAAGAGCCCAAGAGACAGTGCCCGCTGTTGCTGCTAAGGCGGCAAAGGCGGTGACGGCGGCAAAGGAGGCGACGGCGGCGACGGCTATCCCTGCTAGCGAAAGTAAAGAAAATGCGTAGCAGCGGTATAAAATAATAAGGCGAGAAAACAAACCCTCTCATCATCTATAAGCTTGCTATAGTGGGCCTTCAGTAAAAGCCCATTTAAATTTAAAAAAAAAAATCTATATATTTTTAATAACTCATAACCAAATGGACCAATCAAAATTTAGATTTTTAATTCACTAAATTATTCAATTAATTTATTAAAAATTTCAGTAATTCAAACTATAAATTACAATTCATCAAGTTATTAATTAATTATTAAAGTGTTTAGCTCATGACACGGCTAGGAGCAACAAAAGCAACCACTGCCAAGCTTTTATCTCATCAGGTGAGTTCAATTATATGAATTTTTTATTTTCACTGCATTCTATTAAATAACAAGTTCTAAAGTCTTTTTTGATAGTTTTTAATTATGTTTTATTTAATCTTTCCCTTTCCTTTTTAACACAAGAAAAATTCAATAACTCAACTTTTTCATAGTTATATTTATTTTTCATTCTATTCTTTTGTGTATATTCACTCATTTACTTTAGCATTTCTCATTTTTATAATACTTATTTACTTTTATATTTTTACTTTGTGGGTAAACATTCTGCATTATATAATATTATTGATTTTACAATTCTTCCGTAGAATTTATCTTTAAGTTTAAATAAAATTTGTTTATCACATAATACACTAGAAGTATTTCTTTATTTTAGCTATCCTGCTTGAACTCTATTAGTAATATTCACATTTGTTTGACTATTATTTTATATAATTGATCTGAGCTATAAAAATTGCTCAATTTTTCTAATAACTTGATTATCAATTATCATCCCATCAATATAAGTGCTTCTATGTTAACTAAATTTGTACTCTATTAATATATTTAGTTTTGACCTGCTAAGATGAAAATATTTAGATTCTAAGATATTTATTTATAATTCGAGTTTTGCTTTAGCTCTTTCTTTATTCTTATCAATAAAGAGAATATCATATGTGAAAAGCATATACTAAGATATTATTTCTTAAATATGTCCAATCAAGGCTTCCATAATTAATGTAAAAAGATATGAGTTTAATTAAAGTTGAGTCTGGTCTTATTTGTTTTGAGGCTTTTTTTTAGCTCAACGCAAATTTTAACTGTAAAATTTAACTTTATTACACATCTAACACAAATACAGATCTTAGAATCAACTTTATTTCATATCTTATGCACTTTCTAATATTAAAATAAAGTTATTTATTATTAAATATAAAAAATAAATTAATTTTGTTCTCTTATCTAAAAAAAAGCTTGAACCAAACGAGGCTAGTGTGATTCAACTGTAATTGAAAAATCTTTAATTAAACTATTTTGTGTTCGAACACAAATAACATTCCCTTCATGCATGTCTTTAATAACTTGAATATAGGCAGTATAAACTAATTTTTTTTCTAAAATTTTTTAAAGTATTTCTCTTGGAATTTTATCATAACTTTTTTCTAGTTGATAAAAATCAAATGCAGATTTTATATAAAATGTGCAGTAAAAAAGATTACTGCATTAAAATTAAGATTGTTTTGTATTGTAGTAGTTACATGAGATTTCACTCCTTAATATTTTTATTTACTTTTTCTAGCTTTTTTTTCCTCTTTTTTTTGCGGGGTTTAACCAATTGGGCCAATTACCTTTGGACAAAAAATTTTACACATATAATGTGTGTGGAATGTAAAGTAAGAATATTTATTTATTTTGTGAGAAACAAGTATTTGATTGAAAATTTTAAACCAAATTATTTATTTTATTGGAGAGACTTTAATATATAAGAAATAGTATTTCAAATGTTTTATTTCATATTTAGTCTTTTACAAAACTTTGATTTTGTGTCATGATTGAATTTTCAAGTTAATATTATGTCACTCGAGCAGAATCGACATGATTTCACTTAGAGCAATTCTTCCCTTGAAATACTTTTTCTTAAAAATCTTTCTCATGTGTTTCTTCAAGTTACAAAGATGTTCTTTGTTTATTATTTTAGAATTATATATTTTATTTTATATTTCAAGTTTCAAGCCTTGAACTTATTTATCATGAATGTCATTTTATTTTAAGGTCATAGTGCCAAATATCTTAATATCTAAAATTATTTATCAAGATATTATTGACTATAAACCACAAAATCCTATAAGAAATTTATCCTTTTTAATGAAAGTTTTAAATTGATTAAGAAATATAATCACTTAGTCTTCCAATAAGATCTATGTTTAAATTTTTGCTAAAATTAAAAAAAAAACATTGTTAGTTCAATCTCATACAACCAAAATAAAACAAAGAGAAGTTCTATGCAAAAAGCAAATTATTAATAGGACTCTATAGTTTACTCATAATTACATTTTAGTCTATTTTTTTAAAAAAAATTATTTATATTTCTAAATTAAAATTATAGAGAGTTATTAGTTCCTATTTTGCCTTATTTTAAGTTTATATTTTAAATTCTAGAAATCTAAAGAGGAGGAGTTCAGAAAGTATTGATGACTTTAAATAAAAGATTTCAAAATAACATAAACCAAAGCATAATAATGAATGAACTATAAGTACCTATCTTTAATTTATCCCAAAAAAAGAATAATCTATTGAAGTAAATAAGGAATTATTATTCAATAAATTATAGTAAAAATAAAAAATTCATGTAACCGGCCTTATCTAACGAGTTAAAAGTTTGGGTGTTAGTGTTATTGTGTTTTTCTTCTCCATGTAAGTTGCTACGAGTAACCAATCTACTTCAACGAAGAATTTTCTTTTATATCCTTACCCTTTTTCTCTAATTTTTTACAAAAATTTATAACTTTTAAGCTCCATTTGACGAGAGGATCAAAATCAAGACTAAAATGGTACTAGCTTAAAAAACAACAACAATAATAATAAATAAAATTTTTTAATCATTCTACACAAATTCTAATACGAAAAAACATTATTTTACTTCACATACTCAATAATTTTCAATAAAAATATCAACTTTATTTCATATCCTATACCAAAATACTCGATTCAAATATTTTTTCATATTAAAATTTGTGTAGAATAATTAAAAAAATTATTTATTATTATTATTATTTTTTAAATTAGTACTATTTTAGTCCTTGCGCGAAACAGGGCCTTAAATCCTTGAAATAGATAGATCTAAATTCTTGTTTGGCTCGAAGACTAAAATGATACTAATTTAAAAAAAAATAATAATAATAATAAATAAAAAATTTTAATCATTCTACACAAATTCTAATATTAAAAAAATATTATTTTACTTCACATACTCAATAATTTTTAATAAAGAAATTAATTTTACTTTACATTCTAGGCCAAAATACTCGATTCTAATATTTTGGTCTAGGATGTGAAATAAAGTATGTATTTTTATTAAAAATTATTGACTATGTGAAGTAAAAAATATATTTTTTTTACATTAGAATTTGTGTAGAATGATTAAAAAATTTTATTTATTATTATTATTATTATTATTATTATTATTATTATTATTGTTGTTTTTTAAATTAGTATTATTTTGGTCCTGATTTGGTCCTTGCGCCAAACAGGGCCAAATGCAATGTCATAAGTTAGAAGTGCATTTAATGATTATTACTTCACTTCAAAGGAAGATAATTTTTTTGTTTTCTTTAACTACAACCAACTCAATAAAGTTCTTGTTGTGAGGTCTAAGCAAGGGATGCAATAAGAATAAGACAAACCTCAACCACACAAGAGATGATGAAAAAAACATTTGATTTGGTGTTCCCCACAATGAGCAACATTCTCTTTTCTTCAATCACAACTAGAGAGGTAATTTCATTCGGGTTCTTGTAATAGAACTCATATTCTACGGAAGTTCATGAAAACTAAAACGTACCATTTGAGTGTTTTTTTTTAAAAATAAATTTTATTAGGTTTGATAGCTAAGTTGCCATTTAAAAAAAAGTAAAAGTATATATTCAAGTATTACAAATATGTTTAATTATTTCTAATTCTTATTTTGACTCCAATTTTTATATCTGTTTTTTTTTATATTCTAATTTATAATTGTAATTTTTAATATTTAATTATGTACTTTTTATCTTTTTTTAAAATAGAAATTGAATGGTCAAATTTAACAAATTTTGTCAAAAAGGACTCACATGAAAAAAAATTAGGAAAAGAGGGACCTAGGTGATTTGTATTTTTATGAATCTATGTAAAATCTCGTGACCCTAGTTGCCATTTTACTCAATCCATTTCAGAGATTATAATATTATTTTTGAATAATATACGATAAATTACACTTGAGTCTTACTTTTTAAAAATATTTTCTGAAGTAATATCTTTTTCTCTGAATTCTCACTCTTTTTTGTATTATCTCATCACCTTGGCACTCATTTTATTTTATTTTTTTTCTTTGCTTCTAACTCCATTCCATTCTTCCCTACTTCTCATATCTTTTCCCCTTTTCTCTTTTTTCTTTTTTTTTGGACCTTAATTTTTTTGTATAATTTAATCTACTCACTGCTCTCTTATTTATTTAACACATTATTATTTTCTTCTATTTAGTTTCTCTTATTCTAGAGCAATTTTACGTTTTACTTTCTCTCTTTTTTCTTCTCACTCTTTTTATTTTCTTTTGAACTTCTACTCTTTCTCATATTATTTTAATTACTCATTTTTTTTTTGTTTATCATTTTATTTTATTTTTCTTTCCCTCTTTAGAGCCATCTCGCTCTTTCCTGCTTTCTCTCTTTTCTTTATGCCCCTCATTTACTCAATTTTCTCTTTCTCTTCTCTCAATGGGAGAAGAAATTTTGAGAGAAATTTTAAGGGAGAAGTGGGAGGACTTGATTGAACAACATGGCAGCCTATGTGAAAGTATTCTAAATTCTTGGGTTCCTTATTGCAATTTATCCACAGCATGTCAATGAAAAAAGATTTATAAATAAAAAAAAAAATACATTGAAAAAGATAAAATATAAAGGGGCTCCCTGCTGAAGTGCTGCTGCTCCACTTCTCTTCCTTTCCCCCTTCTCCCTTCCCTCGCTCTCCTCTCACTCTCATTCAGCTCTTCTCTCCTCTCACCCATCCGTCTTCACCGAAGGTTTTCCAGCTTCTTCCAGATCTCGAGCTACCCGTTATCGATCTATAGATTTCCGGTTCCGGCGCCATTGAAATTTCACATTTCTCTCCAAGCTTAGGGACTTCACACTCTCCTAGGTTTGACAAACTTTCTGGACCTCCGCCTTGTCTCATAAGCACTTTGATTTTCAAAGCAAAATTATGAGTCGATGAGGACGTTTTTTGATTTTTAGAACAATTTTTAGTTCATTGATGATATGAAGCATGGCCCCTTACAAATACTGGGAATGTAATTGCTCGACAAGGAACCAAATATTTTGGTGGAAATCTGGAAGGGTCTTGGTATTGATATTGACTTCCTTCTCACTGTAGTTATCAACCTTAAATCATTTTCATTTATATAAGATCTGTTTTTTCTAGAAGAGAATAGCTTGTCAAAACTGTTTTTCTAAAATTTATCTTACAGAGATGATGGTTTGATTCTTTTTAGATTTGCAGGCTTATGTTTGAAATTTGAGGTTCTGTTTTTGTAGTCTTTCTCCAATTGTACTTTTGTAATGTCTAATATTTCAACTGCTCGTTAATAATGTATTTGGAAGACGTCACTTATCTCTCTTCTTCCTCCAACTCAATTAATCAGTTTTCTACTCTTTTCTCCTCTAATGTCCGTGTTATATCTGAACCCTATCATGGCAATGAAAATTGCCAGCACTCCCATGTCCCTTGCCCCATCCTTTGTTAGAAGGGCATGGCTTCAATAAATGGCTAAATGCCATACCATTTTGTTGCAAGGAACAACAGAGAGAAATGCCCATTTTTTTAGAAAAGCGCAAGATGAACTTGAGAAAGAGTCTTGATTGGAATATTTAACGTCCTATTAAGTGAGAGAAGAGATAATTAAAAGAAACAATATTGGGCTTGAGATGGTGCATAAGATGAATTTGTCATGGGCATTAAAGTTAAAGGTTTATTTGACCACTGGCCATGGCTATGATCAAAATGACCTCCAACATTATAAATTTTTTTTTTTTTTTTCATTCTACATACACATTTTAATATAAAGAACTCACTTTATGTTATATTTGATATAATTATTAATGTATTAATCAATTTTATTTTATATCCTACATAGTTTTAATAAAACTAATTAACTTATTTTCCCAACATTCACATACTTTGAAAAAACCACACATTCTTTCCTTAGATTTTTTTCTCCAAGCAATAGACTCTAAGAATGTGGAAGAACTAAAAATAATAAGTAGTCGGGAGAAGAGAAATGGATGTAGAACATCTAAAATTTCATGGAAATGAAGGAAAAAAATTTTAGAATGATATTGGCATTTTGGAGACATAGGCATGATTCGTAAGGGTTATGGTTGAAAATTCTTCTCATGGAAAAAAAAAGAAGTTGATGGCCACACCAATATTATTGGCAAGGGTTGATTGGACCTAGGGATCCAATACTTTTATTGAGAAACGGGAGAAAAAGAAAACACTTTGGATTAGTATTATATCCACTATGTGAACACCCAAATTTCTCTGTTTTGGTTTTTTCTTATGTGCATTAGTTATATATGGTCTTCGTCATGTTTTCATTTTGCTGTTTTAATTCTTGTGCAGTCAAGTTCCAGGTGAACTTACTGTAAAATAGCTGCTATTTTATGCAGGCAACGGGCTGACTCATGGCCAAGCCAAGGCCCCTTTCTTCAAATCAAGTTTTATCTCCCAGACCTGGGAAATCTAGGGAGTCCGAAAACATGTCCAGATGGTCCGAGTATCTGAATCTTGAAGAACCTTCTCCTTCATCATCCACAAGCGGGAAGCACAGTAGCTCTGAATCACAGCCAAATTCTGGAATATTCCAGAAGCACCTGCATATGGAGTGGGTTGTCCAACTTTCTAAAGTTGCTGAGGGTTTATTGTGCAAACTATATAGGTTAGTTCATATTCTAGATAGACCGGATTTGCCGTCACATTCATTTTCAGATTCCTTTTGGAAAGCTGGTATATTCCCCAACTTGCCACGAATCTGTATACATTTATCAAAGAAATTTCCGGAGCATCCTAACAAATTGCTGCTAGAGCGTGTATGCAATCTCTAACTTACCCAATGATCTTTTAGTTGTACTTAACGTTCTTCTCCTAACCAATTATCTTTCCAGGTTGATAAACTTGGTATTGACAATTTGTATGACAACGCAGAATTATACCTTCAGAGCATAGAGCCTTGGGTCATGGTATGAACAATCTTATGAATTTTCTTTTCTATACTTTTGTTGAACAAAATGACTGTAACATTTCGCATCTGTATTGCTAGTTCAATTTCTTTACTATATGGTTGAAATCTAGCCTGAAAAGTGCATATCCAAGGGAAGGTTGCCATCAAAAGGTCTACCTGACCTGGCTTTGCTATCACAATATATCAAAATCATATTAGAAATCCTGCAAGTGTTTTACACTTAACGTGAATTAAGCTTTTAATTTAGTTGACTTAAAAGTTAGGTGATGACAAGATTCAAATCTTTGATCTTAACTTTTGACTTCACTCTGAATTTTGTCTATCAGCGATTGAAGTTCTTCGTCCAAAAAGAAAATATAAATTGCTCTTATATCTTATGTATAAATAAGCTAAAGTTGAGGAGGTTTTAAAGAAGATGGAGTGTAGAAAAGAATTGTATAGAATAATAGTAAAATAAGTTGTAATATTATTAGCAAGATCCAAGTAGAATGAATAAAGTTGAGGAATGCATTTAACGTATTATGTGAGATAAAATTTTACTCAAACTTAAAGATAAATTTTATAGAATAATTGTAAAGCCTGTGATATTATATGGTGCTGAATGTTGGCTTAGAAAGTAACACAAATAAGATAAGTATCACAGAAATAAGGATGCTAAAGTGGATGAGCTGATATACGTAAAAGAAAAAGTATATTCACGAGAATATTTGAGTAGCCTTAATTGATAATAAGCTTAGAAAGTGTCGGCTTAAATGATTTGGACATATAAATTATAAACCGATTGAATCTTCAGTAAGTAAAGTTAGATTATTGGACCTTGTTTATATAAAAAGAAGAAGCGGAAAGCCAAAACAAATATAGCAAGAAACTATAAGAAATAATTTTACATATTTGAAAATAAATAAGGATTTGTTATTTTATAGAGTGCAATGGAAATAAAAGATTTATATAGCTGATCCTACTTAGTGGAATAAAGACTTGGTTTGTTATTGTTGTTGTTGTTAGCGGTTGAAGTACTTCAACATTTACTGTATCTATTAGCTTTTTGTTTTAAAAAAAATATCTTTTAGCTTTAATATATCTTTTTTATGATACTACTTCAAAGTCAAAGGCTAGCACTTTGTTGTAAACAGTTAAGATTGGTTGTTAATGCTTACATTCCTACCGAGCAAGTTTTTTCCATGTAAACATGTTAATATGCTTTCTGCAATCCCTTCTACTCAGCTCCTTCTTGACCTGATGGCATTCCGGGAGCAAGCATTGCGTCTTATTTTGGATTTGAGCAGTACAGTCATAACCTTACTTGTAAGCACCTTACTTTCTATCATTGCCAAATTTTTACATGTGTTTCAGACACAGTATTTTACTGTTTGCTAAGTTGTTCCTTTGTTTTTGCAGCCCCATCAAAATTCTCTTATCCTCCATGCTTTTATGGATTTGTTTTGTTCATTTGTTCGAGTGAATCTTTTTTCTGATAAGGCAAATCCTCCAAATTTCTACTGTGGTTTATGTTCTTATCATTTAAATCTGTTATGATGCTTACAAGGATGCTGTCTAAACTTCTGAAATAGCTTATCTACTGCACTGTTTATTGACATGAGAATTTTTTTTTTGCAGATACCTAGAAAAATGATTCTGCAAGTTTATAATCTCTTGTACACTGTAACCAAGGGTGGACGTGATTATGAGTTATACAATCGGTATGTGGTGACATAATAGGACTAAGGGATGTAGCCTTCTTCGTTAGAATGCGTGATATCTTAGGCTGCACTGTGGAACAATTCTTTTACTCGCAAGATTTTTCTTGAAGCTATTCTTTGCTTCCCCAGTCTGGTTTGCGACTAAGGCCCTATTTTGCGCGAGGACCAAAATGGTATTAGCTTAAAAAACAACAATAATAATAATAAATAATTTTTTTAATCATTCTACACAAATTCTAATATAAAAAAATATTATTTTACTTCTCATACTTAATAATTTTTAATAAAAATATCAACTTTATTTCACATTCTAGACTAAAATACTCGATTCAAATATTTTGATAAATAGAGTAGGTATTTTTATTGAAAATTATTGAGTATGTGAAGTAAAAAATAATATTTTTTTATATTACAATTTGTGTAGAATGATTAAAAAAAATTATTTATTATTATTATTGTTGTATTTTAAACTAGCACTATTTTGGTCTTGATTTTGGTCCTTGCGCCAAATAGGCCTTAATGCATTAGTCATTTTGAGGTTATGCAGAAAAGGGGCATTTCCATTAGTCTCAACTTAATAGTTCTGTCATATGCATCACTTTATTACCAACTAAATTATTTGTTTCTCTTTTGTTCATTTCTCTCTACTACATACTCTTGTACTTGATATACCTCGTTTTGACTTATTTCATCAATCTATTAGTGTTCATGAACTAGGATTGGATGAATGTGCATCCCTGACTGATATACTTGATATCATGTTCCCAATGATAGGCAAAATTCTTCTTATACTCCTAATTTTTTGGACAAGAGTGCTAATTTCTTGTTATTAACATTATAAGATGTCATGTCTAGTATACTTTTTATTTACTTACGATAACAAAATAGATGATGATGCTTTAGAATTCCTTTTGTTGAGCATAAACTAGCCTTTGCGTAATTTAGGTACAATCTTTTCATTTCAAAATGTTCTTATTTTTTCCCCGAAAATAAGTCTCGTTTGGTTGGAGTATGCATTTAGGATGTTTGAAGTTTTTTTAAGGAGAAATAAAATTATTTTAATATTTTTATATTAAGAATTATTTTAATATTTTTATTAAAAATTATTTTAATATTATGATCTAAAATAAAATTATTTTATTTTTGAAGACTGTTGGATGTGAATTTTTTTTTTATTGAAGCATGTGTATGTTATGAAATAAAGTTAATTTTTAATATTAAAATTTATGTAGGATGTGAAATAAATATAAAATATTGATGAGAGTATTTTAAAAGAAATTTGGTGGTATTTTTATCCCAACCAAATGAAGAGGTGCCCTTAATAAAAGTGGCATACTTGATTTGAAGATATTTGTAGGAACCTAAGATTAATGGACCCTTTCTGCTCTCTTTCAATCTCTATCTAATATGTTATGTCTACCTAAATGTTTTTTGTTCATAAAATCAACAATTATAATTAATGAAAATGACTCCAACGGAGGAACAATTATGGAATTTTGTTAAACAATGTACTTTCTGCTAGGGATTCCTCTTCTCTGTTGAAAAAATAACCTTTTTTTAACTGAATCTTACATGATTGCCAACTAAAAACCAATTTGATGTTAATATAGGCACAACCCAAGCGGTGTGCAGGAAAGGGTTTTTGATTAGGTATTTTTAAAATCATGAAATTTTCTTTGATTATTTTGATTTAAAGACTTCCTTTCAATGAGAAAGGAAGTGATGCTCTACTAAAAAAGTCAAATTTATAACACTATGAACATGAAAGTGATACTGCGATCTCTCTTTACAAGGTTTGGAGCAAGAACATCTTTTGACCGTAAATAGGCCTAGTTGAGAGTAAGAATTAGAATGCAATCCTTGGATCTTATCCAACCTTGCTAAAGCAGCTTTATAAGAGGAGCACTAGAGGTTGGAGAAGAGAGGGTTGGCTCAACATTGATAGAAATCATTAAGAAAAGCTTTAAGAGATATTGAAAGGTAAGAATAATCAACAGAGTTTCAAGTTTGATTTGAGAGGATATTTATAAATGAAATATTCTATCAAATCAACCATCCAAATCTCCATGATATAGGCTGCAGAATTCCAAAATTTAAACTAGCTATTGGGATGTTAAAACTAGTTGTTAGACATGGATTTCAATCATTGTATTGTGCAATGTAGAGACTAGCTATGGTAATACTTTGGTCGTAACAACATTGTATAATATGATGGCTTAAAAAATTGCTGAGAGTTCTTCCAATGTAAGAACAGTCTACTAATTATAAGGATGTTAATATTAAGAACATACTTACATTGATAGATACTGTTGTTATGGATGTTGAATCCTAGAGCAAAAAATGAAGTCATAAATACACTCTTTATGAAATAGTTATGATATAGAGTATGTCATAGGTATGCTTGTAAATTTGTATTGGTGATAAGCTCCTACAAGAAATCACAATTTTCTGTTTGTTAATTATATGTATACTTGTGATCTTCACGATATGGTCTAATAGGGAAACCCAAATCTCTATCTAGTTCATTTCAAGTACGATCCATTAGAATCATGACTATGATTTAATTTAATAGTTAGGGGTAATTCCATCCAAGCCCTTGAAATAGATCTCCGATTGCACATAGGTTCATAAAAATGAAAATATGTCATCTGGGTCTTTTTTCCTCAAATTGTTTTCACGTGGGTCCTTTATGATTGATTCCATTAAGTTTGACCATTAAGTTGTTACAACAACAACAACAACCAAGCCTTAATCCCACTAGGTGGGGTCGGCTACATGAATCCGTTTGTTTCCATGCGCCCTCGCTCCGTATATCGATCGAGTTTACCAACTATTCTACATATTCTAAGTAATAAAGTGAAAACTAAGACTCACTCTCTACTAGTTTCGTCGTCTTCATGTCGAAAACCACCCCAGTCCTAGCTCGTATATCACCCAGGTCTCCACACACTTGCCGGCATGTCTTCTTATGAGGGTCACCTCTCCTACTCTCCTCATTCGATGTGAACCCATATCGGGCAAAATCCAAGAAGCATTAACCTTCAATTTTCTAACTGTTGAGTAACCGCGATCACAGCTTCAATTGGGCCTAACATACGCGACTTACTAGATGTCCAAACCCATCAGACGAGTAAGAAGGTATCCGAACCTGCGATTCCTATCTCTAAATGAGTTTATCCACATTGCCGCGCGCCCGCCTACAGTGTACGACCTAAAGTATTTGCCGTAGCGTATCGTGCACCCCTTGCCGGAAACACCCATACCTTTTCTTTTCAGGGGATTAATGTACTCATTTTTCCATTCTAATCCATCTTTCGTGTATATACCACACATCACCTTAACATCCTCATTTCTGCAACATTTAATTTATTTGTATGTTTCTTCTTTGCAGGCCAGCATTCAGCACCATATATCATCGTTGGTCTTACAACAGTTTTATTAAAATTTACCCTAATTTTGGATGGGATTTTTCTATCGCATAACACTCCAGCAGCATTTCTCCATTTTACCCAGCCTGCTTGGATCCTGCTAATAACGTCATTTCTATTTCGCCATCATTTTGTATAATTGATCAAGGTATCTAAAGCGCTCACTCTTCTTGACAATTTGATCACCAATTGTCACATCTCAATATAAGTATTTCTTTTCTTGACTAAATGTGGCACTCCATATATTCAGTTTTTGACTACTGAGATGCAAACCTTAGATTCTAGAGCATTCCTCCAAAGCTCTAGTTTCGCTTTAGCTCCCTCTTTAGTTTCTCAATAAGGACAATATCATCTGCGAAGAGCATACACCAAGCCACTATCTTTGGATATGTCCAGTCATGACTTCCATAATCAAACAAAAAGATACGGACTTAAAGCCGAGCCTTGGTGTAATCCAACTGTAATAGGAAAAATCCTTAGTCCAAACCTCCTTGTGTCCGAACAGACGGTAACAGTCTGCTATCATACATGTCTTTAATAACTTGAATATAAGCAGTGCATATCTCTTTCTTTTCTAAAACTCTCCAAAGTACTTCTCTTTGAGACTTTATCATAAGCTTTTTCCAAATCAATATAAAAACCAAATGTAAGTTTTCCTTTTCTCCTTAAATTCTCCATTAAACTTCTTAATAAATGAATGGCTTCTATAGTAGATCTAAACCTGGCATTAAAACCAAACTGATTCTCTGATTACAAGTATTATGGCGTAAACTTTCGATTCACCCTCCCTCAAGTTTTTAAAGATGACTCATTAAATTTAATTCCTCTATAATTTGCACAATTTTGTACATCGCTTTGTCTTATAAATAGGTACTAATATACCTCTTTCTCCATTCATTTGCATCCTCTTTAGTCTTCAAAATCATATTAAACAATCTAGTAAGCCAAGAAACTCCTTCATCTCCTAACACTGCCAAACATCAATTGGGATGTTATCTGGCTCACTTACTGCTTTTTTATGTTTCATCTTCTTTAAAGCTTTCCAGACTTCAGCTTTACTTATACGTCGGATGTAAGAGTAATTTTTACTTTCTTTTAGGTGACTGGAATTCTGTAAAATCAATTGAATTTTCACAATCTTCATTGAAAAGCTGTTGAAAGTAACTCATCCATCTATTTTTGATATCTTCTTCCATAAAAAGTACTCTTTGATTTTCATCTTTAATACATTTTACTTCAATAAATCTTTAGTTTTTCTATCTCTTGCCTTGGCAATCCTATATAATTGTCTTTCTCCTTCTTTAGTGTCTAGCTCTCTCTCTATATAAATCCTCAAAAAGCCATTATTTTTGCATTGCCTATTGCTATTCTTAGACTCTCGTCGAGCCACTTTATATTTCTTTCCCACTTATCATTATTTTTGTTTTTAAACAATCTCATATAACAATCTTCTTCTCCTTAATTTTTTCTTGTACATCATCTTTCCACCACCAAGTATCTTTATTATTTGGAATCATTCCTTTGGATCTCCAGCACATCCTTGCCACTTACGAACACAGTTAGCAACTGTACAACCACATAAGATCAGTTTCACCCAGTTAATATTCCATTGCCCAAGTTACTGAAACTTTCTTTCTTAAATATAATTTGTTCTCATTCGTGGTTAGATATTCCACCATCGAGTCCGAGGATAGGGATTTTGACTATTTTTTCTTCTCAAATACTTTATCTCGGAATTAAAAACTATTAATCGATGGGTTGGCGTAGTCAAACATTCACTTGGAATGACTTTACAATCTTTTACACAATCCAAGCATCTCGTTTCCTTATAAGACAAATAATCAATCTGAGTTTCTTGAAGTTCCATTTTTGTACGTATGGATAACATGCTCCTCTCTCTCTTGAATAACAGTAATTAGCAATTACAAAGATACATATATGCTAGCAAAAAACTCTAATATAGTTTTAACCTCTCACTTTATCTCTCACAAAACCATATATACCACCATGGAATATTATTAAATTCCTCAGCATAAACACGAGTATTCCAACATGTCAACATTTAAATCGAATCCATCCAATAAATAATCTTTTCCTACCTGCAGTATCTCTTCTATTAACTGCTTCTTAAATCAGGTTCCAAAATTTTCCTTTGTTGCTCGTACACATTCTAAGCCAACTTTAGTGGGAGAGCATACACATCTATACCAATTATTAAAAATGGCATTCCATTGATTTTATAATTTTTAAAGCCATACATTCTATCACAATTTCTCTTAACTTCCACTACATGATCCTTCAATGCTCTTATCCAGAATTATTACCCACTACCATTCTTATTTTTTTGCTTACCAGCGCAGTACCAAAATGATTTAACAAACCTAGCGGTAGCCATCAATTCTCTTTAGCTTTTCTCTCCAATCCGTATCTAGACAACCCATTTTGTTCCTTGCAGCACAAAATCTTTCTAATGAATTCTATTAATATCCACCAACCTCCATTAGCTATAGCCCGTCAGGCTGTCCCTCACATATTCCAAGTTCCTAATCTAAATTCCTATCTTGACTTGAGTTTTCTACTATGATGGACTAGCTTCTTTACCACGCCAATACCGTCCATATGCAATGTGTGGGGACCCTTGCTCATTTTTTCACTACGACACGGGCCGCCGATCTGCAGCAGGCCATCTATGCCCAATTTTTCACTCGTATTCAGGGCATTAACAGCGCGTCGCTCCAGGGAACGCCCTAGCTTTAACGCAATTTTCTAAAGGATTCATGTCATGATTGATTCGACAAGTTTTACGCTGGCTGTCGACTACCTAACGCAACCCTCCGCATTTCTCATCCGGGACTTGGGACCCGGCAACGGCGCGTTGACCATTAAGTTGTTATTTTAAATAAATTTAAAATACGTATTTAAATATTAAAAATTACTATTATAGATTAAGATATAAAGAAAAAACATTTGAAGTTATAATAGCAATTGAAAATACCTAAATATATTTGTAATAATTAAATATGTATTTTAAATTTTTTAAAATGGCAACTTAACTATAAAATTTAACTGAATATGTTAAAAAGGACCCACATGGTAAAGGTTTTATGTTAGAGGACCCAAATGATACATTTTTATTTTTATAGATTTGCATGGAATCGGTACCTTAGGGTCCTGAATGTAATTTTCCTTAATAGTTAACTACAAATCTCTATTTGGCCAAACATAGGTAGCATTGATGTGATCATAAGTAGGGTGTATGAAATTTAATTTCTTCAAACATTTTGAAAAAATAATATTACTAAAGTATTAGAAGTTAACATGTAGTAAGAAAATTCATTTGAAAATTGTTTGTGATCAAATTTTACAATAAAGTTGGAAATACTCCTATCTTGGGGTTTCACGAAGATAGTTAAAACCATAAAAATATAAATACATAAATAGGTCAAAAAATATGTGTTAGACCTAGAAACCATGAAATAATTTTGGACTTTTGTTTATGAATATCAAACATGTTTAAACTAAAATATCTTATGGGAAACTTCTTCTTGCCTCCTTTTTGAAACAATACATTAAAATTGGAGAAACTTTGGAGATATTTAACTTGAGCCAAGCTATTCTTCCAACCTTTACACATTGGTCCTAATTAAAGAAATAGAAGTGGACATTTGAATACAAAGCCTTGAAGGCTCCACCTTCTAACAATATTATTCTAGCTTTCCTCCACAAGTTTTCTTTTGCATCCTCATTTTTCCTCAAATCTAACTTTCACACAAAATTGATGAATTATTAGATGCCTCCATTTTATGTTATCAACAAAAGAATAATAGGTTCAAGTTGGGCTTATGGGCTAATGGAAGTTTAAAAAGGTCCCTTTCCTGCAACCTTGTGGAGTGCATTGTGTACTAATGTGTAATGTTTCTACCTATTTTAAGTTAACATTGCACAATTATCTCACAATCAGTAACTTTACAGTTTTTGAGTTTTCCCTCCAATGGCATTGTGGGGTTTATTCTGTTAAGTACAAAGAATGAGACCTTATCTAAGGTTTTTAAGGCATGTTGTTTTTGAATACTTGAGCAGGATTATGTTCAAGTCAAATTTTCATGAGCTTCATTTTTCAGAAACTTGAATGTCAAATTTTCATTATCAGAATCTTTATTGAGGTGTCATATTAGATATTTACATTTATAATAGCTTTAAGCATAAATAATTCTGAAAAATAAGTGATTAAATACTGTGTAATTAGGGATTCTGATGTATGAAAATCTAATTTTCATATGATTAATTTGGTTAATCCTTAGTGCTTCTACATGCCGTTATTTACCTAATTACAGCTTAAATGTCTTATTATATAGTTAGTGGTTTTTTCATAGTCATTCCCTGATTCATTTTTGCACTGTTACAGATTGGTCCAGTTTGTAGATTCATATGACCCCCCTGTTAAAGGTTTGCAAGAGGACCTTAATTTTGTCAGTCCTCGTATTGGAGAAGTCATCTGCTAACCCTAACTTCTCTTTATCATTATTCTTCATTAGCCTACAGACTTTTTTCAGCAAAAAATAAATGCTTTTGTATGCTTATATGTTTAATTCCTACAGCTTAAGCAAAGTTCTCTTCAACTTTTAAATTTTATGATTTGGATTATTCTCTAGAATTTATGCAGGTTTCAGTGTTTGCTACAATTCTTCAAGTTAAATGTTGTAAAACATCATCTTTGTCAAGCAGTTTAATATATGTAAATGAAGTGTATTCCAACATATAATACATGCTTCTGATAATTTATATAGGTTTATAGCAAGTAACTAATGTCCATAGTTGTCATACTTACTATGATCAGTAAAGAAACAATTTAATATACGTAAAAGTGTATTCCAACATATAGTGCAATGCTTCTGATAATTTATATAGGTTTTTATCAAGTAACTAAGGCCCATAGTTGTCATGCTTACTATAATCTGTAATCTTCCAAAGAATTATTATCATAAAAAAATGATGCAAAGAATGAGTTCAAGGTAAGGTTTTCTTGATTGGTACGAAAAATCACTGAGACTTTGATGTTAAACTGATATCCATTGCTGGCAGAGTTGCCAACTGTTTCAGATGTCTTTACATCTAAGAAAATGGCAGTGACAATTGTTTTTTGTGTATGTTAATCATTAGTATAGCAAACTTAAAGCACATACAAATTTTATGTGGTACTGTTTATCTGAAAATTGTAGTTGATATCTGATAAGAATTATGCAAATCCTCGTGCATCTATCTGACTTTTATGAAAGAAAGTTTCATGTCCTCTTCTTTCATAATTGTTTTTGTTTAATCCTGAGCTTTCCTCTATTTCTTTCTGTATGTCTTCCATATAGGTGTTGGAGGCAGTTGGTCCAGTAATTTTTCTTTCTACTGATACTAAAAAGTTAAGGAATGAAGGATTTTTAAGTCCATTTCATCCTCGTTATCCAGATATACTTACAAACTCAGCTCATCCTATGGTTGGTCAATTGTCTTGAAACTGATGCTATTGTCGGCCTTTTACACTGCCAGCTGATCATTTTAATTTTGTTTGTATGCAGTAAAAATCTCCTAATTTGGCTTTCGCCAATTTTTTCTTTGATTTTTCAGAGGGCCCAGGATCTAGCTAATGTTACATCTTATCGTGAATGGGTTCTTTTGGGCTATCTTGTTTGTCCTGAAGAGCTTCTTCGAGTTACCAGCATTGATATTGCTATGGTATTCTTCTCTGATACATTACTCATCCTAATAATTGACTGATAGCTGGTTTCCAGAGTAATCACCAGTAAGAACAGCGAGCAACTTTATAATCTGTAACAACCTGCGGTTTTTATTACTTTTTACGCTTTTGGAAAAATCCTCTACTGCATTTTCATCCATCATTGTGATATATTTGTATAATTGTGATTATACGATTCAGTTGTCTTTTGCATCAAATGTGCATTGGTTTGCCTTTTTGTGTGTGTCTTCAAAACAGACTTGTCCCCTGCTGCTTAATTGAAAAGTAGAAGCTAGAACCTCAATTTGAAATTCCTAATGCCATGTTATGCATTTCACTGGACATTTATGAAAATTTAAATCCCTTCAAAATGTTGGTGGGAAGAGGGAGTAATTGATGGTTAGCTATAATACGTTATTTCAGAGTTCTAATTGAAGTATTTGGTAAATGGTCATGATCACGTTTGTTGGTTTCTTTTGAAGGTTGTACTCAAGGAAAACTTGATTATCACATTATTTAGAGATGAGGTTGGTATATTGAATGTAACTGCTTATATTCTTCTAAATCTTCTTAAAACTTCAACTATTCTAACTACTGAGTTTCATTATGCAGTATGTTCTACTGCATGAGGAATATCAACTCCATGTTCTACCAAAAGTCTTGGAGTCGAAGAAAATGGCTAAATCTGGCCGTGCCAGGCAAAAGGAAGCAGATTTGGAATATAATGTTGCAAAGCAAGTTGAGAAAATGATAAGGCAAGTGCCTAGAAATTAATGAGCAACTTGGTTTGCATTGTATGACAAGCAATATTTTGTTATATTTCTTTTTCCATGTGATGATTTAGGCGTTTGACAATTGACATGTTTCCCTGTTACATCTTTATATTGTGTTTAGTTCATGATGCCATGCATGTCAGATGATTTGGGTCATATTCTAATAATGTATTTTCCAATTGGCGTCATATTGTATGAGGTTTTTTGTAATCTTATATTGAATATTTATAGTATGTTTATATTATTTTTGACATTGCCTTTTGGCCATAATTTTAGTTTTAGTTTATTTTTCTTTGTAAAGCTTAACTATTTGTTAGTCAAAAATGGATTTTTGTACTTTTTCTTTTTTTCTTACCGTTTCTTTTTAAAGCTTAACTGTATTTCTCTTATTTTTTGTTGTTCATTCTCTTGTATTGTTCAAGTTGCTACTACCTTTACAACTTGTTTTTACTAATTAATGATATTTTTAAAATAAAATGACTGGTGTTTTAGTCCATCGTCTAGTTACACCGTAATAGCATAGGGGTGATCTTACATATTTGAAGCTAAATAAAAATTTATTATTTGATAGAGTGCAATAGAAACAAAACATTCATGTAACCAACCCCACCTAGTGGGATAAAGGCTTGGTTTGTTGTTGTTATTGTTATCTAGTTACACCTTAATAGCGTAGGGGCAGCTTTTATTCGCACCTTTTCGGTCAGTCTTTGCTATTGTTTTTAATCTATTCAGTTATTTGTGAAACCAGCAAACTCATCTTGATGCTTGTTATTTGGTAAAAGTTTAGAAATTCTTTTGACGTGCACAAGATGAGGATGAAATATGCAATCTAGAGATTAGTAATCTAACGTATAAAATATATCAAATAAGCAATTATTTATAGAGAAATAAGTGATAATTGAGAAATTTCTATTCCTTAAATTGAACAGATTTATGATTAAAATTAAATTAGATCGTAGGTAAATTAGAATTTATCAAGTTAGATAGAACAATCACCCTCTTTCGATTAAATCAGATTTTGTGTTTCAAAAAATAAATAGGGATTCTCTAGATTAAATCCATATCTAATGTCTCTCAGTTACTATTCAGATTTCATGCTTAGGCTAAATCTGATCATCCAATTTAAAAATTTATTCTAGTCAGTCTCAGTTGACCACTAATTATTGAAATAAGGAAGATTTATACCTTAACTAGAAGATCTTGTACTAAAACAAGTAGTAGTAGATTAAAATATCATCAAAACTTAGATAATGTCAAATTGAGATGTAATTACCATGAATGGAAGTTGATAGCTTTGCACTTCGTGGTCACTGAGACGTCATCTAACAAAGAGGCGTGACACATGAATGTTTCTATTCAAGGACTTCAAGCATGTGGATGTCCTTGGGCAATTTCTGTGAACTAGATCAGTAGGTCGACATTATGGAAGACGGTGGTGAATTGTGGACAATGGTGCTGGATGCATGGAGGAGGGGTGGAATTGTCTAGGATTTGGGCAAAGGGCGTGGTGAGTCAGTGAAGGAGTATGGCAGGTTGGATTCCTTCTCTCTCTTAACTATGGTCATACCCATCCTTCTCTGATATTAATCCTTTCCAAAATCACACATCGCACTTAAAATCGAATTTTTTTTATTCAGATCTGAAAAAAAACTAACTACAAACTAGGAGGGACTTCCTGATAATATACCTTTAATTGCTTCTGGATTTGCTCTATGCTAACTGCAGATCTTCATTTGGGATGATTTAAATTGATTGAAGACTGTTTTGGCTGATTGATGTATTTCCAGATTAGTTTGATGGAAATTTGAATTAATCGAAGATTTAGAGATGATTTAGGGAAGAAGAAGATCCACCAAATTTACCTAATTTGTATTTCTTTGGTTATCATAATTATTACCTAATTTTGATGTGATGGAGTTTCTTTAAAATGGGTTATCAACTATTATAATCTTCAGACTTTTATTAATGAAAAATGCTTTGGCTTGAGCACAACTTTGTTCATTTGGATCGATATTTTGGATAAAGAATGGTCGTGACGTTGGGTGAGAATCTCTTGAAGCTATCTATCCACTTATTGGGTGGAATTCCTTTTACTTCACATTACTCAACTTCGATAGCGCCTTTGGTATCGACAATACCAATAGGTACTTTGTCACCATTACCCTATGATGGTCTCGCGTGGGATCCTCGCTAGCCTGCCACAACTCTCATTGATCATTGCCCATCAACCCAACAGAAGTTTACCCACGTCAATAAGTTCCACCACCCTTCCAGCACCCATGCACACGTCTATACTTTTCATGCTTCCTTGCCTTAGCCCTTAGGAAGACAAGATATATTGTCTTTTTGCCCACTCAGGTTCACGACACCAACAAATATCATCAAGAGCTACACATTCGTTGCTTCACCCTAGTACTCATCTTTGTTTGACACCCATGTGAGTCTTGCCACCATCTCACTGCTATTAAAATAATTTAATTTACATGATTAAATTTCTTAATTTTTTATATTAATATATTTTGGAGATATTTGACCTTTAATTGTATTAATTCACTGTTTAGAATTGTTGATTTTAAAATTAATATCATCTCGTCCTCTCCTCCCGCATATTAGACTCTATATAAAGAGGGGCTTGTTTCACCACAAAATAAGATTGTGTCAGACTCAATGTGCCACTATAGTAAATCAAATAAATAAACAAAATAAGCTTGACTAAGTCAAAGAGACTCGATTAATTAAATTTACTCTAAATAAAATATTTATCCTTGCATGATTTTATTTGGCCGATCGATTATGAAGATGCCCCTGTTTAGAAGGCCCTAGAGATGTGGATCTTGTGTTGAGGATGCATGGAAAGGAAGTACAATTGTTAGGATTCTAAAACTATGGGAAACATAGAGAAATTAATCCCACTGTGGATTAAAATTTTGTGTTTTACATACTTTCTAGTTGTTTTATAACATACTTGGTTCCTCTTATTTTGAAAAATACAAGTCATGGCGCTAGAGTGGTTAGATACAAACGTGGACTCTTATAGGACAAATTAGCTTGGATGACTCTTTGATGTAATGAATGTTCATACCTAACAAAGTCTAATACGTGTTACTATTTTTATTTATTTATTTATTTTGCTCAATTTTTTTCCGATTGCTCGATAGGTAATGCCAAATTCATTGATTGCTCTTTGCAAATATGACAATTAGGACATCAACTTGTTTCTTTAGTTTTTAGCTTGTCATAGTGATCTTATTAAGTGATGTTCCATAGTGAGGTGCATGAGCAAGCGATGATAACCAGTGATGGCATCCACCGTGAAAGGAGAATACTTCTTAAACAAGAGGTTGGAAGAATGGTTTTGTTTTTTGCTGATCAACCCAGCTTACTTGCCCCTAATATTCAGGTATGATGTCTCCTGTTGTTTGGTCATCATGCAGTAGTTGTAGATTGGAAATATTTATTGGTAGTAAAGCTCATGTCATCATCATGTTTTGACCGTATTTTGTTAGTATAATCTCAATATCATGCTTTACTCTTCTCACCTGAAATCTTCTCTGTTACCAAGCCATCAAGACCACAGCTTCATGGCAACATTAATGAGGGAGATGCAATTATTATGAAAGAAAGATGCAAAAACGGGATGTTTAAGAAATGGTTGATAAGCTTTTCAAGAAAAAAAAAGAGATATGGTTAATAAGTGGCTGTACAAATAAATATGATCAATTTTGATATCGAGCTGATTTTTAGTAAGCCTGGCCCAACTTATAATTCAAAATTTAACTTGGAGATGGATAGAACTAATTATCATGTTTGACTCCTAGTTGGCTTGATTTCAGAAACAAGTGGGAATTGTGCAGGAACGCCCTGGGAAACCTCTTAACGCAAGCTAAGTGCTGAGGGATGGATTTGAACTAGCATTGACTACTATTGAAATCATTAAATTGTTCAATTTTTACTGGAAAGTATGTGATACGACTATTAATACATTAAAATATATTTTGTACTAATTAGATTTTCGGGATACTACAAATAGGTTTTAAGAGTTCTTTATGTTGAAATTTTTCTATTGAAATTTGCTATTTTTTTAATTGTCTTTTACTATAATAAAAATATATAAAAATTTTGCTTTTAAATAAATCTAATTGCTTATGTTGTATAAAATTAAGATAATGAACCACATGGGTTGATGAATTTTAATATTTTCATTTTACATTTAATTCAATTATTAATTTTAAATATAAATTTCAACAAATATAAATTAAATATATTTATATATTAAATTATATATATAAAAATAAATATACAAATTGTGTTTATTGATTTTGTGCAGTATGCACAAGCATTTTCAATTATGTCAATTAACATTTATTTATTACAACTAAGTGCAAATTAATATTTTAATATTTTTATCATAAAATGTTTATATACAAAATATTGATATGTATTTTTAAAAATAAAAAATTAAATATATAACTTATAATTTTATTTAGATTTATAATAATTGTATTTACTTTAAAGAAATGTGAAATTTCGTGCAGGCATTGAGAAAATAGTCATAATTATAATTGATAGTGGCCTCTAATACTATCAACTGTCTTTGTGGATGATGTAAGAAAATGCCTAAATAGGTTGCTGATTATCCATTCCATACCATGTTAGAAGTTAGGCAAACAAACATGTGGGAATTTCTCTGAGTTTGCACGAAAGTGTTACATTTGATAGTTTCTACTATTAAGTAATACAGGAAAGTTTTCGGACATGTTGATATATAATTTTCATTTGTTATGTTTTGTTTATCCTGATATTGGAAATCCTAAGGTAGAATTTTTGCTGTAATCTTCCAAATTTGCATTTTTTTGATTTGCTGGATTCTTTTTCTTGATTTTTCCTTTCTTTCTTCTCTCTTCATTCTGCTTTTCTGTTGCTTTACTCGTAACATCATGTGATGCTGTTGCCCCTACTGTGTAATTCCTGAAATACTTTTCCAACGACTGTAAGAATCATTTCTATTTTCTTAAAAAAAGAATCATTTCTATTCATTTGACATTTTAGGTTAGTTATAATTATGTTGTTTATGCGTTTCTAAATTTTTGTAATTTCTACAGATGGTATTTTCTGCATTGGCGTTAGCTCAGTATGAGGTAAATTGGTATTTTCAACACGTGAGAGTTGCATCATCTAAATCCAAAGTTGCTCGCATACCTATTGAGATCGTAAGTTGTGTATCTATCCGATTATTTCTGTTGTGAGATGGGGTGTCGTCCTGTGTGAAATATAATCTAATCCTGCTGCTGACTATAGGATGCAGCAGATCCAACTTTAGGGTTCTTGCTAGATGGAGTGGACAAACTTTGCTGTTTGGTTCGCAAATATATTGCTGGTAAATTTCCAGAATTCAGAAAATCTACCGTTAGAAATCTATAGGTTAAAATCGGACCTTGCTCCATTATGCATTTTATTATCATATTTGTTTGTAAAACCTATGCTACTTGGGATGTATCTGACAATGATAGATGTTTTAATACAAAGCAATCTTGCTTCGAAATTGGTGGCATGTTTTAGCTGGCTATGCTCAGCAATATTTGGCATGATTGCCACTGCTTAATTTTCTTCTGCTGTATGACATGACTGCATAATGTCGTTAAGGACTTGTATAGAGTGTACACTGGTTTGAGAATCACTGACAATAATTCAAAGGTTTTACCAATTAAAATTTGATTACAACAAGGTTCTTCTTTGAATCCTTTTCTTTTTACTTTGTGATGGATGAGTTGATTAAACATATTCAAGATGAGATTTCATGATACATGCCATTTTGTGGATATATAATTCTCATAGACAAGGTTCACTAAGGAGTCAATTCAAAAGTTGGAATCTTGGAGTTTAAAAGTAAATTGATGCAAATTGAGAAGTAAAAGTGTGTGCACTATAAGTTTGATGATTTTGAAGAAAGAAACGACAATGTTTTGAGAATAGACAAGGACAATAGTCCAATTATACAAGAACTTCAGATGCCTTAGGCCTATTATCTGTAGCAGTAGGATTATAACCAAGGATTTTAATCATAGAATCATGGCAGAATGATTAAAATGGAGTGTGATAGGAGTTATATGAAAACTAATGAATAGTCAAACAGAGTGAACCATAATAGAAACGGATGTATTTGAGAGAGATGGCACTTACTAAGAATAAGTGAGGGAAGGAAGCATCTTTTATTTAATGTGAGGGGGTCTATGTCTTAATGTTGAAGTAAGATGGGTAGACTACAAATGATTTGGGATATATCAAATAATTTGTGCTTACAGGGAATGTTACTTTACATAGAGTTGAATGGAGAATAGAAATTTTATTAGTTGACTCTAAGTAGTCAAAATTAAGTTTTTGTTGTTGTATGAAATCATTGTCTGTTTTAGTTTTTAAATCTTCCAGCAATTTTTGTAACTAAAATTCTTATAATTAGATTTCTATTGAATTCATGCTTGTAATGTTAAATGACCTTCATTCTGGGCCTTATACCCTGATTTTTTTCATATTCAGCAATAAAGGGTTACGCGTTATCCTATTTATCATCGTGTGCTGGAAGAATTCGGTTTTTACTTGGTACCCCTGGAATGATTGCCCTTGACCTTGATTCCACATTGAAGGGTCTATTTCAGCAAATTGTTCACTACCTTGAGAATGTACCGAAGCCGCAAGGAGAAAACATATCTGCCATTACATGTGACCTCTCAGTAAGTTTATTCACTCATCGGCTACTGTGTTATTTCAGAAAGCTTGTCTTTATGTTTGTTTCTAGCCTTTGCTCTTCCCTGAGAGCCAAGGAGAACTTTTGATTTCTTCAAATGGCTTTCTTGGTTTAGAAAATAAATTTTCACGACATGAAAGGTCTTGCAATTTGACTGACATTTTATAAATGATAATGAAACCTGGCCGTTGTGAAGTGGTTGGCGAGAATTGGCTAAAATGTGTCATGAAGCGATTAAAGGAGCACCTATGTAAAGAATTAAAATGAGGATAAGATGCCTCAAAATGATAGGGGGAGTTTTCTGAAAGAAACATGAAAATAAGGAATCGAAGATGCCACGGTTAGAAGCTGTGCAAAATTTTAATGCAAACTTTTGTCAACACCTTAGATTATTGGCAATACGAATGAACAATAATGCACTCATGAACCCAACCTATTTGACGTTAGATAAATGCCTAGAAGAATGAACAATGATTTACTCATGAACCCAACTTCAAATAGGTAGCATAAGGTTAGTGATTATGATGATCATGTGTGCAAAGCTCTCTTGAAACAAATTCTGCTTTTATTTGTTTGATAATGTGTGTATCTTCAACTCTTCTCAGGAATTACGTAAGCATTGGCTATTAACCCTCATGATTGTTACGTCTTCTCGCTCATCAATAAATATAAGACACTTGGAGAAGGCCACCGTTTCAACTGGAAAGGAAGGGTTGCTATCAGAAGGGAATGGTGCCTACAATTGGTCTAGGTGATATCTTTGTAAACCAGCAAATACTTAGTCTGAAACTCTAACTTGTTCTATTTCATCTTTTTCCTTAGTTTAACCTTCTAAAGAGACTTTTGAGTATGCATTCATTGAATGGGATATTTTTTTGAGCAAGCATAAATGTCTTGTGGGGGTGCAGTTATTTGCTTTCAATAATTATTTCATTTACTTTCGCAAGTAATTATTTCATTCGAGAGGCAAGGACAGTTATTAGAAAAAACGCTTTTATATCTAATTGTATTTTTACCGAAGAAGTGCTTGCGTACACTAAGTGGCTTGATTATAGAAAAAACTTCACTATGCTTCTCTACTGTGCATTAGGACGATAAGACCCAAGGGACCACTGAGAAGCCCAATATTCCACAAATATGCACTAATTGTCAAAATTGGTGCAACGACGTGACTTTTCTCACATGTTGCTTCTCTTTGTGAGGTGATGTGCAATAAGTAACTTCCTTGCTTAACACTATATGCCTGAAATTGACTGGGGCTAAGGATTCTATAAGAAAAGTGCCCAGCATTCATTCAGTACTTGTTTAAGATGGACTGTTAGCTTCAGCTTTAAAGATCCACTCAAAGCTTTTCTACAGTAGAATACTTAAATTAGGGACAAAAAATAGAATTTAGCGTGAACAAACTTAAAACCAGATTAAAGTGTAAGTGTAAAAAATTGAAAGCATTGGTTTTTGCATGGTCGTAGGGCTTGGTGATGGGAATGCAAAAATCCAAATTGAAGTCTTTGGACTGTGCGTCATGTTGGTTCATTTTCTAGACAAAAGCATCAGCATGTAGTTGATGTTAGCAAAAAAATGCCAGAGACATGTATCTTAAGTGTATGCTGGTAACTTAGTGAACAGGGAATTGCATTGCTGGCTATTTCATGACGTACAGTTTGCGAAGATGTCTACAACTACAATGTATGGGGTTGAAACTGTTTAAGCTAGTGTTAATCTTTTTTTATTTAAATAAATCCTATGCTCGGGATTCTCTATTGGTAATATGAAAGAGATGTAGTATAGTTTATCTTATTTAGGTGTTATGCATGCTGTTACTGTCTCCCACTTTGGGGTACGACGAGAATATGTCAAGGTTGGCTCATAAGAACATCACTAGCCAAAAAATTCAATTGCTATATATTTGTTGTACTGGTCCAAATTTTCGATCTTGCAGTTGTTTTTGCTCCACTCTCATCTGGAATAATCCTATATTTAAGATTCTTCTGTCAAGCAAACTTTTTATTTTTGATTTACTTCTGTCAAGTAAACTATCAAAGCTGTTAAAGGATTTTCTTATTACATAATTTATAGTGTTTATCATCTATGACATATTTTTATGATGCAAATGGCCTTACCTTTTAAAATATAATAAGAGATAATTGATATTTGCTGTTTATTACTTGTGCTAGAAGCTTTAATCTCTGCATATATTTGTAATCTATGTGTGTTGCGTCAGACATCACATCTTATATGTGGAGTTTCATGCTACAGATGCGTGGATGAACTTGCTTCTCAATTATTAAAGCATGGAAGCCTTAAGAATCTGTACTTCTATCATCACCATCTAACTGCTGTACGAAATTTGTTACATATGCTGATACACTGTATTACAGCTTTCTTTTTTATACTATTATATTTTGTAGCAAATGAAATATTCTTAACTAATGTGAGGATATATCAGGTCTTTAGGAACACTATGTTCGGGCCGGAAGGACGTCCTCAACATTGTTGTGCATGGCTGGGTGTAGCTAGTAGTTTTCCAGAGTGTGCTTCTGCAATTATTCCAGAGGAGGTACTTCATTATCAACAAAAGATGAAACTTTAAACAACTATATGGTTGTGATTTATTCGATAAATATAATATTTTTTCAATTGATATTCATATTAAAATGTTTGCATTTATTGGAAAATACCTTTTGTGTTTTCCCTAAAGACAAAGAATAAATATAAGTTATCATAACACTCAGATTATCAGATAATAGATTGATTGATTCTTAAATTATAGACATTACCCTTCTAATCATTCAAAGGAAACTGAACCTTACTAAGCCTCCTGAAGCATAAAATGGTTAGACATATACTTCTTGATCGCAAAAGTATTATAGAGATACCATGTGTAGGCTTGAGTTTCACCTTCCCAACAAGTAATAAAAATGAGGAAAAGGTAGCATCTAAGCAAGTCCCGTTATAGAATAAAAGTGCAAGGAAAGCACATTGCACATTATACCAATACTTTTTCTTAATCTCCAATATTTAATACAAGCTCTAGTAGTCTGTAATACAAACTTCTCAGTAATGTTTAGGTCAGAGACTCCCTCTATTAGAATGGTAAAGAATCCTCATAATGAAGATCCAGCTGTCAATTTCACGTGATTGCAAATTCAAATAAGGTGCAAGAAATACGGGAATTAAATGGAAAAATATCTTATTAATAAAGGGAATTATTTAGTTTTTTAATTCCTTTTGAACATTTAGTTGTTTAAGCAAGGTGTTATTTCATTTTAGCTTTTTTTTTTACATTTTGATGTATTTTCTTGTTATTGTATGGGCCAAAAACTTTATAAATTGGCTTGATGTCTTTGTATTAGTTAACTCTAATGAAGTAATAAAATTATTCCTTCTAAATCTTCTCCTTCTCTCCCTCTTCTCCCTCTTCTCCATCTTCCTCCTCTTTCCTTCTCTAGTCTTACATCACGCCATACTTGCAGAATACTGTTTTTCTAACCAGGATAGCTAATAAAACCTGAAAATTTTCATGCTTCCTATGCCAAATTTGGTGGTAATCATGTGTCAGGTGGTTGTAGCTTGGTTAATGTGGGTTCATTGGAGCTGTCGTCAGGAACATTGACCCTAGCCCTTTGAATGGCATAAGATATTTTTTGCTGAGGTCATGTTCATGCTTTGTTAAAGAACAAACTAACAATTGTTAAGCCAATGCTAGAATCATTTGACCACTACATGTTAGTACTACAGTGACAGGAATGTTTTGGTGAATATGTTAGGTTTTGTATTCTTCTTTTTGTCACAAATTAACTTTCACCATTTTCCTCTTTTTCATATTGTATTTTATCACTTTATTTTTTTTACTGTTATTATTGTAGTCATTATATTCTTGATAGGACGATAACTCAAGTCTACCCATTCAAGAATTGAAGCTATGTGCTCTAAAGATGACTGTTCACTGACTAGCAAGGGCTTGTGAGCCTGTATTGAAGTTTAAAACCACTAATGACATATTTAGAGACGTAAGAGCTTGCCATAAGAAATTTGTCATGATAACGTATTAAGGGCATGGAAGCCTATCAATGAGAGTTGAAATCTCTAGCGGCATATTCTGAAGCATGAAAGCTTGCTGCTAGGGATTGATATAGAGGGCTTGTGTTGAGTGGGTAATTGGGTTGGTTGTTGTGCGGCTATAGAAGTGGCAAACCTATTGGGGAGAGCGGTTTCCTCACATTATGATAAGATAATTTTACTCATGTCATAGGCAACATATTAGCAATATGTATAAGATTCCCTTGGGGATTGATAAGGGTCACTTCTAGCTATCAGGGAGCAGATTCTGGCTTATGTGGTAGATTATAGTTTTCAAACGACAATTCACCTACTTGATGATTCCAATAGCATAATGGCTATGGAATCGCTTATAGGTTGGCCTAATCTTGTAGACTATGAAGCACCGATACTTCGTGGAGCCTAACGTATCCGTATCGTATCCGTATCGGATACGGATACGGATACGATACTCCACCTATACGTATCTGATACACCACGTGGCGTATCAATTTTTATTTTTAATTTTTAAAAATCCGATACTCGCCCGATACTTGCCCGATATTTGTCCGATACTTTTCGATACTTCTAATTAAAGAAAAAATGTTAAAACAGTTGGTCTAGCCTACACGATAAAAAAATAAAAAATATATTATACATAAAACACAACTCATGCATAGATGAAAAACTAGATTAGTATAGAGTTTATGTCACATTATCTATGTTATTTTCAATTATATGTCGTTTGCATCGAGCTAATTAATTTAGGTCGGATTTAAATTAAAATTGAAACTAATTTACTGATGTATATTTAAATTCTCATCTCACTTAGATGATCTGTAATAGGTTAAAAGTAATTAAATAAATTTTAAAATATTTTTTTAATTTAAAATCTTTTAAACTCAATAGTTGTTGAAGGATATTTTATTTTTTATAGTTCAATTGTCTATAATATTTTTTTAGTGATATTAATAATGTTTAAAAAATATAATTAATTTGAAAAAAAAAATTAAAAGATATTTTTGAAAATTATAATAATAAAATGTATAAGTTATTATAATTTATCATAAATTTATATCTTAAATATGAGAATATGACGTATTATACATAAATATAGCAGCCGTATCCTGACGTATTTGTATCCTACTTTTTTTAAATTTGGCGTATCGTCGTATCCGTATCGTATCGTATCCGTATCGTTGTATCGTACTCGTGCTTCATAGCTTGTAGAACTTCTCAGTCAAATGTGAAAACGAAATTCTCACTCTAACACTAGGGAACTTGTTTCATGAAACTTGACCATCACTGGGAACTTCTCATCGTGTGATTCATGGCTAAGTTTTTGTGGGGGATTGCCAGGAGGAGCACCCAATAGAGTTTGGGAAGCTCTCTTTTCTCCCAATCGGCAGCAAACAAGCAAAAATCCTGTTAACCCTATGATGAGGGTCACAACTCTATTAAAAATGAAAGGGAAATTGCTACAAAGGGCCAAGTTTTAGTTTCTGTGTGCATGAGTCCTTTTGAACAATTTTCAAATTTTGTCTATTTCATGTTCATTTCATAAAATTGAACTAACAGATTGGTTTCCCATATTTGAATTTAGTTTCGACCAAGTTTGATGGTCTAATATGACCAATTCATATCATGGGTTATCAATGACTCATTAATTTATTGAGTGCTAAACAAAGTCCAATTTTGAATTTCCTTGGGGCTTTTGGAGATAGTTATCAGATAGTCCTAACTTTCAAATTCGGGTTGCCTTCATTTGACAGGTCAATTAAATGACCAAAGTTTTATTACTCAAGTGATTTTCTGAATTAATTGATCTTTGGCCACATTGAATCGGCTCAGGCCACTTTCTCACAGTCTTGTTCCCAATATATATTTTTTATAATTTTGAGATTTTTTCGCTGAATTTTTCTTTTTTTTTAAGGTACTGAATTTTTCTTGATTCATGGGAATTCTCATATTTTGCTCATTTAATTGAATAATTGCGCTTGACCCTGCTTTGCCTTAATGGACTTTAATCATACGGCTTTGATTGTCAACCATGAGATTTTAAAATAAGAGGTTAGTAGAAGGAAAACTACATCAAATTTGTACATAAATGTGAAAAGTTGGTTCCTTCTCTCTCCCAGAGAACTGAGATTAGTTTATTGCTTCAACAGTTCCTTGATTGGTGGTGAGTAATATATTCATAGTGAGAGCTACAATCTAATTAGGGATGGCAACCCTCCTTGACCCACTTCAACCACCTTGGCCTATTTTTAAAATGATTCTTAAAAAATGCAGTACACATCAAAGTCAGTCATATACATTGCAAATATGTGTAATAACATTTTAAAACAATGTGTAATAGATATTATATTTATTCAAAATAGAAAATTGAGGGATGGGTATGAATAGTTGTTACTCAAAAGGTTTAAGTTGAGTTAAAACATTTAATTTTGAGTTAAAACCATTTATTATAATTACTAATCTTATATATATTTTATAGGGCTTGTTAATTTCAACAAAATTGGGCTTATTTATTTGCAAAGGTTAATTTTAAGATTAAAGTTGAAACTTAGATGATATTTTTTATTAAAAATTGTGAATGATATAAAATAAAGTTTAGTTATTATATTGGGATGTATGAGGGATGTGATAAGTAATTATTTTGTTATGTGTATAGGATGTAAAATACAGTTAATTTTTTATTTTAAATTAAGTATATGATGTGAAATATAATTGATTTTTAATATTAAATTTTATGTGTAATGTGACATATCTAATTAAAATTTATCAGGTTAATTTTAATTTAGCTAAACAAACTGGCCATACTATTAAATTTAAATGGATTGGGTTGGTGAGAATAGGTGATAAAAAACCATAGCCACCTCACCCTGTGATGGGCTTTCACGTGCTAGTTCCAAACCCATCTTTACAGTTATGAATTGTATCTCATACTTTTTTCATTATTGACTGATCGTGTGTGAATTGTAGACCTGGTATGTGAACTTGTTTTTTCATTGAACTAATTATTCAACTGTAATGGGGTGGGTTCAACTACCCTGGCTTACCTTAAAATGGATTATAAATGGAATGCAATACACATAAAAGTAGTTCATATAAAGTGAAAAATATAGAGTGAAAATATAATGTAATCTTTATTTTTATTTTGACAGTACAAATTAAAGAATCAATAATAACATTATTATTCAACAGTGTGATGCCCTTAGACAAATCCCACATCAACAAAGTTCAGAGAGATGTTAAGTGTATGTGTGTGTGTGTATATATATATATTTATATAAGAATACATCATTACTGTTATAGACAGTTTAAGACCATGTACAGTTCACAGGCCAAAGCGGACAATATTTATGGTAGGCAAGGGCTGGACTATTGCATATGGTATTAAAGTTACTATGCATTTTCTCTTGAGTGATAATAAGGCAAATCTCAACGAGAATGATAAGTCTCAAAAGGGGAGGTGTATGTGACGCCCTTAGGCAAATTTCATATCAGCAAAGCATGGGAGAAATGATAAATATATTTGGGAACACACCTTTACTCAGTGTTTTAAAACCGTGTAGCTCACGGGCCAAAGTGGACAATATCTATAATTGTCTAAGCTATTATAGAAAGAGTCTTATTTAAAATCATTATTAGAATATACTAGCTATGTGTATAGCTTGCAATATTATATTTAAATGGATCATGTTCAGAGTTATGGGTGATAAAACCCATAGCCACCCCCACCTTGTGCTTTCACATGTAAGCCCGAAGCCCACCTACGGCTATGAACTTGATCCCCATACCCATCCCAGTCAATCAGGGGTGAAATGCAGACCTAGTACGTGAGTGGTTGGTTTTTCCTTAAATTAATTGCTCAATTGTAGAATATGTTATTAATCGATAATTTTTTGTATGATAATTGCAGCTGAACAGGATAGGTAGAGATGCTATTTTATATGTGGAGTCTCTCATTGAATCAATTATGGGTGGTTTTGAAGGTTTGATTAATATTCTGGACTCTGAAGGTGGATTTGGTGCTTTAGAGATGCAGGTAGGTGGTTTTCCTTTTTCTTTTTCCTTTGATGATGTTTACTCTGTATGATATTGTCTCATTCATTGCGTGTATCAGCTTGTTCCAGAGCAAGCAGCAATGCGCATTAGTGCAACCAAAATCTCTGGCAATTCTGCAAAATCTCCCAAAGGCTTTTCTGGTCTACCAGCACCAGGGCTGGAAAGCTATCCTGAAAATGGTAACTCTATCAAAATGTGAGTCCCGAGATTAAAGATCTGTTTAGTTAGCATTTTGAAGCATTCTTGGAAATTTTAAAGTTGTACTAGTTTAATTTCTGTTTATTATTTTAACAGATTGGAGGCGGCTTTGCAGAGGTTAACAAGTCTGTGTTCTGTTCTTAATGACATGGAACCTATATGCATACTCAACCATGTCTTTGTGCTACGAGAGGTACCATTGATTTCTTTATATATAAATATAACCCTGATGTTTCAAAAGAATACTTTGGCATATTCATTTGCGATTCATTTCATCAGAGGTTAATTTGATATTATTGTTGGTAATGATCTTTCTTTCTTCTTCCCCCTAGGAAGTCCTTGATGCATCCGACCATCCGAATCAAAGGCTGAGTTGCTTAATCACATCTAAGCACCAGCCTAGAAAAGCCTGGTGAGACAGTGTAGGGTTATCCATCATAGTCAATCTTGGGCAGGATTCATATGAATAGAAATTTTTGATTGGGTAACAAGGCGTTTTATCATCCAAACCTGAGGGAATGCCTAACGGGTGTGAAATTAGGCCTTCCAATGAATTGCAATAGGAAATATCCTTTACTAATCTGCATATTTAGTGCTCAATGGACAAATAAGTGGTCACTGTAGTTTACTTCACCATTACATCTGCTAAAAACTTTAAAATTTTACTCCAAATTTTAGTCATTTATTAATCTTTGATTAGTAACTGACTTAAAACATAAGCTTGCAGATTATAACCTAGTTATATTCTACCCCTTACGCATAAACTTGTTAGCCTTGCAATTTAAAGTTTAGCATAGGTGCATTTAAACCTTAAGTTGAATCTCCAGTTACCAACCAACCTTATAGTTTAAGCTAGGAGGTTATGCCCAAGAAAAATTCTATATTCTAACAAGACATTTTTTGAAACTCGAATAATTAAATTTGTGCCTTGCTTTATCAAATACCAACAGGAAGCTCTGTATTTACTGTCCTAAGTTCCAATTGTAATCATGTATATCACTGCCCCAATTCAAGATCTTGTGCACAGCTCAATGCAAAATTTCTCACTTTAGAACTTATGTTATTTATTTGTATATGGTTTATAGGGTTAGGTTTTTATGAATAATCTGCTCATAACATCTGAAAACTTTAAGCTCGGGTAAGACTACATATTACAAAACTATGATTGCAGAATAATGTTCATCCATATCCAATTTCTTTGTTGTCAGATCAAGGGATCGGGTGAGATTTATATCTGTAGATATGTAAAAGGTTGCGGCTATTAGGTTGCTCAAGTGGTTAATTTTTTTGTTGTTCTAGTACTTTCTGGATTTGGTGTTGGTATATCAATGCGCATAGAGAGCTAATTTTTTAAATGAGACATACAAACAAGCGTTTATTTAATGAGTCTTTGGAAGATAAGGATAGAATAGTTTAAAGAAGTTTAAATATCAAAATGTCCAGATATTGCTGATTATTTTGCCCGCGGAAAATATCATGCGCGCTTCGTGTGTAAAATATACATTCTATTATGATGTTACCTCATATTTTATTTAGATGGACAAAGGCAAACTTGATATTAGAATCATCATAATTAGCTGTTCAGGATGAGCTTTCTGAATTCTGTTTGATTTCACCACCGTTTAGAGCTGCGACAAATAGTGGTCAATTAGAGCTGCTACAAATAGTGGTCAATGAATACATTTTTGGAAAACACTTGTATGATTTTTTGAACAGAGGCATATTTCTTATAACATTCCAGAAAACATTGGAAAGGAAGACTTCATTGCTATCTCTACTTATGTTCTGTGGAATAAAAAGGCACACCTTTAAAGGGAGAATAAAGCAATTTATTGATTATCCATATAACAGAAATTCCTTTTGAAAGTTTGTTTCTGAAAGATGACTCATTTTCAATTAGACTTTTCTTCATTTTGACAAGTGAAATGTCAGCTAGATGGTTGTTTCTACCAAATTAATTGTATATTCTCCTTTAGTACATGAGAGATTGCATCTTGGGGAACTTCAGGAGAAGGCTACTTGCCATTCTGAGAACTGATAGTGGCTTACAGCGGCCATCCATTATGGAATCTCTTATTCGTAGACATGTCAGTATTATTCATATAGCAGAGCAGCGCCTCAGTATGGACCTTACTGAAGGGATTCGAGAAGTTCTGTTGATGGAAACATATACTGGACCGATCTCTAATCTGCATGAGTTTGACAAGGCTGCTGATGTTCAGAGTGGATCTGCTATGGAAATCGTCTCCAGCTGGTACATTGATAATATAGTCAAGGATATCTACGGTGCTGGAGTAATGTTTGCACCTCTTTTTAATTGCTTCAAGAGCTCAAAACATATTGGTGGATACTTTGCAGATTCATATACAGATGTTAAGGAACTCAAATCCTTGATTTCTATATTTGGTGGATATGGATTTGACAAATTTGATAGGATGATAAAAGAACACACAGCTGCATTGTTGAATTGTATAGACACTGCACTCCGTTCAAACCGTGAAGCCCTGGAAGCTATAGCTGGAAGTTTTAATTCTGGTGACCGAATTGAAAGAGAAGCAAATTTGAAACAAATCTTGGATATGGAGGCACTTGTCGGTTTCTGTATTCAAGTAGGGCAAGCAATAGCATTTCGCAGGATCCTTGCAGAAGCTGCTGGAGATGTTCTTGAAGAGAGGGCCCCTCTCTTTTTTTCTTTGCTGAGTGGATCATCTAAACACTTGCCCGATGAGATTCCTGAGAAGGTTGAAATTAAGCGACTGAGAAAGTTAACTAATACTCTTGCTGTTTTAGGTGAGCATGATATGGAGTGGATTCATTCAATTATGGAAGAAACTGCTGCAGTTAATGATAGTTCGTGGAGTTTGCTTCCTTACCTTTGTGCTTCATTCATGGTGTCCAAGATATGGTTTTCAACTAATCATGATGTCAAAACTGGAGGTCTGACCAACAACATGCATTGTTTGGGAAGGTGAACCAGTACTTCTCTCATGTCACACTGTATTTTTCAGCACTTTCTTTCCTTCTTTTGTTTGATGATTATGAAAGGTTCATCCAGTTACAGTTTTCGGAAAGTTTAGACAGTGAAAAGTAGCTCTTCAAACATTCAGCTTTTTTTTTTGGGTGAATTGATTATAGGTTTTTAAGATCTTTAGGGTTTTTGCACACTCTTCTTTTTCAGGTGAATTGATTATAGGTTTTTAAGATCTTTACGGTTTTTGCAGACTCTTCTATGAATTTTGAAACGCAGCACTTAGGTCCCTAGGGTTAACATTTTGTTGCCGTCTTTACTTGGACCTGACAGTCCTGCATGGAGTTTCGTACTTATAACTGATTTATTCTTTTTACAACTCCATTTTGTTGTAGCCTATTTGAAATATTATTCTAATCATTTTTATGTCATTACTGCACATAAATCTTTGAACCCTCTTGCTAGTTTACTAGTCGTCATTGTTTGGCTTGAGGCATTTTATCTTTAGAGTACGATAACAAAACCTTAACCTCAGGGACCAAAGTATAATGATTTAAAATTTGTAAACTAATGTGCAAAAATTTTAAGATCTCAGAGACCTATAAGCAGTTTATCCTTTATTTTTAAGCAAAATTGGGGCTATGTGGGAGATGTAAGAGTAATGAGATAATCAAATTAGTTTGAGGTAATTCTCAACAAATATGCATTTGGAATGAGGACTTCCTTTTAAATGAAGCTCGTGTCCCTTGACCTCATTGGCGAATGTTTGGTTAGTCAATTTAGTACTCTTGCCAAGAAATTCGCTTATTGAATAAGTCGGTCCTAACTTTCTGCAATGCCCTTTTGAGAGTTTATGTGAACTCGTGCACATCTTCCTCTCCAATAAGCTTTTCATGTAAAAAGCGTTGCTTTAATGACAACCTCAGATGTTTGCTTTTGGAATAAATGATTTGTTGTTTAGTATAGTGAAATTACAATTTCTTACTTGATGTTTCCTTCTGAATATTTACGGCTCATTCTCACCGCTTCTTTCCCCGATTCTCCATTCAGATGCATTAATGCTGTCATTGCGGGCAGTGAGTTCATTAAGTTGGAGAGAGCAGAGCAGCAAAGGCAATCTCTTTCTAACGGCCATGCTCCCGAAATGGTGGAACCTGAAATGCTTACCCGCGCCTTAGCAGAAGCAAGCATAAAGTCTGCCATGCAAGTCTTTGTGAAGTGTTCTGCAGCAATTATTCTCGACTCGTCAAGTGATACGAGCAGGTTCTTTCCCTATTCATCTTCTCCATTCCGCATTACTCAAATCGACGGTTTCATTACATGTTTATCCGTATGCATATATACAACTTCAAGTCCTGCCTTCACGAAGAAATGATAAGAAACAATCTAGAATTTGCCGAAAGAAACCATCACCCAACTTTGCAAATGCTTGCCATGCAGGTCCCATCTTGTGCCGAAGCTGATTTTCTTAGACCAGCTCTGCAACCTCTCTCCCTTCCTTCCTAGAAGCACCCTCGAGCTCCACGTCCCTTACGCCATTCTTCGTTCAATATACCTCCAGCACTACGGAAGCTCACAGCCCATTCCCAATGAGATTCCGATGGTCTCCCCCCGCCATTCCCCCCTGATTTCCCTCACACATTCATCCCCCGCTTCGCGGCCGAACCGTGGCGACCCAACCCCCTATTCCGATACATACGACTCTGGCTATTTCAGCTCATCAACACAAAGGCGGGAGGAGGCTACTGACAAACAGCAGAAGAACATGAGGCGATCCGGGCCGTTGGATTACAGTTCGAGCAGGAAGGTGAAGTTCGTTGACGGCTCGAGCTCTGGGGGACAGGGTCCCAGCCCCTTGCCCAGGTTCACAGTTTCTAGATCTGGTCCTCTTCTGTACAAGTAGATGTTTTGTTCAAATTATGCTGCATGTTCTGTTAGAGATATAGTTTGTAAGAAAATTCACATTTACTTTCTACCTTGTGGACTCTGATGAATCTCACAGTTAAAACATTCATCTAACCTACTAGTTCAGTTGATTGAGATCTACATGTTTGATTGATCAGTTTCATTTCAGTGATGGTCCTGAGTTTCTGAACACAGGACATATTTGTTTGCAAGATTTAATTTTAATAAGATTAAATTTAAGTTTAATGGAGATATTTTTTTATTAAAAAATTATGAATGATATGAAATAAAGTTAATTATTATGTTAGGATATGTCAAGGATGTGATATAAAGTAGTTATTATTTTGATAATGTGTGCAGGATGTGTGATGTGATATGTCTGTTTAAAATTATATTAAATTAAATTAATTTTAATCTGTAAAACAAATAGGTCCCAGTGAATATATCTATGTTTGTGTTAGAAATAATTACATAAATATTATATTTGACAATTAAATCTTTAATATTATATATTGATTGTTAAAATTTTATAAGAATTATATTTTATATATAATTCATATTATAAAATTATGACATGCATGTAATAAATATTATAATTTTTATTTGATTTTAATAGGTAATATATATAAAAATTTTTGATATTAAATATGTAAAATAATTAAATTTTAATAATATGTATATAATTGTTTGTTCATTAATTATTATGGACTCTTTTAATTTAATTTGATTGTTTGAAAGTCAGTAATGTTCATAGTAGTCTTTTGATTGGATTATGGTTTTTATGAAGGATGCAAGTGGACTTTAGCTTTAATTGTGGAGGCATTTGCACACATGTAATATAAAATTTTGGAAATTATATATTTTTAAATAGTGTTATTCAATAGTTAGAATTTTATGAAGAAAATAATATATAAATAATATTCAAAGTTTTGTGTAGTTAATTAACAATGGACAATTCAATCTTACCTTGCCCAATTTTATAGTAATCATAATCATTAAAATTATTTTTGGGATAATTATCTGTTATAAAAAGTTTTAAATATTATTTATATCATCTTTATAAAGAAATAATTATCTACACGCCACATAATTTAGTTTTATTTATACCTTACTCATTCATTCTTAGTTAATTACGTTATGCACACTCAAAATATTATAAAATCTTACATACACACATTTGAGTTAAAACTTAATCAAAATCTATTTGAAAAAAATATTCTGTTAGTAAATTATTAAAATTATATTTTTCTCTTTCTCAATACCACTAAAGCACTGATTTGTCTTAAAATCAATTCACGTCGCAGATATCTCCTTCCTTTGTCGCCACCTAAACATTAAGCTTTTAAGATTTTCACTCAAAATATATTTAAATATCTTTAAAATAATATGATGAACGGCTCAGATTTTTTGTAATCTAACTATAGTTAGGTTATTGAAAAATTATGATTACTCATTATAATAGAAATAAATTAAAATGTGTGTATATAAGATTTTATAATATTTTGAGTGTGCATAGTATAATTAATTAAAATAGATGGGTAAGGTATAAATAAAATTAAATTATGTAGCATGCACGTAATTTTTCTTTTTATAAAATTAAATTATGAAATATTATGTATTTAAATAAGAATGTAATATTTAAAATTTTAAATAGTACGTAAATGTTCAATTTTTTTTTTTAGTTGAGAGAAATTAAGATAAATAAATAAATAAAAATTTATAGTTTATTTGCTCACAATTTCAAGCAACTATGGGGAGGAATCTTGCTTGAATATCACAATTTTAAGTTTGAATTATATGATATAATTTTTAATAATGTTGAGAAAAAATATAATATTTTAGATAAATAAATAAGAAAAATTAAATTTGAACTATAAAGTAATTTTCAAATAAGCTGGTGAAAATTAGAGAAAAGTAAGTGTTGGCCCTTAGGCCTACCCAAGAGGGGGTGAATTGGAAATAAAAAAAAAACTCGAATAAATTGCACTCAAGAACTCAACTATAGGTAAAAGGCGTACACAAACAAATATTCAAAATAGATGAGAAGCAAGTTAAAGTTACAGCAAAAATAAGTAAAACAGAGTGAGAAAAGGCAGATTAGTCGATTTTACCAAATAGACCGGCTGAATAGGAACAGTGCAGAAAGCAGAGAAGAAAATCGGTTGATTTGAGCAAATAGACCAAAACAGCTAAGTCACCACAAAAAAGAACTAAGAACAGAAAACGTGAGAGATGTGATTTAGATATAGTATAAAACAATTTTATTAAAGTAATTTGAGCTTATTTTTAAGTTAAAATCAGATTTAATAATTTTATGTATTAGTTAAATTTTACCGTAAAAGAGAGGAGAGAAAAATACACAAGCGATTTATAGTGGTTCGGCTTCCCGCCTAGTCCACTCCCCACGCTCCTCAAGTGGGATTTCAATCCACTAACAAACCGACTTTTTAACGGGAACCAAAGCCGAACAAACCCGATTACAATTTCACCGGCTTTTTCTAGGAACCAAAGCCGACCAAACCTTATAACCGCACCGGCTTTTTCTAGGAACTAAAGCCGACCAAACCTTTGAATTTTTATATGGGAAAAATTCTAACCCACCTACTTTTCCACTTAATGGGAAAAACAAAATACTTCCACAAAAGGAGAGAACAAGAGAATGAAGTGATGCTAGTCTAGCTAGCCAATATTACAATTTGAGAGCAAGAGTAAAATTACACAATGAGCTCTATACGCGTAAAGATTTGCCAAGAGAGAAAACTCGTGAAAATCAAAAATGAGTTACCAACAACTAGTTTAAAAGAAACCGATAAAAGCTAGATCTTGAAAAGAGACAATCGTTTTCAAGAAACTCGGAATGCTTAAGTAGGAGTGTCTTCAAGTAAGAAAAAAAAACTTCAAGAAAGTCTCAAATAATCTTTTTCAAAACATAAGTTTGCCGATTTCAGAAAATTCAAGTGCAGGAAACAGAACCAGTGACCTGAAATTGTTTTGCCAGCAGAATGAAAAATGCAACTTCAGGTTTTTGCTTGATTGCTAGCCAAAAGCTTCTCCAAATGATCACTTCTTCAAGAGTGTATGCAGATTTTTGCTAGGGAAGAAGTTAGGGAACACTTAGAGCTTGAAAGGAGAGCTTAGAACACTTAGAAAATTTTTGCAAGTGAATGTTGTTGTTTTTCCGTTAGGACAACAGGAGAAAAAATGGTTCAGCTGAAGAATGAATGCCTTTAATTCAAACTAATCAATAAGAGATTGCCATGTGTCCATGTCCTACCCAAAGACCAATGAAAGGAAGGCAAGAGAAGGGCACTTTGGACTTTTCCGGGCACAAGAAACAGAGATAAAGTTCCAGATTTTCTGGAAACATGTTCCAAAAAATATGACAGCAAAAACAACAACGTTGGAGAGAGAAAAGATTAAAAAAACACTAAAACATGCTTGCTTAGTATGAGGACAAATGAAAGAATGCCATGTATGATTATTGTGCCCTTAAAATATGCTAAAAAGAACCACCATATCTCATCACAAGTACAAAATTCTGAGTAAAAAGATATGGGTTTGGAAAAACATCAACTCAATATTTCTCCTTTTGAAAAAAGATAAAATAGGAGAAACGATAAGGGCTTTGTGAACTTTTCATGAAAAGATAAAAAATAATACAACACAAAGCTTTAAGAATATCATATAATGCCTTTTAGCACAGCCAAAAATGGTATAATAACGGTCAAAAGAAAATTCTGGGCGGACTTGGCGGGTCTGTCCAGGCCCAGCAGAATCAACCGGGATTTGGTGAAATTGACCGATTGTGCAGTTTTGGCTTAAAATGTGAGAAGTTTGAAAGATTTTTAGGCTACTAAAAAGATGAAATAAGTTAACATTCTAGGCCTACTAATGCAAGTGAAAAGAAGGAGAAAACATCTAGGAGAAGACAAGTAAACATGTAAGAAAAATGAGTAAAATCTCTTGGCAAATTAACGCATTTACATTAAGTCCTATGAAGTATAAGGAAAAACAAATGGTGAGTTTCACTTCACTTGGACTTGAGAATATTCATCTTCTAACGGACAATTAGCCTGTAAAAATGTACTTAGAAAAGAATTAGTACTAAACCTAAAATAATTGTGATTATCAAAATCAATGGAATTCAATAGTAAGGAGCTTAATTATAAATTCTAATTTTAAAAAAATTATTATATATATCACAGATATAATATAATAAATTCACCCTTAAAATTTACATGTATATTTTTAAGGGTAATTTACTGTAAATATGAAAAAATATTTATATACAAAATTTTCTCAATTATATTGTTTATGTACATCAAATTTATTGCGAGTTAAATCATTTTTTTTCGAGTGAATTAATTTCAAGCTAGAAAACATCATGTTAATTTTGAATTGAATAAAATGAAAGTAAATTTTGATTTTCGCATAGCTTTGGGCTAATAAATTACATCAAGTTTATTGCGAGTTAAATCAATTTTTTTTCGAGTGAATTAATTTCAAGCTAGAAAACATCATGTTAATTTTGAATTAAAGAAAATGAAAGCAAATTTTGATTTTCGCATAGCTCTGGGCTAATAAATAAATACTCAAGCAACTAAGAGATTTTGTGCTATAAAAATAACATTTATTACTAAAAAAAAGGTCATTTATGCTTTTACTCAGACTGGTAGACTAATTGTTTAATTTAAAAGCTAAAAAGACCTATATGCAAATAAGATCAAACAAAAGTGACCCAAATACTATTTGCCCTAAATTCTTCCGTCAAATAGTACATGAATTGAAATAGTATATATCTCACCCTTTCTTTAGCCTATTTCATTAAAAACATGAGCTATGATAATAAATTCTAGAGCAAGAAAAGAGGAAAAACATTCATAATGATTCAATCACTTTTTTAATCTCTTTTAAAAAGCAATTGTTGTAGAACATGATGTCTCCCCCCCCTACCGAGCTCTCGGTTTGTTGCTGTCTAAACGCCCAACTGCAGTGGGCTCTCCGCCAGCTGCTGCCAGCTGCCTTTATTTAATTGGTGTATGAAAAATTGATATGGCAAATTCTCTGAACCGAATATTTATTCCACTCATAGGAAGCAAAGTCAATAACATAGGTTTTAAAATAGGGGCATTTAACTGCATGCCACACAAACTTTTTAATATTACACCACAAATATTTTTTTTACAAAATTTACACTATGAATTGTGAAGAAAATGAATGTGATGTAATACATGAAGATTTATGTGACATGTAGGTAATTATTTCTTTAAAATATCTCACTCCATGAAAGTAACACATGATCTTTACTCTCTCTCTAATTAAAAGTGTGAGCCAATTAGTTTCAAATTAATTTTGGAGTCATATTCCTCTCTCCGTACCTAAAATAGTGAACTTTGTCACATATGACTTATGAAAGAAGGGGGGCTGTTTTATGTGGTACATCACATTTCTATCATATTCTACTACGAAAATTAACATAAAAAGAGATTAGTAAATGCCCCTTTTTTGGGATAATTACCCACATGCTACATAAAACTTCATGTATTACACCACACTTTTCTTCACAATCCATAGTGTAAATTTTGTGAAGAAAGTGTGTGGTGTAATTTTAAAAAGTTTGTGTGGCATGCAGGTAAATGCCCCTAGTTTTTTCTGTTTTCGTATTCAAATACGAAGAATTTGCACAAAAACATGTGATGTGCTCTGTCATTCCACATTTCTGCACAGGCCCCAACTGCCACATGGCATGATCCTATTAAGTGTGCACAAATAGTAAAAATACAGATAGTGCACCTAAAAACTTTTCGCTTCTAAAACATCCCTTCTTCGATCTTTTACAGAAAGAAGAATTATAATATAAAATTTACAAGGTCGAAGCAAGGCATAAATAATATTTCTTTTCTCCCTCTCCATTTGTCTCCTTAATAAAAGCAAGACATACAATATATGTTACCTTGTCATTTTTTATATCCACTTCCTTCTCTCCCAATATAGGCATGGTTAAGTAACCCTCCGTCCTCTTCCCCTCCCTATCTCATTCTCACTAAGAAATTTTTCGGTCAGGGGTGAGCATAGTTCGAGGGGACAATCACTGGGCACCCCGTGTGCACTCCAAGCGATCCCGTGCACACATGGCGGCCAGTAATTTGGTCCTGAAAAGAGACGCAAAAATATTTCCTTCTCATGAGGTTAACTTCCCTCTCTGCCCAACCAAAAAAAAAAAACTATAATACATGAGTTTTAAAGCATCTCTCCCTCATCTTTCCCCTTCTCATGAAAAGAATGGAAGCTATAGCACATAAAATGTGCAAATCACATTTTTCTCAAATCATAGTCATGAAAAAATATAGCAACATTGCACAGAAGTTTATGTGCTAATAACTATAATTTCCCTTGGAACACTAAAAGCTTTGTTAACACATGCCTAAATTATCATTGAGAATAAAGATCCATACCACCTTAATCACATAAAAGGAAATGCTATATCTGCCACATTCCTTCAATATATCTTTTCTCAATCATCGCATATGATGCCTGAAATGAAATAAGGAATAAAAAAGGAATCAAAGCAAAAAGGCAACTTAATAAAAATAAAAAAAACCTTAATGTTTCCTTCGTCCCGCGACGAATTTTGCATCGAATTGTAGGGAGGCCAAGCCGCTGGTGAGCCTCAAACCGGTGGCATCCAGAAAATCCTGAAGATAAAAGTTTTTAAAAAAATTGGATAATTATTTACATGTCACAGTAAACATGTCATTTTACGTATTACTCATTCATACTTAATAAATTACATTCCATGCACCATAAAATGCATAAAAATTACATTCATATTAAAATTATAGTGTATTTAGTATAACATTCTCAATATTTATAGCATGCATAATGTAGTAAAAGTGTGCACAATGTAAATTTATCAAATATGAAAAAGCAATATATAAAATGATAAGTTTATGGTAGCATAGGTAATTATCTCAAAAACAAATATTCAAAATGAAAAATAAATTTAAGATGCAAACATAAGAGGTAATTGAAATAGTTTTGAGCACAGATCAGGAAGAGTTTTTTTGAAAAAAACAGATCAGGAATAATTGAAGATAAAAATAAGAGAAGATTATTCTTTAATAGATTTCAAGATGAGTGCTATTGTCATTAATATATGAAGTGATTGTCATAAATTCTAATCTCAAACAGGGGGAAAAAAAGAGAGCTGACAACTTGTGTTATTTTCTTATATGAAAAAAAGAGAATGGTTGCAGACTGGAGATTTTTCATGCAAGATTTTTATTTAATTTTTGAAAATATATGATTCTACTTGAATTGATTACAATAATCTTGTCTTGTTTTTCCTGTCTCCAAGTTAGGCTAACTTTTTGAAGGATCCACTTTTGAAAATTTTTGATAAAGCAAACAAATACATCATATTTAGTAACAATAACAAATTTTACACCTAACTCTAAAATATTACAAAATTTATAAAAAGCTTCAAGTACAAACTATATTGTACACACTTTAATCGCTTTCTGTAAGCATCTTTAGTTGGAATACAGTATTTTGTTTATACACTTTGGTCGGTCACCGACGTAGAATGTCCTAGCTCTTGCGACAAAGTACAATGGCATAAAAAAAGATCATCGACTTTAGCTTTTGCTAGCACGTGAATTGTAGTCAATTCAATTATTCAACTACTAGATATTATCATTATTTTAGATAATCAAATTTACATATCATTTAAATCAATAGTTAGGATCTGAAGTTTCTAACTATGATTAAAATAAGAGTTGAACTTGGGTAAGATACTATGATGAGAGCAAACAGAATTTGTAAAGTGTAATTTGTAATTAAAGCCCCTTATAAGTTTTGTATTTTTTGAGAATTGGGTGTAAAACCTATAATATTTACTAAATATGATATTATATACATAATTACTCTTAAAAGCTAATACTGTGGAACCAAATTTCCTGCACTTCCAGCATATAATATGAATACGTTAGCCCTTAAGTGAATATAGAAAGAATATTCGAAGTATTCAAAGCCTAAGATTGCAAGGTATTACATTTCATATAAGCTAGCTAAACCTCATATTTGCTTTATAATTTATAGATATTACACTAATATAAACGACCCTCAACTTGTTTAATTTTGTTTGCCCTCCCTTGCACAATTTTTCATCCAATATCTCCTAAATGAAAGAAATGAAAACAATTCATTCGATGAGCATAACTGTTAAAAAAGCACATACCATAGTAAACTCCTTCCACCTCAAGCACATCAATCTGTGTGATAGCCAAGAAAGAAAGTAAAAAATAAATGCATCACATCATTATAAAAAATGTGATCATACTGTAGTAACTTTGAAGTGTGAGTTAAAAATGACATGCATTTATAAAGTGCAGTATGAAATGAACATCTCTCATTATACAAAGTAACACATACCCAAATGAAGCTATGTTGCAATGTTTCCTCAACAACACTTGCTTCATAAAGACTCCACAAGAAACTAACAATGCATTCAAACCTTCTACCTCAAATGATTTAGTTTGAATTTGATCAACTAAATGGTGAAGTTACCAACGGAAAAGTGAGAACTAAGAGATGGCAATAAACAACATTAATATCATTGAGTAAACTTATAAGATGTTATACAAAAATACATGGCTAAACTAGAATCAACATCACATGCATCATTTGACAAATAATCGGCCAAGTATGATACCTAAGCTGATCCTAAATGAAAATGCAACGTATAGATCCAACATCTCAGCCTTTTCAGTACAATCTATGAAGGAAAGAACTTAGATATATTCAAAACGATTTGATAATGATTCAACAAGACAAACTACATAGCTTAGATGAGTTAAACAATGGCTACTACAAAAATGCTACAAAGAAAGTATGTACTACAATTTGAGAAAGGCTTAAAGGGATATACATAAATACATACATTCATATGTGTGTGTGTATGTATACTAGGTATATACCTAAAATGGCCCAAAAGGAACATGACATCTTCCTCTAGGAACATGTGTTTGCTGGCAGTGAGAATCAGGCCTTCATTGTTTCTGTTCATAATTTAAATAGCAACAGCATACTAAAAATCTCACACTTACTATTCCCAAACATGACAAGTCACCAATCTTCTTTTAGGACTAATTGTTGCCTATTTTCCAGATCCTTATGCAACAACCAGATTTCTTTTTTTGCATCTAGATTGTATGGAAATTAGGTCCTAGCAGCACTTGTGCTTGATATTACATAAAATTCTTGAACAGAAAGCTGGATACAGAAAGCAAATGCTCCACAACTAAAAGAAATCTAGGAGAAATACCAATTTATCTAGGTCATCAACAATAAATTACTAGAAGATGCAAAGAAAATCCACCCCCCACCCGCCCTCGGGCTTGTTTGGCAAGCATGGGTTAGCGGGGTTAACGTATTAAACTCAACTAACCCAGCTAAACAGAATTATAGAGAGATCTGTTAACTAAGGGTAATAAACCCCAAGTTATCCCTACTACCCTTACTAACCCCGCTAACCTTGGTATTTCTTAACCTGTCTAGACCTTGGGTTAAGGCCTGGAATGAATTGGATTACCTCAATTGAGGTAAACTATGAGCCAAATAGAAATTTTGGATAACCTAGGTTAACAGCCAAACATAATTTCTCTTACCCTAGCTAGGGTAACTTATTTATGAGATTAATTTACTCGAGTTAGCTAATTCCCACCCCCTACCAAACAGGCCTAAGAGGTTTACATTTACAATAAGGGGCAGTTTGGTTTGAAGGTTAAGTTGCCCTGAGTTAATCCACCAAATGCTTTCAAAGACAGATGTGGTTAACCAAGGGTACTTACCCCCGCTACCCCAATCCTAACCCTGCTAGCCCCACTAACCCGGCCCTGTTTGGCGCGAGGACCAAATCAGGACCAAAGTGATACTAATTTAAAAAATAATAATAATAATAATAATAATAATAAATAAAATTTTTAATCATTCTACATAAATCTAATATAAAAAAATATTATTTTACTTCACATACTCAATAATTTTTAATAAAAATATATACTTTATTTCACATTCTAGACCAAAATATTCGAATTAAGTATTTTGGTCTAGGATGTAAAATAAAATTAATTTTTTTATTGAAAATTATTGAGTATGTGAAGTAAAATAATGTTCTTTTTATATTAGAATTTGTGTAGAATGATTAAAAAATTTTATTTATTATTATTATTGTTATTTTTTAAATTAGTATCATTTTAGTCCTGATTTGATCCTGATTTAGTCCTTGCGCCAAACAGGGCACCCCCGCCTCCTCGTGGTAAAAAGCTCGTGAAGTACTGGGTGCTCATTCTTACTTCTAATTAAATTATTAAACAGCCAAACAGAATGCCAGCTTAACAAAAGTTAGCAATCTAATGTAATTTTGGATTAAATCTCTTGCCCCCAACTGGGAAAACTTATTAGTGGATTAGCATGCCCCGGTTAACTAACCCTATCCAAGCTGGCCCAAAAACAAGCTATAAATACTCATTTCTTGCATCAAACACTGTAAATCCAAGGATTTTTGCCACAAAACCGTCAATAATCACTGCTAAACGTACCAGAGAAAGCAATCTCATGAAATACTTCGTATACAATACTCACGGGTTCCTGGAGCCCAATCTGTCGAATGCTCTCCATGAGGTCCTTCACCTTCTCCGGATCATTAGAGCGGGTGCGCATCAGTGGCCTCTTTATCTTCTCTAGGGGTATATCTAGAATCACAGGACCTCCTGATTCTGGCTTGAAGAACGGAACCCCTATCACAAAAGAACAAATAAACCCTAATATCTGCTCAAAAATCTAAAGCTGAAACAAGCAACAAATACTCCCAAATCCCAAAAGTAAAGAGAAAAAACCTACAAACCCACCAGAATTATGGTAAACAGAGATTGAAGACTCCATTTACAAACAGAAATTCCACGACTCGAAAGAAAACGACAGAAGCGAACCATTGGAAGAGGCTCTGATCCGGTGGGAGGAGAAGCCTCGGAGGGTTTGGCTAAGATTGAGCTGAAGGCTTGCCATCTCTTTCTTCCGTTCAGATTTCTGTAGAAACAAAAATGGAGTTTTTCATGTCCTTAAATACTAATCTATAAATAAAGAAAAAATAATACCTGAATATTTTTTCGGATAATTACATACATAACCCTTCTTATTATCATAATTACATATATCACATTCATTTTCAAAAAATTACACTATAAATTTAGAAAAATTGTGTGGAGTATAATTTTTAGGGGTTATAACGTGTTATTTTTTAAAAACAAATATTTGATATATAAATATGGTGATATAAAGTATTATATACGAAAATATCCCATTAATTAACACTTATATAAATTATTTTTAACTAATTTAAAATTATATTTATGCATCACATCTCAGCATGGGTAAATATCATTCAGGTCCCTGAAATTTAAGCATAATTTCAAATAGATCTATGATTTTAAAAAAAATTTAACAAAGTCCTTAAAATTGAAATTAATATTTTAATCAAGTCTATTGATTAATTTTTTATTTATTTTTTAAATAAAATTTATATTTAAATTAAAATATTTATATGTAACATGATATAAATTTTTTTTCTTTTTCTATCCCAATTTTGTAATATATAAGGTATATGATAGTTATAAGAACTAAGGTATACTTATAGATAATTTATAAAAAAAAAATTATAAATTTATTAATTTGGTAATAAAAATTAAGGCCATGGGCCTTTTCTAATAGACTCTAATAGACTTAATGAATATTTAATGTCAAATCAAAAATTTATTTAACTAATTAAATTATATTTTCTAATTAAAATTATCTAATTTTGATAAATTATTTTAGTAAAAAAGTGTTTGTTAAGGGACCGTTTGGTTCGAGCTTTGAAATATAGTGGGTGTTAATGGTAGTATATGAAGTGATAATTTTAATTCTAGTCGTTTGGTTGAAGTGTTATAAAAAAAATTCTAGTTTGGTTGGCATATAAATGTAGTGATTGAAAATTTAGATTGTTTGGCAAAAATGAAAGTGCTGACCTGCTTCTCCTCGTTTGGACCGAGCTTCGAAATATAAAGAAGAAAAAAAATTTAAATTTTCATAAAATTAAGATGAATCGTTGTTAATTGAAATATTATTTACAAACTGAAGTAATGTTATTGTACTAAAACTGTGTCTGAAAAGTGAAATATGTGTAATTGTAATATTGACCAGGGGCGGATCTAACTTTAAATACGTGAAATACGTGAAATACGTGTAAATGCAAGTACCAATTACACATAGCCTTGTAAGGAGAGACAACACAAATATTGTGCTACAAACACATTGTACTATACAGAAGAATTTAACTTAAGTCGATTGCAAAATATAATAACCAAATATAAGAATCATAATTACATTATCATCTAACTAAAATGGCAAATACGTAAGATTGTCATAGAAAATATAGACAAGTTACAAACAAAATTAATAGTTCAACATGGACAACAAAATACAGATTTATTTCACAGGAAAGAAAAAATTTGAAACTAGTGATGCTCTGAACATATCACCGAAGACAAACTTCATATGCTAGCAGACCTTATTCAACTCAACAAACTCAATGCTTCCAACCTGAAAGCCACGCCGAGACTGTTGTAGATTTACACGTAAGTGAATGTGAATTAACCCCATGCCCAACTTACTGAATTTCGACACCAGGGACTGTGCCGGAATTGGAACATTCTCGTGCGAACGCTTTCCTTTGCCGACGACAACAACAGAGCTGTCACCACTTTCTGTTTCATAGCAATGCAGATAATCAAAATGCAAACAATCAAACAAAGATTAGTAAAATATTGTACGCTTGAATGAAATATTCTAACTTACGTAAAAATACATACCTTTCACCATGAAGGATCAACTTACTAGGTTTCGAATGACTAACCATCTTTCTAATTGCAACTTGAGGATCCTACATTCAACTAGAAATGCAGGACAACACGTGCATGGATCCTTTATTACTAGAACATCACATATCACACGCATGGTAATTTCATGTCTCATACAAATTTTAGAATTAAAAATTAACTATACATCACATCAGATATATGTTTTAAAAGAAAAAATTAACATGATTTCACATGCTGCTCAACTACCAAAATAACAATTAATTATATTTCATATTCTATTCATATTAAGATAACAACTCACTTTATTTTATATCATACAGAACCTTGAAGATAGAAATATCAAGTTGAGTAATAACCTGAAATAGTCACAACTGTTATGGATGATCCTTCAGTTCACAGAAACAACCATTATAAAAAACATAATACAGAGCAGTTGATGACAAGGATAATATAAACAGCAGAAGTACACATAGCATTTCAGTAGATGCGAATAATTATATCTCAAAATACCTTACAGAAAGATTAAGGCATAAGAAAAGAAAATTTTTACCATGCAAACATATAATTAATTACATATTCTCGCAACAGATAAGCATCTAGGCATTCATTTCCGTCAATCTTGCTTGATATCGCGCCCCGGCCATAAAACCAAGCAAAAATGGGAAAGAAAATTTAGGTTTAGGATCCAATGAGTTTGATATGAAATTGACCATCTGATTGGGTATTTCAGTACAACCTGCTTGTTTCGTAACTAACTTTCGGTACGAAGCAGTTTTTTCTTCAGCTTCCTCCAGTGATTTGACTTTGAAATATATAGCACCCGGGTATTTATGCACAAGTGCATGACACTCTGCCTAGCTATAGAAAACGCCTTCCTTCCGTCCTCTAAGTACTAGGTACATAGGCATCTTGCACCACTATCGAACTAAAGTTAGCAATGTTAATATGAGTAAATTAATGCAACATCAATATTAATTGATAAAATAAACAAAAGATTTCACGTTAGCAAAGCCGTGTAAAATTTGCATGTTATAGACATTGGGTTAAAAATTCTACTAAGAAAAGGTAAGCAAAAGTACAATCAGATAAAAATTAATGTCACTCCATCTGGTAATGATATAAATTTAGACAATTACAGAAAATACAAATATTACATAAATTAATAGAATGCATCATTTGCTTAGTTAAGGCAAAAATATAATGAATTTTTTCATTTTGGTGATGTCAAGTAGGATTCGCAGATTGTTAGAAACAGGTATAACAGAGGCAACATATACGAATGACTTGATACATAATAATAAACACAAATAAAAGTGCATATGATTGAGACATCTTATCCAAAGATAATTGTTTGAATTTACAGAAAATAGAATGACTGAAAAAGTAACACAAACTTGCTTCAATGTTGGGAAAGATGACAATTTCTTTCGTGATTTGCAAAAACTAAGAAGAGTAGCTCCAATATTGTTGCTTCTAATGACGTCCTAAAACATTCATATATACTAGATTAACTTCCGTAATAGAAATTCCAACACTCACCCACATAATCTGATTGAAATTTACCTGTATAGTGCGACCAGAGCGACTGCGTCATATCAAAGCGCAATTTCTTTCCTTCAATCGCATTGCCAACTAATTGATCACTTTCGCTTTCGTCATCAATGCAATCAGGAAGCAAATCAATTACCCCGTCTAAGGTATTATCAACCTCTTCTAACTCTGCTTCATCATTAACCCTTAATACACCGGTTAATATATTGTGTGGCACACAACATGCCACAATAATTTTCACTTATGCATCAAAAGGGTAGGGCAACATATCCCTTAAAATTTTAAACCGAATTTTTAAAATATCAAATGTTCTCTCTACTACATTGCGAAGACTTGCATGCATGTAGTTGAAGAGTTCCTCTGGACAATAATAATTTCTACGACCACGTCTTCCCTATGAAAGAAAGCCAAATGATAATGTTGGCCTCTATGAGGGGCTATAAACTTGGACGTATTGACATACCCTGAATCAACAAGATAGTGCTTGCCTGATGAAAAAGTAAGATTTTTTCAGATAGTTATACATTAATTGGAACAGTACTATAATATTTTAAATTACCATTGGGAACTGTAAACCCTTCAGAACGCAGAGCATGCCGTAATACTGTCATATCTGTTGCTGAATCGCCCCATCCGGGATTTACAAAATGTATCATTTTATCAAAACCGACGGCTACTAGTACATTTTGTGATATGTAACCTTTCCGGTTTCTGAACTGATCTTCAACATCTCTTCGGACAATAGCAGTAATGTGAGTGCCATCAATTGCTCCAAGTGCATTCTGAAGAACATATGTTCAAATTTGAAATTTTGATATAAAATACACTCGTAATAGAATCTGTATAAGTAGAAAGATGATATCTATTACTTTCTCACCTGAAATACGGGGTCATATCTACTTCCAACAATGAAACGATCAGGTTCTGACGAATTGCGAGGTTTAATGAATAGTGAGCTAACATTATAAATCTCATCCAAGACTTTGTTAATACTTTACTAATAGTCTCGTTTGAATATTGTAGTAACTCACAAACCTCCCTTACTGCATCACAATGACTCATTATTTTCAGAAAGATTGTCAATTGCTCTGCACTAGTCATATTTCTAGTACTACACAAAACTCCATTATCCTCAAACAGTTTCACGAGCGCCAAGAAGTGGCGTGGTTCAATGCGAAATGCTTGCTTCGCACGTCCACTATGCCCATTCAGAAAATCAATTATGTACTCATGACCAGTAAAAGGTCGCGTGTACATAGGTGTTCGTGAAGATGAAGTCATCTTACTGTCCAAGCTATTCACTTCATTGGAAATGTATTTGTCTATACTATCTTCAAGTTGATCTTGGATCATAGTTGAGTTCATAGAAGAATCAGAGAATGTTGACTCCATTTCTTCTGCTTATTCAGAATAAGAAATGTGAAGCACAATCACAAAATTATAAAATGTATTCACAAGAAATAGAAGTAATAAACTTGCACATTCAAATAACCCAAAAAACAGTTAAGTAGTTCATCCAAAACACGCTTATAATAGAAAGTAAGTAGTAAAAAAATGCTAACTGAATCACGAACGTTCTACATGCATAAAGTACACAGAAGAAATGAAGAATTTTATTTACAAATAAAGACATACAAAAGTAGCATAAGTAACTATAACACACATAAGTTTCAAATGTACTCAATGTAAACTAACCAATCCAAACATGGCTTCGGTAAGCAATATAATGCAATCGTCAAAGAGTACAAATGCAATTAGTTCTTATTACAATACTGCAACAACATAAAATTCCAAGTACTATGGAATATGAATTTGCATAGAATTCTAAAACTGCTGCTTCGTAATTGTATTTTTACGTTCGAATGCAATTAATTTAATCCATGACGTCAAACTTTCATCATCCAAACCAAGCAATGTAATCTTCAGGTTGTCATCTTTAGCGACATGTTCTAATGCAATCGCTCTTTCTTCCCATGTGATAGAAGTAATTGTGGCCAACCGTTGTATGCAAGAAGATTGCATTTTCTGTGAATTTAACTTGAGGTCAGTCCTCTTGCCACAGAGACTTGTGTATTCAGAATCTATTTCTAATTTTGAGATTCCTACACTCTTCCTTGAATCCTTTGTTGACCTAGAGGCAGTTGACCGTTTGTTGGATCCAATTTCTTCCTCATCATCCTCACTTTCTGCTACACGTTTTCCCCTTTTTTTAGATGATGAGGGTTTGAATGGTTGAGCTGTGCTGGGTCCAAAAATATCAAATAATTTCATGTATAGTGGGCACTTTGTTCCCCAGCATGATTTGTACTTTGGATCTGCCTGCAACATTTGAATGTCTTACAAGGTGAAACAGGAACAAAATAAAAGAAAGGAGCATAGAAGTACAGGCCTCAATAATAGATTCCCACCAAGTGTCTTCCATGTCTACATAGCTTTCTTTTTTATTGAATTTCACTCCAGTCATGTTGGAGAGATCGTAAAACTTCCTCCAATTATCTTTAATATTTTTTCAAGTATTCTTCCTTAATTTTGTTATTTCATGGGGTCTACCACCCATTGCATTGTACCTACTAATAACACGAGGTCACTCATTAGTAATTGGCCCACCCGAATTACACAGTCCATTCTTCTTCGACTCCCACACAGCTAAGATCAACTTCTCCTTGTCAAGTTCAGTTACTCCTCTAACAGAAGGCTGACCTGCTTCTCCTCCTTCAACTTTAATCTTCTTGTTGAGATTTGCCTTCGTCATCTGCCTCCCACTATCCTCGTCACTTTCAATCAACACCGGGTTCAATGACTTACCATGATCTGTCATGTTTCTTCTTTTCCTCGTTGTACAAGGTTTGATTTCTGTAGTGACAAGTATGATAAATCGTATTATGTAAGCTCTAAAGTAATGAGTAATACGTTGAGTAACAACATTACAATGAAAGAGTAACGATTTCTATAGTTAATACAGTAGTACGTGTGTTTACTTACGACGAAAGTAATCGGTAATTAGTCTTTCGGGTTTTTTCTTGGATGACTTCTTCGTAGTGGTAGACTCACAATCAGAACATAGTGAGGGTGTAGCCATCCTTCAACGCAATCATTATATATTCACAAAATCATCGGAATCGCAATAAAATTATAAGAAAGCTAATGAAACACCTTACAAAAATCTATGTAATGTCTTCCACTCTCAAATGAAATGTCAAGTATTTTAGCAATAATTATTTCAAATGTCAGCATATAACTACTATACGTAGTTATTGTACATCTGTAATACAAAATAACTTTGTCCCTGTACGAAGATATGTATAAGACATATAATATACTATTTGTAAGTGAAGATAGTTTTGCTCCGAGGATCTAATAGAAATTTGAACATGGCTTAAAGGGAGAAATACACATTTCAATTCGATACAAAAAACTCGTAGCACATTAAACTGTGAGCATGTATACAATATGTTCTCATTGTATGTGTTCAACATTTATATATGCTTCAACATGTACCATGAATTTTAAAAAATATTTCGCATCATGTCTGACTCAATACCAAAGACAAATGTAATATGTTCACATAAAGATTGTATTAACCCCAGCATATGCAAAACTGATCATTACTCAGAAAAAAAATGCACGTGTGGATTCGATACATTAACTCAGAGCAGAAAGTATGAACAAATGCGTACATTAGCAAACTGGATGCCCCGTTTATGTGGTCAGTTTAGTCATGCCCTTCAATATAGAGCATGTAAGTATTATCTCATCATATATGCTTTCAGTAGATCCAAATACAATATTTAGCCATACAATTCCTTTCTCCTTCCGGTATATTTCACATTCTATACTATGGCACGAGCAGGGGAAGAAAAGTTTCCCTTTTTTATAAGATTTCGACTTATGGCTTAGAACTCCCAGAAAAATCACAAATCAGAGGTAGCACATCCTAGAATGTGACCATAGCCAAAAGCTCATCATTGTCAAACCGAAGTATAGGTAGAAGGCATGAAAGGCAAACGGAAATCAGCCAACACGACATCCTTTAACCAGTTGCATTTTATGGCATCAAAACAAGGAAAATATGATCTTACCAAATGAATTACCAAACAACAACAGATCAGAGATATTATCGTAGTACAAAATCCACTGAGCCAATGAGGACGCATCCAGGATAACTAATTTAAGGAAAATGCTCATCATCGTTAATTAAGTTTTCTTTAGCGTCAACTCAGAATAGTGGTCTGTACGTAAAAAAGAATCTTGCCAACATTGACAAAGATGAAAGAACTCTTATTTTTGTATTCAAACTGCACAAGAACATAGTACGTAATCATCTAGTAATCAAGGAAGCTTCTACGAAACTGTTGAACCAAATGCTAAATAATCGTGAAACCGAAATCTAGGAAATAACCATGAAACACAACAACAATACTTCGGACCAGAGCATCTACCAGCAAGCATCAGACAAGTCCACAGCATGCAAACCCGTCATTGTCACAAACATGGTAAGGGTATAGCAGTACATTAGGCAGTTGTTTTTTCCTTAACTAATGAAGCACTTTGGATAGATCTGATTTGAGCAATACAATATGCATTCGATCAAGGATTGAATGCATATGATGAAAAGAAAATATTATTGCGTTTGTAAAACTATTGAAGCAAAGCAGACCCCCATCTACAAGATTAGGGCTGGCATTAAGTTGGCCTCAACTTAGGGCACCGCAGTTTACAAAGCTGAAGAAAGCGGAAATGTACTCGAACAACTACAGAGCAAACAAGGTAGGGCATAGGAAAAATGTAACCACAGCATCATCATTGTCCGACAACCTAAACTGCTTCATGGCCTCAGGAAGAAACCAGCAGAACAACACAAAAATGAAATCGAAACAAGAAACAAGGTACATCGGAAAATTAATCCAAAATCTACAGAGCAAAAAAGAAGGTATCAGCAAAAAACTAACCACAACCTCATCATTGTCAGGCTTCAGAAGGCAAGAAACCAACAAAAAAAATCGTATCGAAGGAAGAAACCGGGCACAGCGAAAATTTATTCCAAGATATACAGAGGAAAGAAGAAGGAGGCAACAAAAATCTAGCCATAACCTCGCCATTGTCCGACAACCAAAAAGGTTTCATGGCTTCGAAGGTAAGAAACCACCACAGGAACACAGAAATCAAATCGGAGGAGGAATCGAAGAAAACAGAAATTAATTGAAAATGTACAGGGCAAAGAAGAAGGAACCGCAGAAATCTAACCACATGTTCATCATTGTCGGGCGAATGAAATGCTCGTCATGGATTCACAGGCAAGGAACTAGCAGAGCAAACATGATAGGGCATCACAGTGAATATTCACCTTGTGTAGGAAGATCTGCAAACCTTGCGGCACCACTGGCGACCTGGAGGAAGGAGAGGAGGTAGAGCGAAATTTTTTCAAGATAATGGCGGACATTCATCAGAAGACGGAGAGGAGAAAAGCCGTTGGTTCCTTCAGTCGCTCTGTAGACGAAATGACAACTCCTTTCGCGACGCGCTAGGTGTATTCGACTTTCCCAGTCATTTGGCAGACACGCTTTAAAGAGGGCTTTTTCGGAATTTCGCCTTTAACCAAACATGCCCTAAAAGTTATAAATTTAAGAAATATGCCAATTAATTAAATAGTTGCTTTCAAGTATTATTTTATCATTGAATAGAACATAAAAATATCTATAAATATTATATATATTTTTGTAATTTTTTTTGTTAGAGAGTTTTTACGCAATCATATATTTAATCATTATTTATATAAAAAAAATATCATTAGATTGAAACTAAGTGAATAAAAAATAGACAAAGCTAACATAATATATGATTATAACTAACTTTGATGTAATAAGTCATTTTTTATAGTTATGTCTAAAATTTTCTTAATATGTGAGAAATAAAAAAATAAAAAATTAGAATGATGCAAATCAAAAGAATGCTTCAAATATATTTTCAAAACTACTTTATCTACTCTATGTTAGAATTATTTAATAACAAATTTATACTAAAAAAATAATTAATGTTAGTGATATAATAAATAAAAACTTAATTTTTTGCATTATTAGGTTTCAAAAGTCTAATTTCAAATTAAATGCTCTGCATAGTGAGCATACATAAGGTATTTTATTTTTAATAAAATAAGATTAAAAATTAAGCTCAATTTTATTTACACATTAATTTTAATTTTCATCAAGTATACTTGATATTCGAACTATTGATTGTCTTTTATTAACTTTTTCATCACTATCTTAAGTGTAATGTTGTGGTTGATAACCAGACTCATCGATTATACACAATTTTCATTCAAACTTAATTTTAATCTTATTTTACTTACATTAATTTTATTTTTTATCAAGTATACTCTTTGATATTTCAACTATTGATTATCTTTTATTAACTTTTTCATCACTATCTTGAGTTTAATGTCGTGGTTATCGACTTTTTTAACGATGTTGTCTATTCATTTAAATGGCTTGATCATTTTTTAAAATTTTTTAAAATATTTTTATATATATATATATAAAATAAAATTAATTAATGATAAAGATAGGGATAATTAACTACATGCCACACAATTTAGTTTTATTTATGCCTTACCCATCCATTCTTAATTAATTATGCTATGCATATTCAAAATATTATAAAATCTTACATACGCACATTTTAGCTTATTTTTATTATAATGAGTAATCATAATTTTTCAATAACTTATTATAGTTATATTACAAAAAATCAGAGTCGTTCATCATATTATTTTAAGAATATTTAAATATATTTTGAGTGAAAATCCTAAAATTTTAATGTTTAGGTGACGGCGAAGGAAGGAGACATCCACGATGTAAATTAATTTTAGGACAAATCAACGCTTTAGTGTAGTAATGAGAAAGAGAAAAATATATATCATTAAAAGTAAAAATATAATTTTAATAATTTACTAACAAAATTTTTTTTCAAGTATAAAATATTTTGAATGCTCATATAATTAATGAATAAGACATAAATAAATTTAAATTATATGATAATTATCCTATAAAAATATCAAATAAAATTAATTAATATATTAAAAATTATATAAACTACTTCATTTTCTTAAATATATAATTCAATATAATTTATTAATTAGTAAATGAAAAGCACAATTTAATTCAAATCTTATTTTTAATTCAACATAAAAAAATAAATTAATTTTAAAATTATAATAGCTTCTAACCTGCCAAATAAAATTTAAAAAAACTTATTTTTCATTTTATAGGGACTTCCAAATAAGAAATCCCTCCAAAAATTAGCGTATGCTGCTTGGTGTAGCGGGCACACGGTATTCTTTAGTAAAAGGCGAAAGAATAGTTCGCTCTGTGCCCACCACGCAGCTGCGTGGTTTGGCTGAGTGCGGCTCATGGTCTTTTATAGCAGAGAATCGCAGTGCGGTGAAGAACTGTAACCAATGTGGGACTAAACCTTTCTGCCAGCGTCCTTTGCGAGGATTTTGCACCTCTGCAGCTACGATGAAAGCAGTTATCGTGAAATGAGATCACCGCCGTCCTTTTGGCAACCCATGATTTCCCATCAACGGCTAAACGTTTTTTGATGAGTCTCTGCTCAAAATGTCCTCGAATAAACACTTTTTTTTTAAAACATAATCTAATATTTAGGGATTTTAATTGTGTTCAAAACTCAAAACTCACTCTTATTTTATTCTGAATCGAACAATACTCAATTTTTTTGTGACTCGGGGAAATAAACTCGATTGTATCTAATTTTTTAGTAAAACTTAAAGCCTTATTTAGCGTGAGTACCAAAATAGTTTTCGTTTAAATAATAATAATAATAATAAATAAATTTTCATTATATTCGACACAAATTTTAATATAAAAAATATTATTTTATCTCACATATTTATTTCAATAAAATTATCAACTTTATTTTACATTCTAGATTAAAGTGCTTGATTCGAGTATTTTAGTGTAGAATGTGAAATAAAATTAATAATTTTATTGAAAATAATTAAGTATGTGAAATAAAATAGTATTTTTTATATTAAGAATTTATATAAAATATAATAAAAATTTGTTATTATTATTATTATTATTATTATTATTATTTAAACTAGTACCATTTTAGTTCTGATTTTAATTCTCACACCAAGGATGGCCTAATTTTTTTTTTTTTGTAGTTATATAAAAACACATACAAGCTAAATTACAAAAAACGTAAATTACACTAAAATTTAGATATAATAACACTTAAATTCACATTTTTAAAATTTTAATATCTGAATTTTTTTTAAATTTTTATTATTCAAATATTTTTAAATTATAACTATACCTTTCACTCTCTCCATGGCGAGCATATAGTGTGAGAGATGAAAGAATATAATTAAAATTTTAAAAAAATTAATAATAAAAATTTTGAAAAAATTTAGATATTAAAATTTTAAAAATAAAAATACGAATATTATTAATCGTAAATTCAATAATTCTAGTGTAATTTACCCTTAAAAAATATTATAATATGCTATCTACCTAAAATAAATATTTAAATCATAAATAAGACTGAAAATTAAATTTAATTCAATTTGAAAACTGATTCGAAAGAGTGAACTCAAAAAATTTGAGTTCAGATCAAGGCTAACTCACCAAACTCAACTCGTTCGAACTCTACTTGCATTTGGACCTAATTAAGAAATCAATTCAGCTGTTTTTTTTTTCCGTCAAATTTTTAGCACATTCTACTAAGTACGACATTACAAAATCAAACTAAAAATATTATCGTCTTACATAAAACCTAACGACTAATCAAATATCAATATGCGATATATTTCAAATATATATTTAATAATCTGAAAAAAAAAATTAATGAGATATCAATCCAATTTGAGCGTTTTCCTTTGCCTGAAACATTTTTGCAAATTTTTTTTAAAATAAAATTTTGAATAGAATTTATTTTAACTTAAAATTTTTTAGTTTCATGATTACCATAAGTTTAACGTCAAGCTAATATACAACCTCTCTGAGGCCTTTACACCAAAGAGCCAGAGAGGCGTGGAGTTGGAAAAATTATTGGGTTCAGACGGCGCACCGTTCGGACGCCTAATCAGAGGGCGCCACGTGTGCCCGGACCCAGCTATATGGCACACGTGGCGCCCTATGATTAGGATCTGGACGGTGCGCCGTCCAAACCCAATAACTTCTCGTGGAGTTAGGATGCATTTGGGGTAAAGAGTCTGCTAGGACCATGGCGGCTTCGAAAAGGAAAAAGTGCCGGTGCTGGATAGTGAACTCCAGCGCTGGCTGGACGAATTGAGAGACCTCTCGATTAAGTGGTTGCTCGCCCTGAGTACACTCTGGGGGAAATCGGGTTGTCTCAAGAGAAAAGCTCGGTTCGACCGCACTTTGGTCAAGAGGTGGTCCGGTCGCCTCCACCTATTCGCCCTTCGTCGGCATTAGCACGAGGGGGCACGGTGCAGCCGCCGCTGTAAGACCCGTTATGAAGAATGCAAGAGGATTGCATAAAAAAATTTCAAAGATTTTCAGTACTAACCTAAATACTGATAGGCGAATTACTTGACTCCTATAGGCCCTCGCCTACTTCGTGCCGGTCTCGAATATCGTGAGTGAAGTGGACTATTGGTACAACGAGACCTGTGACCGAGTGCACCGCCTGAATCAGCTCAGTTTTACTTTGAAATTTGAGGTAACGGAGTAGGACATGGTGCTCACCGAACTACATCGTCAGCTCGACAAGCCGGAAAAGGCAGATGGTCTTCGGGATTACCTGGAGGAGGTGAAAGAAGGCGAATACTGAATTGAGAATTCAGCTAAATGCGACAGAGCCGACGCTTTGGGCAGTCAGTTTGGGCGTCCCATCGTTCAGCGCCAGCTACTTCATCACCACCGATCAGAAGCTTTGGGAGAAGTTCGGTGGCTTTTTGGATGTCGAAAACAAGCTCCAAGAGGGCTGGATCGACAAAATCTCTGAATCAGCCGCCGGAGACAAAGGCAAAGACGAAGAGTTCGCTGCCACTCTGGAAGATCAGCTTGCTCGTGATAACAAAGTCCGAGAGAGTGAGCGGAGAGAGTAGATTTTGTAAATATGTATTTTGGTGTATGTAGCGAAAAAGGCACTTTATAACTTTAAACATTAATGAAAAGTTCAAGTTCCTTTCTTTGGTTGTTTTGTTTTTGAAATTTTTTAAGTCATCGGATTCTGCTATTAGCATATGTATGTATATCACTGTGAGTTGTGTCTCGGCGATTCCGACCTCTTTGGCGCCTGGGTTTGTAACCCTGAAGTATCAGCTGTCTACCGTAACGGTTTGGAGGCCAAGACAAACTAGTGCGCTACCATCTATCGAAAATTGTGAGCGTTCAGTGGTCCTCGAGAGCTGAAGTAGTCGCAGAGACATCTTCACGCACTGCAACTATGAATGTGAAGCCCAAAGATGCTCGACCGGTACGAATACCCTGGGAACGTGGGGCCGGAGCCAGAGGGTAATGCGAACCTGCACTTCTCGGGGTTAAGCTTCATATTGTTCATATGAAGAGTTTGGAAGGTCTCTTCGAGATCCCGGAGGTGCTAAGCAAACTCTGAGCTCTTCACAAGGATATCGTCAACATATACCTCCAGATTTCACCCACATTGGTGGCGAAAGACCTTGCCCACCATTCTTTGATAGGTGACGCCTGCATTCTTAAGATCAAAGGGCATTACTTTATAGCAGAAAGCTCCTTGGTCTGTTATAAATGATGTTTACTCTTCATCTTCAGAAGCCATGAGGATATGGTGGTAGCCGAAGAAGACATCCAAGAAACTGACAGTTGAGCAACCAGCTACAGAATCCACTAGCTTGTCAATTTTTGGCAGAGGTACGAATCTTTTGGGCGGTCCTTGTTTAGTAAGCCCACACACATGCGAAAACAAATAAAATTGACTGTATCAAGAAAGTAATAAAGAGAAATAAAAAGTTTAAGATGAAAAAGGAGGGAGGAAGAGCTTCCCTCAGGGAGTTACTCTCTGGAAGGAATCGAGGAAAGCTAGGGTTAGTCGCTGTTTGCAATAAGAAAAACTCAACTGAACGGGATAGCCGAATAAAGCTCGGGAGTCTTGGGCGAATAGCAGGTAAACAATATTCTATCCTTTCAAGAGCCACACTCTGAAGGTTGAACCCCCACTTTACCATAAATGAAGTTATTTATAATGAAGAAAGTAGTGGGTGAAAGTAGATGAATTAATTGAGCTTCATTAATGAGACTATGACTGGGAAGCGTGGTGGTGGCAGGATCTGCTAGCACCGCCTGACAACCCAAGTATTAATAGCAGACACTTCCCCTTCAGGAGAGGTCATGCATAAAGTGTGGCTATGATTAGATAAGATCCTGTCTTGTTTGGTCATACTTGAAATGCTTAACCTCGACCCAAACAGATCACTCGGCTTGTTCGGGGGTGCTATTTGAACGACCAGTTTAATGATTTAATCAATCTTGTCCACGTGTCATAATTAGATGGCGCGGCAGCTTTTTCCCTTAATAAAAAAATTACTTAAATTCCTAAAGTATGAGTACCTTGAGTGGAGCACACAACAAGAGAATTAATATGCCACATCTACCTAAATTTCAAATTTTATACTTATAATGCAGAAGAGCACATAGTAACAGCTACAGGACACAAACTTTAAAACTAGAAAGTAATTATCTCAGGAGAAAAATGTGACATACAAGTGAGTAACAAATCATGAAATTGGAGATATTTTAACCTTTAGACCAATTTTTTGTATCCTTCTTCATTATCTCCACAAAAGATTAGCCATGAAGTTTGTTGCCTCAAGGTGAGACCACAGAATGATTTTGTTTGGGGAATTTGGTTTGATAAGAGGATCACGCAAGTGTTGAACAATACTGTACTTGCCCTTATGACACATTGAGAAGAAAAATATTATCATAAATTTCACAATAGATACAACGTAGCCTTGATCGCAAACTATTTGGGTCGACAACACCGATTTCTCTTCAACATTCATTAAAGAAATGCTAGGATCTAAGCAAACTTCTTATAAACTCTATATAGAAAATCCAAGACTAGTATCCAACAAAAAATCTTCAAAACATAAAACCTATTAGTTGGATATTTGAGGCAGCACATGTGAAGGGAAATAACTACCCACAAAACATTTAAAAAAAAAAAACTCCCAAACAACATCAGACAATTCGTTCGATCACTGATTTATATAAAGCACACATATAGAACATAAGAATTCTGCTAACTTAATGGCCAAATACAAAAGAGAAGGCATTACAACCAACTCAAGCTAAAATGAAACCCAGTAAAATATTAGCAAAAGAAGTTCACAAGAACAATCCAATTATGCTCTTAGCACAAGTATATATTGAACATTAAAAACTAAGCCTGGTGCACACCCATGATCCATTGGTAGCAGATAAACTACTTTATCAGGGAAAAAAACCTTTGAGTATGAGACATAAATCAATCCACGAGATACCTGCCATCAATTCCTGCCAAGAGGTAGTGACCTGCAAGAAAAAGTCTCCTTAAAGCGTTCCTTCTTTGATGAAGTAAAAATTGAAGCATAAACTTCCTTGTTGGCATTGACTGGAGCAATATCAATCGCCTTAAACCTCTTCCCACTCCCATTCTTCATGCCATTCTCCAAGCTCCCAGCTTTCTCATCAGATGCATGCTTACTACCACTCAAGCAAGAGACAGGCTTCTTCTCCTTCTTCTCCTTCAACCTTCCCCTCTCCTCCTCCATCCTGTCCCGCAAGGCAGCCACTTCTTCGGGGCTACCATTTATCACAACCTTGTCCATCTCTGAGAACTCTTTATGGCACACCAAACAAGCCGAGGACTTAACCTCCTTGAGCGACTTCACACTAAGAACATGCCCACATCCCTTAATAGCAACAAACCCATACTTCCCATTGAACTGGAGACCAGCGATCGGGCACTGGAACCTCATTTCCGAGCCATCAGCATCCGGAATCAGCGAGAGATGAATAGAGATCATATCCCTGAGCCCTCTAATGTGACTGAATGCCTTGGGTAGCCGCTTGTGGATGAGAGCTTCTACGAGGGATTCCTTGTTGAAGATATTTCCGAGGCGGTCGATCACGCAAGGAGGGGCAAGCGGCTCGGAGGAGAGGGCGCAGGTCGTCCAGCGTGAAAGGCGGGTCTCGTTCGGATCAACCTTGTCGGGCTTTTTCACGGCGTACATGTTGAGGTAGCAATCGCGGGACTCCGCACCAGTGGCGCCCCCGTCTCCTCCTCCACCGGCGAGGCGGTGGCGGAGAGTGAGGATGGAGGAGGAAGGAACATCGGCAGCAGCAAGCGTGGTAGAATCCGGGAGGGGCCTGCCATTGAAGGAGAAGTAAAAGGAGTCAACTGTTAGGGTTTTGGAGCGGAGGAGGGAGAGCTTCAGCCAGCCGACGGTGATGTCGGTCGAAAGGGTTATGGATCGCCGGGGTAGCTGAAGGTCGGGCGACGCAACGAAGATCTGGAGCAACTTCGGGGGAGAAGCCATTCTAGGGTTTCCCCAAACTTTTCCTGGGGTCGCAATTTTAAGGAAATCGAAATTAACTTGAAATTATTTCAATATTTTGTGCAATTTAAAATTAATTTATAATTCAATTTCCTTTTAATTCAAAATTAATTCACTCAAAAAATAATTAATTTAATTTGCTAAAATCAATAAGTTATTTTTATTTCTTTAAATCCTAAAACATTAACTTGCATAATAATCAAAATCAAAAATAACCTATTAAGAATATTATTATAAACTGCGGCTAATTTGTCAAAATTATAAACATCTTGAATACTCGAAGATATTGACCAATCTCGGACCTTCATTTAACACCGTGAAACGAGAAAGATGCTCAAGAATATCATTTATCGCCTTCATAAAAGCAAATCGATCACTTCGAAAATTAATCTTAAAGAAAACCACCACTCATGCCATCATATCGAGTAAATCATTTAATCGAAGAATTAAAAAAATGAAACTTGATTATAATTTTATAAATGTTTCTAGTATTCACGTATATGAACTAACTACTATTCTTCTTTGGGTTGAGAATCGTAGGTAAAACGTACGGAGATAAGCTCTCTCGAATGAATACTTTCTCGAACAAATCTTATAGTTGACATCACAACTCAGTATGCTCCACAAGGTTCATTCGATAACGAAGAAGATTCAATAATGATGACTCAGTATCAAATTTATATCATGTTCTATGCTTCATAACAGTTAATTTCTACTGAAACTAAAACTACCAAAACTCAAGCTCCCAAAAACTTAAATTGTATTTTATAATTTTAATTAATGTATTTTACAATATCTTATAACATTTACCTATTTCAATAATTATTAGTAAATTTAATTTTAAATTATAAAATTTAAAATAATTTATAAAAATTAAAATTGATAATATTAAAATTGTCAAAATTTTCAAAACTTATACTTTCATTTATTATCAAAATTAAAATAAAAACACAATTTTAAAACCTTTGACATTTGTTACGACAAGAAATAATCAGATTTTTTACGTGAGAAATCGGCTGAGCGGAAATACCACGGCTCCTTTAGGGGAGGCTTCAAAAATCACTAGATTTTTTGGGATTACAGTAAGAAAGTTGAGGGGATTTGAGGTAGAAGTTTTTTGGGTTTAGCCGGAGAGAGATTTTTCCCGTTACAGTGAGATATTTATATCCTGGCCTGCTCTGTAGAATCATTTCAGCAGAACGAGCTTCAGCTCCAGTGACAGACCATTAATGTTTATAGGGGGGCCACACCCTGGCCTTTGTTGTACGATGTACGGATGGTACGGTCTGACGGCAGTAGAGCCCGTACCTCTTTAAAGCAGTATGGTCACCGATACTTTGCCAGGCACGGTCAGTTCTGGTCCCTGTTGTTCGTCTCGGTCTATTCGGCGTTTGCTGTTCGGGGTGGTACGCCTCTTGTTCGACACTGAACGCTCATGCCGTTGATGCCACGTAAGCTTCCACGTGTGCGATCCAGATGAAACAACATTAGTATTAAATTAAAGGGTGAAAGATTCCTTGTAAATAATTAGAAGATGGTGGCAATCAATATATTCCTTTTTTTAAATGAATATTTGATTATGATATATCACTAACAAGTTAGATGATAGCTCCTCCTTTGTCTTTTTTTTTTTAATGATAAGCACCTCCAATTTATAATGTGAGACAAAATATTAAATATAAGGGAAAATTACATCTCTTTCATTTAATTTTTTTTTCATTGATTATATTTCTAAATTAAATATTTATAAATAATACTTTTTATTTTAAATATAAGTTTATAAGTAATAGCTAATGCTAATTTAATTTATTATTAATTATTTTAATTCAATTAAGATTAATATATATACCTAAAATACTTTAATAGCTCGTTTGATTTAAGTTTTTTTAATGAACATAAATTTTAATTATAAAAATTAATTTTATTTTATGTTTAACATAAATACAAAAAATTAAATTAATTTTATTTCATATTTTATATATTTTTTAATATTAAAGTAATTTTTTCGTATTAAAGATATAAGATAACATATTTTTTTATCTAAAATTTAATCCTAAAAATAAACGAGGCCTAAATGAAATTGATTATACATATTTTAAGATTTCTGTTTTTTTTTTTCATAATTTATTATTATAAATCTTCTTAAAATAGCTAGATATTATCTTAATTATATATATTAATCTTAATTAAATTAAAGGTTCTATTTATAAACTGTATTTTGCTATTAATATATATATATATATATATAAAATACACAATATATAAATCAAAACATAATATCACAATTATTGAAACTATATTTTTGAATTTATATTTTAATAAAAAATATAATATTTATATACTTATAAATAATATCTAGTCAGTTATGCGTTGATTTCATTCCATATAAGTTAATTTTAAGAAAAAAAAAATCAAATTGACTTCAAATTAAACGAGACATGCTCGACTTGAAATTGAGATATTCTATTTTGAATCGAATTCAATTTAGGCCTATTAATTTCTAATCATTTTTAACTTAAACCAATCCTTACATTTTTTTTATTACAATATTTCTTATATATATATTTATAACTATGCATATGTACAATGTCTATATTACTTAAATATATATTGAATTAATTACAAATTATTTTTATTCAAATAAATTAATTTTGAAATATAAAAAAATAGGTTTGTAATAGCTAACTAATAGATTGCCTAATTATAATTTAGTGAATTAAAGACTTAATTATGATTAGTTAATTTATTAATAAAATTAAATCGAGCAAAATAATAACGAGTTTACACCGAGTTTACTGAGTTTAGAGTTAAAAAATTGGGCACATTTTCGGCCGCCCCCTCTTTGCACTCCTCCTCCTCTATCGTGTCGCTGATCCGGATCCCCCGAGTCTCCGGCAAGCCGCCGGCGAACAACCCGCAGGCACCAATCGCGATCCCGAACACACCAAAGGAAACCGCCCTCCTCCTTCTCCCCGCAGCCACCACAACCGGCGCCACCGCACCGCCGAGCACCACCGCCTGCCTCACCATCCCGACCGCCGAGTTCCGCACGCACGTCGGAAAGAGCTCCACGCTGTAAACCATCAGCACGTCGAACACCGTGCACGCCGAGAAGAATGATGCCACCTCCATCGCCATCTCACCCCAACCACCGCGGCCGCCGGCGACCGCAGCCGCGGCGCATAACAGGCTGAAGACGCCGCTCGCCGCCGTGAGCGCCACCGTGAAGATTCGCCGGTTCATGGAGCCGATGAAAAAGAAGGGGATGACGGACGAAGGAAGCTCGGCTAGGGCGTTCAGCGTCACGCTCAGGTAGAGGTTGGGGCCGAGGCTGCCGAGGTTGAGGGGCATCCCGAAGTAGACCACGCCGATGCCGAAGCCGACAATCATCAAAGCCAGCAGCCGGCGGCGAGCCCACCGCTTCTCCCAGATTACCCTCATCCCCAAAAATGCATCCTTTTTCGTCCTCAAGAGAAGCCAGCGAGGGGATTCCTCCACGAAGAAGAAGATGAGAACGCTGTAGAATATGTAGGGGATCGAGGTGCATAGGTAAAGGAACCTCCACGAGGACGCTCTGCTTAAGAAGGCAATACCGGGCAGCGAAAGGAAGCCGAGCGTAAAGCAGAAGAACCCGAAGAAGGTGATCCGATCGCGCCATCGATGGCCGACGAGCTCGCTGGAGAGGACGACAGCAGAGGTGCCGACTGCGGAGCGGGCGAAGCCGCAGGCGAAGCGGAGGGAGGCGTAGGAGGCGAGGTTCGGAGCGGCGGCGGAAAGGGCGGCGGAGAGGGACATGGCGAGGGAGCAGAGAACGAGCATGTTCTTCCGGCCGAGGCGGGAGTCGGCGAGTGTGGCCAGGAAGAAGCCGCCGGCGAAGCTTCCGGCGAAGTAGGCCGACGAGGGGAGGCCTGCGAGGGAGGGATTGGCGGACGCCGGGGAGCAGTCGGAAACGGTGGAGGTAGGTGAGCAGGGGCCGTCCGTGAAGACGCTGATGAAGGTCTGCTGGGCGTCGAAGAACCAGACGAAGGAGACGAGGGCTGGACGGAGGAGATGGCCTGCGACGGCGGAGGCGGTGGAGCGTTCGACGGAGTCATCGATGGGGCTGCCGGCGGAGGGGCGGCGCGGCAGCAGTGGGGCGCCGTCGGCCATCTCGCTCTCTCTCAAAGGAAAATGCCAACAAGGAATCTCATCCTATGGCCGGCAATTCCACTTCAATTTGATATATTTCTATGTAGGGATTTTACATATAAGTATCCTTAAATTTCTACATTTACATATATAATTTCATTTATGAATTTTTCTCATATATGCTTAGGGTTAGCAAAATACAAAAAAAAAAAAAACTTAAAACCCTCTCAAAATTCACTCGTATATTACTCGATTTAAATTTGGCGTAATCTTCTCGTGATTTTAAGTCAACTCTCTTGAAACAAAATTAATTCAAGCTTTCAAGGGTGCATATTAAAATTTTTTTGTACATAAATATATTGTTAGATATATATTAAAGAGATTTATATATAAATATACAAATATACGATTAAAATTAAATCTAATTCAATCCGATCGAAAATTAAATAAAAATTAAATAAATTTGAGTTAATTCGAATTAAACTCGACTTAGAATTGAAAACTTCGAGTTTGAAGTGAGGCAATGGATGGGAAAAGATTGGGAACAAAGAAAAAATGAAACCGAGGTTTGTGTTTGGGTTAAACATGAGATTAAATCAGAAAAATCTTCTAAAAAAAGAATGAAAAAAAATGTTCGAGTTAAGACAACTATAGTTAGAATTGAGCGAGATTAAACTGACTTTCAAATTCTTTTTCGAGCCAACTCGAATTAAAAGTACGAGTTTTTATTTGGTGTGGGATGAGATTAAATTAGGGGAATCAAAAACTAAAACGACTTTATTTAACAGTAAATGAGTTTGAGTTAACTCAATATTCTTTTCGAACTTACTCGAATTATAAGCCAAGGGTTTGATATTTGGTGAAATGAGAAGAAAGAACACGGTCAATCAAGATTCACGAGAGCAAGAGACGGGAGACTTGTAGCACTTGAGGTGATACTAAGGCCTCGTTTGGTTCGAGAATTAAATTTGAGCAAGAAAAAAATATATTTTAAATTTAATGAAAAAAAAATTAGTTTAGTATTAAGAAATATGTAAAATATGAAATAAAATTAATCTAATATTTTTATTTGTATTGAATGTAAAATAAAATTAAAGAAAAAATGTTCGAACCAAACCAACCCTAAGACTAGAAATCCAATAAATTAGAGGAAAAATGAAGAAATTATTGAGAGTATATATATATATATATATATATGATGTAAAATAAAATTAAATATAAAATTTAAAATAATATTAATTTTTAATATTGAGATTTATATGTGAAATAAAATAAAATTACTCAGTTGTAATAAAATTTAGGGTGAATTTAAAATAAATATTAAAAAATAAGACCTAATATTCTTAAGTCTTGTTTGATTCAAAGATTTTTTTTAACATAATATAAATTTCAATTATAAAAATTAATTTTATTTTACAATCAACATAAACATAAATATTAAAAATTATTTTATTTTATATCTTACATATTTTTTAATATTAAAATATTTTTTTTATTAAATTTAAAAAATAAAAAATATTTTTTTTTTTGCCAAAAAAAAAGAACTTGCACCAAACTAGCTTTTAAGTGTCAAGCTCCAACCTTTTTATATGCCTATTTTATCCCTTCTCATTAATTTAATCAATGGGGGATGAAGCATTGAGAATGGAATATATATATATATATATATAATAATAAAATTTTTAATTAAATTAAATTTTTTTTTTTTGCCAAAATAAGCTTGTACCAAACGGTCAAACTAGCTTTAAGACTTCATTTGATTCGAGCTAAAATTTTTACTCAACATAAATTTTAATTATAAAAATTAACTTTATTTCATATTTAATATAAATACGAATATTAGAATTTAAAGTATTTCACATTTTACATACTTTCTAGTATTAAAATAAATTTTTCTCCTATTAAACTTAAAAAATAAATTTTTTTGTTCTCTTATATAAAAAAAATTCGAACCAAACGAAGTCTAAATGTCAAGCTCCAACTTTTTTGTATACCTATTTTGTCCCTTCTCATTAATTCAATGAGAATGAAATATATATATATATATATATATAATAATTTTTTTTATTAAACTTAAAAAATAAAATATTTTTTTTTTATCAAAAAAAAATTGCACCAAACTCGCTTTTAGTGTCAAGCTCCAACTTTTTTGTATACCTATTTTGTCCCTTCTCATTCATTCAATGAGAATGAAATATATATATATATATATAATAATAATAATTTTTTTATTAAACTTAAAAAATAAAATATATTTTATTTTGCCAAAAAAAAGAAACTTGCACCAAACTAGCTTTTAAGTGTCAAGCTTCAACTTTTTTGTATGCCTATTTTGTCTCTTCTCATTAATTCGATCGATGGGTACTACTATATACACATATATATATATATATATATATATATATATATATATAAATATAAAAATGAGTAATTTTGATGGTTTTGATACCTTTTTTTGTCATTAAAAAATTGAGATAAAAAAAGGCATAAATTTTGTGACCAGCCACTATAGATAAGATTTGCATTATTTATCTTAAATCTACTTTCTTGTTTCTTATGATGATGAATAATTCTCATGATTTCATTCCAATAAAATATCCCTACATTAATTTATACCTCTTATTGATATTATTGATATGAATCATATGATATATTTGTTTCAATAACATGTTAAAAATCAGTTTCGAATTTGATTTTTTGTTGTAATTTAGAGGTACCGATTTCAATAGTTTCGATTTCCTTAAGTACGATGTACACATTTGCTATTAATTTTAAGCCTCGAGCTAAACTATTTGAAGAAAATATTTCTTAAAAATGAAATGTTCTAAAAAAAAAGTTAAATTAATTATGAGTTTTGAAAACATAGCTAATAATTATTTTTTATTCAAAAAATATATAAAGAATATTTTATAGTTTATCTTAAATAAATCTTTTTATTTTATATTTTACATAATTTTTAACATAATTTTAGACAAAATATCAAAAAATAACTAAAATAATAATAATTTATTTAGCGATGTTAATTTTAATGGGATATTTTGAGATTTATCAAAGATTAAAAGTTTGTGATGTAGATAAAATGTGAAAAAAAAATTTGTTAAAAATTATATAAGATATAAAATAAAATTTATTTTATGAATAATTTGAAATATTATATAAAACTTTTTGTATAATATGACATGTATAATATTATGTTTAGATGGAGTTATTTATTTACTTTATTTCACAATATATATATATATATATATATTAAAATAATTATAATAATAAATTATTTTTTATTTTTTATACTCAAATTTTAGTGTAAAAAAGATTCATTTTATATTTATATCTTACACTATGTTTTACAGAAATTCTGACATATCTAAATAATTTTATTTTTAATTATACACATATTTCAAAAAATACCTCCTTTCTTACTTATCATAGATTTATTTTAGCTCAACAAGAAAAAAAAAAGACTAATTTTTTTAATATATATAAAAATGATTAGATTTTTTTTAATGTAGCATGGCTAAAAGTTAAAAAAAATATACAAATTCATCTAAATAATTATATGATGTTTTTTTTCTTTTATAAAAAAAGATGAATTTTTTTTATGAGAAAAATTTTGATTTTAAAAAAGAATTTATTTAAAAGCATGTTCAGGGCTGTAATGTCTTTAATTCATAAGAAAAAAATTTCATTACTAATATCAATTATTTTTATCTATAACTATTTACTTCAATCTTCCTATGAGGTGATCGCAGCTGTTTTATTAGAAGTAGTTTCCCTTCGTAAATCTATATTTGCTCTAGATTGGTGCCTATTCGAAGCTCTCATTACGTTCTAGATTAGTGCTTGAGTTTCTCAATGTTGATTTTGCTTAGTATTTCTTGACAGCCATACTATTATCAAACTATAATCAGTTGGTTTCACAAGTTGAGCATCATGTTATTTTCCGCTATTGTCCACTGATTCTTATACTTAGTGATGATCGATATTATCCTTTGTATCATACCGAATTCTTAGATATTTAAGGTGAACATACTATGCACTGTGCATCTCATATTAATCATATATTTTGATATGATGTGATACATAATAGACTGGTTGATATTCTTAGTCGTTGTAATGTCTGATATCGTAGTGACGTTTTTTTTTGTGGCTTTTTTAGTATTTAAGTTTCATGCTGTCTACTTGCTACTATTACTATTCTAAATAGTCTTTCATCTGATGAGATTGTTCGTCATACTACTTCTCGCAAAGTTGACAAACACTTAGGCATTTTTCAAGCTCAAGATATTAACTTTCAATTATTTATATTTAACAGTTTTGATTAATTGGCACTTGATACTATTTCATTTTTCACACGTATGCAGTACATTTAGAATAAAAATTAGTACGTAAAAGGCCTGGTATCTTCTTTTTTTATCTTTTGTTGTATCAGCTTAACTATTTAAAATGATATTATTACTCAATTGTTATGTCATATGTGATACTTTTTAATTTTTTTTGATAAATAAATAATATAAATAACATTTATGATTTGGATAATATAATTTTCTAAAGAATAATTACTTTAAATTATACCTTTCCAAATTGACAAACAGTTTTGGGCAAATTACGGATAATTTTTATCATTTACTTATAATTATATTTATATTTTTTAAATTTATACTTAAAATTTAAAATATCAACTTAAAATTAAAGCAAGATAAAAACTTAATAAATTTCTATAATTTTCAAATAAAAATTTCAGTGAAAATTTTTAGAAAATATAGAAAAATATACTATATCCTTTCAATAATGTACTTTTATAAAATAAAAAATTACTAATAGGTCCTATAGTTTACTTATAATTATAATTTAGTTTATATTTTTTAAAATCTTTTACTTAAATTTTTTTATTTTTTTGAAATTCCTCTTCAATGTTCTTAAAATTTAAAATAAGGATCTAAATGTAAAAATAAAAAAAGGGAGCTATAGGTGTCCCTACTAAGAGACCTAAATGAAAAATATCAAAATAATAAATTAAAGGGATAATTACCTACATGCCACACAATTTAATTTTATTTATGCCTTATCCATCTATTGTTAGTTAATTACGCTATGCACACTCAAAATATTATAAAATCTTACATACACATATTTTAACTTATTTCTATTATAATGAGTAATTATAATTTTTCAATAACCTAACTATAGTTAGATTACAAAAAATCTGAGTCGTTCATCATATTATTTTAAGGATATTTAAATATATTTTGAGTGAAAATCTTAAAACCTTAATGTTTAGGTGGCGGCAAAGGAAGGAGATATCTGCGATGTGAATTAATTTTAGGACAAATCTATGCTTTAGTGTGGTATTGAGGAAGAAAAAATTATGTACCATTAAGAGTAAAAATATAATTTTAATGATTTACTAACAGAATATTTTTTTTCAAATAGATTTTGATTAAGTTTTAACTCAAATGTGTGTATGTAAGATTTTATAATGTTTTGAGTGTGTATAGTGTAATTAACTAAGAATGAATGAGTAAGGCATAAATAAAACTAAATTATGTGGCATGTAGGTAATTATCCCTAAATTAAAATATAATGTTAGATAAATTGTAGGAGCCTATTAGTAATTTATCCTAAAAAATCTTCCACCAACGGTCAAAATCTAAACGACGGACTCCAACGGTCACTTTTCACCATCTTCTTCCCCAACCCCGTTCCCAGCTCCTCAGCTCCCTTGACCACCCCCCTTCTTCCTCCTGAAACCCCTCGTCCTCCTCTCCGATCCCCTGCCGGCCACATGCTGCTGGTGGAGCGCGTGATCACGGTGGAGTACCTCGCCCCATGCATGGCGGAGGAGCTCCTCTGCAAGTTTCCGGACATTTCGGCTTTCGGCTTCGACTACTCCCAGAGCGGGATCTGGTCTCCGTTGCTCCCTCGGGGACGATGCAGATCGCGGTCTAACGGATGGGAATCTCGTCTCCTCTCTCAGGAGAAGCTGATCAGAAAAAAGAAGAGGAAGAAGACGATGCAGGGGAGCTTCAGGAAGAAGCTGGACTTCTCACCCAATCCCATTCCCAACAGATCAACAGTAAATCAGTTTCCATCCTCCCGTCTTCTTTCTTTGATCTGCTTCTGAATGATCATGAGTTTTGATCTGAAATCTGAATGTGTCTGCAGGGATTGAATAGATTGTTTAAAGCAGCTTCAAAGCGGCTCAAATCCCAAAATCTGCCATCTTTTCTCAGGATCCTGCCGAGCTTCAAGATTTGACCGCTAGGCTGAGAAGTTTATGATCTCAATCTGTTTCTCAAGCTCTTTTTGATCGTGAATCTCAGAGAATTAGTATTTTCAGTTGAATTTGCTGCATTTGCTTGCTTAGAGGAAAAGCAAGGATTTTTATGGTAAAATTTGAGCCTCTGAAATCAAACAATTTCTTCCTGAAATAACTTATAAAATGAAAGATCTGTTTGTTTGTAAGATTTAATTTAATAAAATTAAAATTAAATTTGAATAAAAATAAATTTTTTATTAAAAATTGTGAATGATGTGAAATAAAGATAGTTATTATGTTGGAATATATGAGAGATGTGATATAAAATTAGTTATTATATTAAAATATATGAGGGATGTGATGATATAAGTTAGTCATTATTTTGATAATGTGTATATAATATGAAATAAAATTAATTTTTAATATTAAATTTTATATGTGATGTGATATACTTGTTTAAAATTAAATCAAATTAATTTTTAATTGTCAAACAAATAGAACCTAAGAGTTTGAGACCAACTCTAATGATTGTTAGTCCTCGATTAAGCTCAGATTACATACAAGATTTTAGAACTAATCTAATTCTAATGTGTTTGTTGATGGCAAAATTTGTCAATTTTAGCACATATTACACAAACTCCAATATAAAAAAAATTATTTTATTTCACACCTCCAATTATTTTTAATAAAACTATTAAATTTATTTCGCATCTTTAATAAATAAATCTAAATAATCTTAAAACTAAATAAGCCCAAACATGAGGCCTAAGCCACAGTAATTCATTACTTTAAAGTTCTGTTTGTTTGAAGGCCCGGATATACCAAAATAATCTCCAACTATTTTATTAAAAATAATAATAATAAAAAATTAAATATATTATATTAAAGATCATGTAAAATATAATATATATTAAATTTTTTATATTAAAAATTAATTTTTTTTAATAAAATAATTAAAATTTATTTTAACCATAGTCATAAAAAATAAGTGTAGATATTACGACTTTACAAATTAATATGAGCTGAGAATATCACACACTACACACACATATATATATATAAATTATAAGTGCATACTTAATATTAAATTTATGTTAAACAAAACATATGGATTAATATATTGATTTAGATCCCTCTAATATACTATATTTATTTCAAAATTTAAACTAACTTTTGCATTTATATGGATTTTCTATTTGCACAATCTCTCTTTTTTAGTGATTTAAGACATATTTTAATAACATAAAACTTTAATACATTCTTATAAAACAACTGCAAAAGCATTTTTAACACACTCGTCAATTAAATCGTCGTCAAGTGTCATTTAACCAAATCATACCAAATTGCTCTATCAAATTCCTTTAACAATCATTTCAAAAAAAAAAATCCATTAGACAATCAAATAACTTATATTATTCAAACTGAGATCATATTTAAGGTAAATTTTAATCGTATTAATAAAATATAAAAAATAATCTTTTATATTTAAAATTAAATAATAATTTATTATTTAATAGAATAAAAAAAATTAAATTATTCATATAACCAATTTCACCTAGTAAAATACATGCTTAATTTTTGTTGTTGTAACAAAACACTAATTCGGACTGTAAAAGGAACTAATTCAAATTGTTCCAAAATGATCTTCTGTCTTTCAAGCAGGGGTTATGAAAAAGAAAACAAAATGGCAACAATAGTTTTTTAATCTCAAACTAATTGATACCATAATAATAATAATAATAATAATAATAATAATAATAATAATAATAATAAATTATTTTAATTATTCTACATTAATTTTAATATAAAAAATAACATTTTACTTCGCATACTCAATAATTTTAAATAAAAATATAATTTTTATTTCACATCTTAGATCAAAATACTCGATTTGAATATTTTGATCTAGAATGTGAAATAAAATTGATATTTTTATTTTAAATTATTGAATATATAAAGTAAAATAAATTTTTTTATATTTAATTTTGTGTAAAATAATTTAAAATATTTATATATTATTATTATTATTAATTTTTAAATTAGTACCATTTTAGTACTGTTTTGGTCCTCGCGCTAAACAGAACTATTAATTGAAAACACACACTAGCACATGCGCAAACACAGAGGCATATTAGAGAGAGAGAAAGAAAGTGAGAGAGAGAGAGAGACTAGCACACATGCAAACATAGAGACAAACATATAATAGTAGAGAGGGAGGGAGAGAGAGAGAGAGAGAGAGAGAGAATACAAAGCATAATCATGCCCTTTGTAAGCCTATGAATGCATAGGAAGGGAATTAAACATATAATCCTCTCTCATATGCAAACAAAATCATGAATAGTTAATCAGAAGCTTAACTTGTTTTCCGTGTAGAAGTCGATGCTGCCAATCTGAAACCTTGAAGTTGCATTTGGATCTCTTACTCCCAGAAACCGGAATCTAAAAGTCCAGCCAAATTAGATAAGACTCAGAGAAAAGAGAGCATAGCATGAACGAAGAACCTCTCAGCTAGGGCTCGCAATTATGTCCGAAGCTCGAAAATAACTCAAAATTTAGACGGTCTATGACTAAGTCAAATAATTTGAAATCAACTTATACCTTAGCTCAGATATATCTCAGCTCAAATCAAACTCTAACCCAAAATCGAAATCTTTGATTTCGATTTGAGGGCCAAGTCGATCAATGCCAGCCCTAAACACGGGTGTGTTTGTTTGTAAGGTTAAATTTAAGAAGGTTAAAAATAAATTTGGATAGAGATATTTTTTTATTGAAAATTGTGAATGATGTGAAATAAAATTGGTTATTATGTTGGGATATGTAAGAGATGTGATATAAACTTAGTTATTATGTTGGAATATGTGAGGGATGTGATATAAGTTAGTTATTATTTTAGTAATATGTGTAGAATGTGAAATAAATTTAATTTTTAATATTAAATTTTATGTGTGATGTGATGTGTCTGATTAAAATTAAACCAAGTTAATTTTAAACTCCTAGACAAACAGGGCCTATAAATTTCGTTTTACCTGAAAGCATTACAAAGGGATCGTGTTTCGAGTCTGAAATTTCTGCGTTGGAAACGCTTTTCGAATATCTGAGAGCTCCGTTTATCCATGACATTCCAGCTCATGCCTCCATCTTCACTTCCCTCAAAAACCCTATCGCATGCAGAGTGTGATTGTTTTGTTAAGGAAGAACTAATACTGATATATAAGAAAATAAATAACAATGATTATTATATACGTTATACTATGAAGTTGAAATTATTATTTTTTTTAAAAAAAAAAACTGACCATTCCATTGGATCCCTTTCTGGAGCGTCATTAGCAGACATCAAGTCATACGAGTTGATGTCAAGTCTCTGATCATTAGCAACTTTATATAACAGCCAGCATCCTACGGATATAATCAGATGTGAAGTCAAAAAAGCACCAATAGTTAAAAAAAACTGCATATTAATAAAGATCAGAATGATGGTGCACCATTAATTGTGCATTACATAAAGAAATAAGTCTAGATGGAGCTCAATGTTTGTTCATTCAAATATTCTAGGTGAAAGGGAAGAATTCAGGAATACTTGTGCAGATTAACTGGAACGATAAACTTTTAAAATCTAGCGTACTTGTGGGCATATAGAGACGAAGAACGTGTTAATATCATTTAACATAATTGGTTAATATAGAGAACTAGCTATGAAAGTATCAGCAAAATCCAAGAACCTAAGTACGATTAAATAGTTTCCAACATAACACTTGGTGTGTTTGTTTGTAAGGTTAAATTTAAGAAGGTTAAAATTAAATTTAGATATAGATATTTTTTTATTGAAAGTTGTGAAGGATGTGAAATAAAATTAGTTATTATGTTGGGATATGTGAGGGATGTGATATAAAGTTAGTTATTATGTTGGAATATGTGAGGGATGTGATATAAGTTAGTTATTATTTTAGTAATATGTGTAGGATGTGAAATAAATTTAATTTTTAATATTAAATTTTATGTGTGATGTGATATGCCTGGTTAAAATTAAACCAGGTTAATTTTAAACTCCTAGACAAACGGGGCCAAAATTATAGTCCACACACACCTTAATGCTCAACAAAAGTGATCCTATGGTAAGATCGCCTTTAGAAGAACATTACAACCGCAAGAAAGGGACTCTGCTTGCAAATGAGGTACATTCCTTGGGAGCGCAGTTGACTGTGGTTCATGGCAAGAAACTATTCCCGTTGGAACCATGCCCAAAAGGCCATAGCTTTATAGCCATGACCAAAAAATACATTTTATTAAAAAGTATATATAAAAAATTATTTTATATTTTATTATATACAAACTTCAACATTTAAGACATCACTTTATTACATTCCTTACATAATTTTCAAAACATTAATCAACTTTACCTTATATCCTATATCTAACATAACGCATATCTCAAAAAAGCTAAAAAATTCTTCTCCAAAGCTTTTTAAGCTTTGCTCTCCAAACAGGCGAGATCAACAACAACAACAACAACAAAGCCTTAATCCTACTAAGTGAGATCAGCTACATGAATACTTTATTTTTATTGCATTCTATCAAATAATCCTAAAGAAGATTATAACCCCAAAATTTTGTAATATTTGGAAAATTTTTGGGAACTATGAGCAAGATCAGCAATCCTATTAAAAGGATTCTTTGTTTCTACTGTTTGCAAGGGCTATTTAAAAGTTATTAGACTTATTTTCCTCTAGTGTGGAGCTCAGCCCTGCTTGAAGTGGACAAATAGCTCACAACATCAAGCTCCAAATGGTTCGATCTGAACTACCAAAAAAATTGAGTTAATTACAAGTTTCAAAGATTTCTTTTTTTAATTACGTGGATGACCTGACCCTAAGGTCTATACTTGTATCTTATTTTAGTCTCTTAAGCCGGAAACCAATTCCTCATCCAACCCAAGTCAGGGCAGCCCCTCGTGAATGAAAGATGGAAGAGTGGTCTCCCACAATGATCGAAAGAATATGCAGCCATGTATTTGTGGGGACAGGAGATCTGACTTCACTTTGTTTGCAACAAACACCTTGCCACCACACTTGGCAAAACGTTATTTATTTGCCATTAGTGAACTCTTTTGTAACAGTTAACCCAAGCAAGAGCTTGCTCAACCTCAATCTCTCCATTCCAATGATCAATTTGTGACATTTGCGATGCTAAGTTGTCAACGGTGGTTACTCTTCAATCAGATTAGCTGTTTTCGAGGTAATTGATTTGATGTCCCTTTTTATCCAAGTTTTTTTTCCCCATAAACAAAGTTGTTTTCTACCCATGTAAAAGGAGAGAAACTCTAACAAGGAGAAATGGGTTATTGGATTTGACCTATATAAAAAGAGCAAGAGAAAAGTGAAAGACAAAAAAAAATATGAAAAGAAACTATAAGAAATGACCTTGCATACTTGCAATTAAATGAGGCAATATTATTTCATAAAGTGCAATTGAAACAAAGGATTCACGTAGTCCACCTCCTCTAGTAGAATTAAGGCATGGTTGTTACTATTGTAAAAAAAAAGTAGTTTTTGATTTTCTAAGTTGTTGTATTGTAGACCTAAAAGTTCCTGAAAAGTCAAAAGATTATATCTCATCTGTTGCTTATAATTACTTGGCTATTATACTTCTGTTTCATCCTATTCATACTTTTTATTCATGATGATCATCCAACCTCTCAAAGTAGACTTGCAATCATTGCCATCATAGGAGCCCACTGTAGCACATGTTGATGAGCAGTGAATGCATTTCGTAACAAACTTAATTTTTTTTTTGGAAGGAGGTGGGGGGGCAAGGATTCTTTGACATCATGAGATCCAATCTAAGAGGCCTAAACAAGATGATTCAAACCATCTCAATGCAATTTATACTTTCCTTATTTGATTCTCACCTTCTTTACGTTTATGCAATCTCAATACTTTAGTTTTCAGATACATGGGTGCTTCTTGAATTTTAGAACTTCTAAACTTTTGATAAATTTTCTCATGGGCATGGATACATGATAACAAGGGAAACAAATACATAAAGGTTTCTTCCTCTCACACCACTCTAGGGTTTAAATTGCTCAATGTAGGCTTATATAGACTTAAATTTTACAAAATTTGGATATTTCCCATGATTTTCGCAAGGAATTGCTTGATCAGGAGATCAAATTTTTAGAAACTTGATCAACATCTACCGTTCATCGATTACCTTGGTTCTTTGATTACCACCCACGAACAAACTATAGAAAATGAATGAATAACCTTGCCGAAGAGCGTTCTTCAGGAAAACTAATCAAAATCCATTCTCAAGAATGCTAAAGGCCCATGCATGAGTTGGGAAAAGGTATCTAAAATGTTTAAAAGCAGTAATTTAACCTGATGAACTCATGAAAAAAAAAAGTTAAAAACGTAAAAGCAAGAAATATAATCAGCATCATGAACGGAGCAAAAAAGGTCGTATGTTCCCTGAAACTTCGACAACACCAACAATAAAGTCTTAATCCCATACTAGTCAGGATGCCAACCTAGTTAAGGGATTCCTCATATGAAACTTAAAAAAGTGTTAAAGAGCCATGACCAGGAAAACTATAACGAAGTAATAAATTTTTTAAAGGCGAAACAGAAGTTGCGCATTGCAGATTGATTGAAACTACCTCTTGCTTCTATCAAAACAAAAACAAAAGAAAAAGAAACTACCTTTTGCGCCTTCTGGTTCCTCCCACTTAGTGAAGCGGCAACCATCAAATGCTGATGTGCTCTGAATAAATACAACAATGGCAATAAAAAGTAATAAGTAAAGATGGAACGTTCACTAAAGCTACTCACAATTCCTGAAGGAAGCTCTTCCCCGCTTGCTAGAACTGAACCAGAAGATAACCTATTGAACTTTGGAAACACTTTTACATCTTTCCCATAGTAATCATCAATCCTAAAATTATCAATTATTTCATCAACTGTATGCTCAGCGACAGGTAAAGCTAAAGCAGTCTGAACTGCATCATTGGCTACTGAAACAGATAACCTTCCATCAGTTCCCATTTGACTCTTTAAGGAAACAGTTGTGAGCAATTTTGTAATGAAAGACAGTGTTTTCTCAGAAAACCTCAGTATTGAACTAAGAAATGCTTTCCGCTCTTCGAAAGGAGCGGTTCTAAGGTCTACAAACAACTTCTTAAGCATTTGCAGGTTCAAAAGAGCTTCAGATTTCAGAATAGCATTTTCAGAGAAGTGAGACAATAGATGAGCAAAAGCACCGTAGATGTCAGTCACATGTGCATCTACACATAATCGAACTGGACAAAAAGAACACCTAAGAGACTTATTTTCATTTGAACCCAACTCACACCTTGCCATTCTCCATTCAATGGCTCCGCTTTGCCTTCCAGGCAAGTTTAGCGAAACACTATCTTCACTATACTCCCCACTTTCCAGTTCTTCTGATTCCTTCATATATCGAACTTCAAGCACAGAGAGTATTTCGTGTGAATATCTAGCACGCAGTTCTTTTGTTATTGAAGAAAGAACATCTGAGGCAACAGCTTCGGTTGTAATATTGCGTCTTGATAGGACCTATAAATGACAATTCATAATTATTCTCATACTTCAATAATGCATTTTAAGACATGCAAAGGGTAGACAAAGCAAGATCTTTTACCTCAGGCCACTTTCTAGTATATCTCTTTGTAACATCATAAACTCCATCCTTTGATACAGCAATTACATAGTTTAGCTTTTTATTCCATCTTGGGAAAAGACATGTCCGACACCAATGTTTCAGTAATACGAAATTTTGAATGCGCAAATGTAGAGATTGAATTGACCACAAATTAATCTCAGAGAGCCTCAAGTATGATATAATTTTCAAGGATGAATAAGTAGGAAGGAAATGTACCCTTTCTCGTACAGCAATGGAGTATCATATATTGCTTCACAGGGATCAAGATGCATCCATCTGTAAATGCTCCAAGTTATGAGTAAAAGAGGCAACTATAATACAAAGCTTTAAGGAGATTGAAAGTAAGAAGAGTTGATAGAATTTAGCCACACCTTCCCAACAGTCGTGAGAAACACTCGGTCCAAACATGATCAGTGAAATCCAATATCTTTAAGAAGAGTCAAACTAAAGAGTTAGGCTCCAATTTGGAGAGTGAATGAAAGGAAATATTTAAATTGCTTATTGATGGCACTAAGCAAAGTAATATAGACTCCAACTCACAAATATATAGCAGCACAACGTGGATTAAAATTCAAGGATAATTACTTTGAGAATAAAAAAATGTGTGCAGACAATCTAAGACAAGTTAAATTTGTCGGATGCCAAGAATTTCCATGACTTTAGGAGAAATATAGTAGTAAATCAACAAAAAAAGTTAAAAGACACGAACTGGGAGGAGGAAGGTGCCAGGAAATGGTCAAAAACGGAGCACAAGGTTTTAATATACACCTAGCAAATGGTTTTCCGTACATCAAGTTTGGCATACTTCTACTAGACGGTGATCAGGTTTTTAACAGTTGTTTCTGTCTCTAATTGCATATTGGATTTTAATCAAATCCCAAGGGTTTAACAGAAAGATGTTTGTGTAAAATCTTTTTTTTTTAACCCATCAGGGATTGAGCTTCCTTGAAATCCCATCGACACCAGCTAAAGCTAGTTCACCACAGCATCCAAACTAATCCATTTTAAAACATCCCTTGCCAGGTTTCCTCCAACCAGAAAAACAAATTAGACTCAACTAGTTCTAGCACTGGAGTTTGGTAATGAACAGCCAGGAAAATACTTCTTCAAAAGCAAAGGAAGAATGGATACTACCAAGGCCAACAGGTGCACCAGATTCAAACTTGCTGAAAGCCCTAGTCTAGCCTCTTTGTTGCAGGAGTACCACATATTTCAGATATGCAGTGTTGGCAAATAATGCTTCATATTTTTTCCATCAATAGAGATTGACCTTCTGTATGGATTATATCCCATACATAATATATGATCAAAGATGTATTCTAGGTAGCTTCCTCCATGGCTTTAACCTGAAGTCGAGCAGGTTATGGAGGAAGATCCAGCTAACATTGCAAGAAGTAATGAAGTGGAGATGGAGGAAGATGGCCATGACATCCATCTGGAGCAAGAACAGCAATTGTACTTGAAGGAAGCAGATCAAACCGGGGCTTCATTACTTCATTACTTCTTAAATGAAGGAAGCAGATCAAACCGGGGCTTCATTACTTCAAACCGGGACCAAGCAACTATTGGCTTCAGCTGCAATGCTTGAAGCTGTTGGAGTTAACAGCAAGCAAAGACTGCAGTTGGCAGCAATAAAAGGAACAGAGATCTTAATGGAGTAGAGGCACAACTATTCTACATCAACTCAATCCTCCAATCGTGCTTCAGGTACGATCCCTCCAGCTTGGGAGGTGGCTTCCCCTACGGCCTGAGGGGTGACCGCTAGTTCCTTTAATTCAAATTCTATGTTGACGAATTTGAAGTGTGTGGATGCTATGAATGCTTGTAAAGATGGTGGTGGCCAAAATGGCCATGTTTTCATGCAGTTCCCAAGACAATAGAGAGAACTACGCACATTGGTCCTCTATTTGTTTGTGATAATGCCAAAGACAACAACAATGAGTTGGGAGTGCAGATTTCAGTAATGGGACCAGAGGGGGCAGCAAGTAGCATAGTTAATTGTAGCTATGGAGTGTCTACCTTAGGAAAGGAGGTGTCACTATGCATAACGTTGGGATTAGCTACGCTAATGTGCTGAACGGGAAGGAAGTGAATGGTAGAGTTCGGAGAAACAACGACATTCCTATTCCCAAGAACATAGTTAAGCAAGCTATGGCATCTAATGATGATATTGTAGGCTTGGATACAGAGGAAGCTGAAGGCATCTCAAAAGAATGAAAATTTGCATTAGTTGGATGGCTATTTGGTCGGAGGGTCCCATTTTACATCATTCTTGCGGAAGCACGCAAACGATGAGCCATGCTTTTGGGTTTCAAAATCACTGATGTGGGCCTTGGATGCTTCATCATCAACTTTGCAAGAGAAAAAGATAAAATAATGTATGGCTTGGTGGACCTTTAATGAGTGGACGTCGGGTTTCCAATCGTCAGCTAGTGTGATCACTAAGTTCACATTATGGGTTCTCATATTGCTGGGACTTCCTATCGAATTCTGGTGGTCGAAAACTTTGTCTACTATAAAGTGAGTGTGCCACTCATAGTCGACCAATATACTACTAATAGAGACAAGATTTTATACCCGTGTTTGTGTAAAAGTAGACATGAAAAAACTTCTTCAGCCAAGAGTATGGATTGAAGGAGTGGCGGGGATATATTATCAATACTTTGAGTATAAAGGTGTGCCTGGAACCCAATTGCCCATTCAGGGCCATGTATCCCCATCTCAAATATTTGATTCTCCTAACTCTTGGATGGATCAAAGTTAACCTTGATGGTTCAATGCAAAGGGCAAACATAATTGGAGTTGGGTACACTATTAGAGACTACTTGGTGGATTTCATCTAAGGTGGAGGTAGAAGCATCCTGGTAATGGGTGCCTATTTTTGAAAAATGGTGGCACATGAAGGGTTAGAAGCTATTTCAAATGATGTACTGAGGTCATTAGGGATTTGGTTAGAGAGGGACTTAGTGGAGGTGCTTTAACTAATTCAAAGTGAATTGCACCAACATGAAGCCACTCCAAACCAAATAGACCCTACATGACAACAGGGGATCGACTTGGATTAGCCTTGCTCTTGTGTACTTGGGATAACACTGCCCAGAGTTATCAAGAGGAAGGTCAGAAATGTGGTGTGAATAACAATATATATTAGTAGCAGCACATGCTAAAGAGAGCACCACAGCCACTGTTGAAAGCAAACTGAAGACCAAGCAAGAGGCCAAAAGGAACCACAAGTTACCATGCTAACTTACAATATGGATCGCGTTCCTGAGCATATTGTAAACATATTTCTTTTATTCTCACTTTGCAGATTACATATGTATAATGTAACGTAAATAGTATAGCTGACTTTTTAACGCATTATGCTACATTAGACGATTTTTATTGGGCGAAGAGTATGCTCTTCCCAATAATTTTTTGCAGCATCCTCAAAAAAAATACTGATTAATCATTGTACTTTTTGTACTATTGTATTAGTGTAATGCTATGATAATGTTAACTTTCAAACTTATATGAACTATGATCAAAGAGAGATCCTATGTCATGGGTAGGTACATTATTTATTGCTTCCTCTCTGATCATGTTAAAAGAGTAATAAGTACGATTAACCAAAATTATTCCTTTCATCTGTCAAACTCTATCCTTCCATTTATCCATTCAGGTTTTTTTGTTTGTACTTTGTTAAACATGCCTTAACAACCCATATAGATGTTCATGAAAAACACCATTTAGCCACCATGTTCCCACAATACCAGTGAACTTATATATACTCACCATGGCTAATGCCACGCTTTCAGAAACTTCTATACTCTCAAACTTTAGAAACACAGTGGCACTCTCTCCTCAATACTCTCCAAAAGAAACATTTATATAAAAAGCACCAGACTTTATATTGTATGAGCAAATGAAAGATAGCTTCCCAATAAATATTCCATTTTCCCGCATTATAAGAAACAGCCAAGATGCAAAACCAGGGTAAGAACATACCAAAAACAAGCAACATTTAGTTCTACTAATCCTTCACAATCTCAACCAAGAGGGGGCTGCAAAAGTTCTTCCATCTTATTCTTAGTAAAACACAAGTGCGTTATAACTTCATCCCAGAAGACTAGATGACTTAATTGTTTCTCTGTAAGTTAAACTGGATGAAAAGGATGTGACGCGGGGCAAAACAGAAGCAACTTAAGGATCAACAATTAGCTGACAAGTGACAAATTATCACAATCAAGTGCACTTGCTTTCCAAGTTCATATATGATAATTTACAAATTATAATCCAGTAAACTAGCCCCACTTAACATTATATTAAATTGGATAGATGGCATATTAGAGTTTTACAAGTTAATTTTGAGCCATCACTTTTATTTCATTAATCAGATCAGGAACATAATTGGGAATTCACAATTAAATTTTAGCAGTAATTGATCTTGAATAATGTTTGTATAACACAATTCAAGAAATTAATCTCAAATTGAAAACAATTAACCAATACAATATGAAATCAAGTAATAATTTAATAATTATACCTATTTGAAGAATTTGGAAGAAGATAAGAGACCAGAAGCTACTAGGCCTAATTTAATGTAGGTTGCTTCAATGGGGCTAGATCCAATGCAGGTTGCTGACTCAACAGATTGGGCAACACACTTTTGTATTTTTGAAAGATTGAAGGATGTGGATATGAGATGTGTGATTGGAGCATGATGAAGTGATGTTGACGTAGATAGGGTCCATGCTCTATAGTCTACACAGAGTAAACTAGTTTGGTCTTTAGGCCAAGCCATGCAAAGGGCATAGTCACTAAGAAGGAATAAGCAAAGGCGGCATGGAAGAGAAACAGGAGAGGGAAATGTAGGAGAAATGAAAATTTAGAGATAACTAGGATTTATAGACTCTCAACCGAGGCCGCAGATATCAAATTCTATGAATTCCATTCTAGAGCCAAGCCCTTCTGTCCACTGGATGCCGATTCCATAACCAAAATCACATTCTCTACTCAAATTCAAACTTCCATTAAAGCAATTCCCCAAATAAAATAAAAGTATAGATGATATAAATAAAAGATTGATCCCACCATATAACATAATCTAGCTGTGTTGTACTAAATAGAAAACCAAACAAAATAAAATAACATATTCAGACTTAATAATTGATTTTTGAATCAATATGCATCACTATATCAAGGGAATCACAATGCGATTTGATCTAGCCATCTAGGTTGTTAATCATAAAGGCGCCAGCACCAGGCTACTACCAATCCAGGCCCAATTTTCCAAATAAAAAAAAACTTTTTTGCATTTTGAACCTGCTAGTATAATAGCACTGATCATCAAATGTAACTGCATTGTCAGTTTTAATATCCTAGGATGTGGTAATAGTAGGGAACATCTCAATATGCATCATTCTTTTGGGTCAACAGGCTAGACAATTGCAGTATCTACCACATGCCCAAGTTAGAGAATACGATTAAGCCTCATTAAAGTGCAGTTTATTTGCACAAACCTAACCAATAGTTTTAAGGAAACTGGATGAACCAAAATTAATTTTTGGGGGCCAAGAATTTTTTTCCAGGCTTTTAAGTTTTACATCATTCCGTAGATTTTCTGCTTCAACAGTTTATTAGTTGCTACTTGGGATTGTGGCATGGTGCTAAACCAAAAGATCAAATTGTTGCAGCATTCATTCGTAAATGGAACCTTATGAAAATATTTATTGCCTAGGAATGAAATTTGACATCTATAATGCATATATAAAAGATATAAATAATGGATGAAGTCAACATTAGATTGCATAACTTGGTTAACTCTAGCGATTATAATGATGCTTTATCTAACAAAAAAAAGTTTATCATGGCACTAAAGTGTATACCCAAAGTATAAATTGCAAAAGCAGCAAGCAGAAACTCAGTTTAGCAAGAAAAATGCGTAAAACTTGGAAAATAGATGGTAAAAAGGAAGCAAAAGGAATTTGCTTTATAAATAATCAGCAATTTCACCATGCAATCTGTTCTCGAAGTAGCATGGCACTTTTCATTATCCAAGAGATTTTATGTTCCCCATCCAACAGAATTGGGCTATACTAGTGTTATTGCCCATTTTAAAAAGCAAATGCAGTTCAAAAGTAACATTCCAAAATGAGTACATCGTGTTGCTCAAAGTTCCATGGTAGTACCAAGTAAACAATACATATCAAGTTTGGTTCAGCAAACTAACCAAGCGGGTTTCATATCCAAAAGCACGACAGTAAAGAGTGAAGCAATTAGCCCATTCCCCACAGCGCCCTCTTCTAGTTTCGAGAAGCTAGCACCAGAAAGTAATGAATATTACAAATAAAAATAATTACACAAATAAAGAAATCATGCTGAAACAGTGTCAAGAGAGTAAACAGAAGCAATATGGACTGCACCTTTAATGGATCATTGTAGCGTGGAAAGCGAGTAATAGATGCACAGACATTACACCTAAGGTATAGCATATGAGGTTAGGTCAAAAGCAATATAGACCGGAAAATATGACAACATGATAATAAATACTGATAGCTATGTTCCACGACAGCTTAAAATCTAATGCCAATGCCAATGCTAAGAGATGACATACGTGCTATGCCATGCTGAACTGCATAAAATGGCCAATCAAAGTACATCAATGACCGCATATGCAGATATGATATTTATTCCTCACAGCCAATTAAAATGTATACAAAATTAGCCAACTTGGGCACTTTTCCAAGGGTAAAATAAAACAAACAGTAAGAAAAATGGATAAGCGCATCATTTTCTGCATTACAATCTGCCAAATTACACTTACAAAATAAATAAGATCGAGTAAAAAGGCTGAGAAGTAAAAACCAAACCATCTGATGCTACATAGAAGCAGAAATTTTAAGCTACAAGAATAGTTGTCATATTAATACGATTGTAATACAAGTTACCACTCCTTTTAGCACAATGGGATGCTATTGTAAAACTTATATCTACAGTAAAAGTCAAACAAAGCATCTTTTAGTACATCACTTCAAGCCTGTAATATCTTTTAATGCAAAGTATGATACAGTTAAACAAATCAATCATCTAGCATGTGCTTGAAAATTTCATGCCTCCAGTCATGTTCACCCTCAACTCTATTAAGTGAATCTTAACATCAAAGGAAATACACAATGAAAACAAAATAAAAGAGCACCCAGAAACAAAAACAAGATGGAATTTTTTAAAAAATTAACCTTCATATCTACCTGTAAAGCTCTATGCGAGAACCCCCAAACTTCATTTCGGAGGGAAGTGGAGCCCCCATACCAATATTGCCTGTTCCATGACCACAGCTATTACAAGAGGGTGAATTCACCCAGCTGCGGATGTAAGCAGGCAAATAAAGAACAAGTAGAAAGCTCAATAGAAATATTAAATCCTAATAAGCATGCGAAGTTGTGATATAAAGAACATAGACTAGAGAAGCAAAACTAACTGCTTGAAAAAAATGATGCATGTTATTGACAAGATGAAAAGCAACGGCAATGAAACAAGCCCAATCTGGTTAATTACTAACACATCCTCTTCACAAATCCTATACAAATACATTTACAAGGTTCTTTTGATATACTTTTATTTGATTGACTTGTCAAATTGCAAATTCAAGTTTCATTTACCTTTCATATGCTCATTTGTTATATATGTATAGACGATGATATAAATATTTATATATAAGATTTGTTGTATTTTGAGCACATGATTTTTATGCATACTTGTGATATGATAGATCAATAAGCTAGTACCTTTGTTTGATGTGGCTAACGCGAGGGACTAATAAGTCCTCATAGAAACCAATCTAATCAATTATGAAATGATGATCTCATTTTGTTTGATTACGGCTTAGTACCTCTATGGTATCGATCAATATAGATATAATTATGTGTGATAGTAAGAATGTCACTATCTCTTATCATTTTATATGTTATATATGTTCACAAATTTTCATTCATTTATTTCTTGGATATGACTACTTGGTATCTCCTATTTGTGATATATTCATAATCCTTCATTGTCAAATGCTTGAAAAGCTATTCTCATAATATAATATTTGTTTTAATCTACAACACCTCTATTTACTCGTTTTATGAGCATATTTTCTTGAATATAATATAATATTCACGTCATATTTATTTGACAAGTTCTACGCGGGTTGGATATGGTTGTTTGTTTCGTGTTGTTTTATACTACAATAGTCATTTTGAGATCTTATCATGTAATATATACATATATATATATATATATATATATATATATATATATATATATTTCCCTATCATGCAATATATGTTTCACTGACCTCTAAGTTTGTTTATCTAAATCTATACTATCATTGAGTTGTTTATGCTCACCCAATTGTTATAGTATTTTATAAATTAACTACAAACAAGAGAGTAACACTTGAAGAGATCTTGCTTCTTTTGATATGTATGATGGTTCTCTTTTATTATCTCATATATACATAAATACTGTATTACTGTAACTAGTACTTTCGTAATTGTATTTTGCATAGTGGAATATTAGTATTTTTTAAAATTGATTTATTATATATAGCATGACAAGTTAAATGTATTCATCAGTCATTCTATAAAATGCTTTCCGAAACTCCATCCTATTGAGGTGCTGCTAAAATTTCTTAAATTTAATACAGTAGGGTGGGAGTAATAGTGTGCTATTAGAGCACAAGTTGGGTTTATAAATCAGTTTGTATTAGGAAAAATTGGTAGATAATAGCATGAGTTACTCTATTTACTTTGTTTGGCTAGTAGAATAAACCTAGTAAAAAAGATAAACGCAAGGCACCATTGCGCTATACTCCATATGATAAACATATTAATGAACAAAAGAACTTTGATGAAGCCAACCCGTCTTCTTTAAGAAGAGATAACTCACTTATGCCTAAAGAAAGAGGTGAATCTTCTCAAAATAATCGAGAGGATGCTCCTACTTAGACTACATTCTAGACATAGTATCTTCTTAGAGATAGAATTGCACCAAACCCCATGGCACCTCTAAGCAATATACCCCAAGTGGGAGGAGCACAGTTCGAAGATATGATGCAAATTGTAGAATTTCACTATATTCAATAAGACAATGAAACCATGCAGGTGATGAACTCTCTCTAGCAAATTTCAACACCAACTCCATCCATTAGAATCATTACTAATCGAAAACTGAAGTTACTAAAAGACATGCAACATCCCTACTTCAACTTCAATGCCCAATTTGTAGAAAAATCACAACAAGACATAGCATGAGAGCAATTCATAGGGCCTTGATCAAAAAACGATTGAATGCATGATGAGCTTCTACATCTGAAACAAGAAAGCATGACAATTGACCAAAACAAAGCTAAGTTTTCTAGGCTCACTTGCTATATCTAGAAGTTAGTGTCGAACAAATCAAAGAGGTAACAAATGTCTTTGCATGGATTCAGAAACTCCTTCACCCACCTTCACCTTTGGGAGCTTTCAAAGATTTTCAAGATTGGTGGACAATGCTCAAGTGATTGAGAGAGATTAGCTAACTACCCAGCTTCAGTAAGACAAAAGAAAAGAAGAATTTATAGAATAAAGCATAGTTCCAAAAAAAGCTAAAGCCATTTGATGGCCATCAAGCTTGAAGACAAGGTTATTCAACTAAAATTCTGAAAGTCAATTCACTAGAGTTTTGTGCCTTACATGTGGCAAGTTTAATGGCGGATAGTGTTTCTTAAAGGTTAGCCAATATTTCACATATCATGATTATGGACATAAAGCCATTGGATGCCCCTGAGCAACAACCCAAAGAAAAATTATTAATGCATGTTTGAAGCCAGCAGAAGTGAACATATGACTACTTGGATCAAAACAATTGAAGCTTAACAACAACAGATAAGGCAGCAATTAAAAGAAAAGGTTAATGCACTAACCATAAAAGGAGCACCTCGAGAATCTTCTGATATTTCAAATGTATAGTTATAGATCAAAATCATTTGAAATCTTCACACTTAAAGATCAAAATTATAAGTTGACATTTTATGATACCCAGGTTATCCAACTACGGATTTACTTTTCATTTGATATAGTTACTTTACCACTTGATGAGCTTGATGTGTTATTTGTATTAATTTGATTGCTGTAACACTATGAATCTATTAATTGTTAGCTTCATGAAGTGATATTTGAATTTGGGAACCAAATCCTTTAAAAGACGGGATTATGTAACATCCTAGAAAAAAACATTATTAGGTGGTCCCACGGCCCAATATGATGCCCCACCGCTTGAATGGCTGAAGATTGCTTCATATATGATATATCTATATACATATAATAAAATTAATATAAATTTATTATCAACAGCATATGCTCTTAGAAATAAATCTCTTTCTCTCTTATTTTCTTTCCTTATCACTCTTCCTCCGCTTCATTCATGAGAAGGGACAGCAACAAGCTAAGCACAAATTTCACGTGAGAAATCAACTAAAAGGCCCCGTTTGTCTAGAGGTTTAAAATTAACCTGGTTTAATTTTAACCAGTCATATCACATCACACATAAAATTTAATATTAAAAATTAAATTTATTTCACATCCTACACATATTACTAAAATAATAACTAACTTATATCACATCTCTCACATATTCCAACATAATAACTAACTTTATATCATATCCCTCACATATCCCAATATAATAACTAACTTTATTTCACATCATTCACAACTTTCAATAAAAAAATATCTCTATCCAAATTTAATTTTAACCTTCTTAAGTTTAACCTTACAAACAAACACACCCAAAGAGGTCTATCCAGATATGGTTGTCAATCAATGAAATTTTGAGTGTTCTCACGATACTTTCAAGGTCCTTTTAATGAATCTTACAACAACAACAACAACAACCAAGCCTTAATCCCACTAGGTGGGGTCGGCTACATGAATACTTTGTTTCCATTGCGCCCTATCAGTTACCAAATTTTTATCTAAGTCTAAGTAACTAAGATCACTCCTTATAGTTTCTTGGCATGTCTTCTTTGGTCTCCCTCTTCCTCTTTGTACATGAGCAAAATCCAATAACTCAAATTTTCTAACTGGAACTTCAATCGGCCTACGATTTAGATGTCCAAACCATCTAAGCCGACTTTCTCTAAGTTTATCCTCAATTGGTGCAACACCAACTTTCTTTCGGATATACTCATTTCTCATTCGATCCTTTCGTGTATATCCACACATCCACCTTAACATCCTCATTTCTGCAACATTTATTTTATTTGTATGTTTCCTCTTTGTAGGCCAGCATTCTGCACCATATATCATCGTTGGTCTTACTACAGTTTTATAAAATTTACCCTTAATTCTAGATGGAATTTTTCTATCGAACAACACACCAGAAGCATTTCTCCATTTTACCCATCCTGCTTGAATCCTGCTAATAACGTCATTATCTATTTCGCCATCATTTTGTATAATTAATCCAAGGTATCTAAAGCGCTCACTCTTCTTAACAATTTGATCACCAATTGTCACATCTCCAATATAAGTCAATGAATCTTAAAACCAACAAATAGTTTCTTCATTTCTTTCGAGAGCCTTCTCAAAACAATGATATAGCTCAAATCAAGTTCTTGTACTTATTATATTTATGTATATAGTTATATGTGAATACAACTTCATTTGATCAATTGTGTGTGCTAATAGAGATTAAATTTATATTGCTTTATACAGAAGAATTTAAATATTCTACTAAACAAGAAATAAATAATTTAGAGCTGCACATAATTCAAAAGTATGTATACTGATTTGCAAAGAAAGACTATATTGTATTGAATTTATTTCTATGTTATAGGGTGAATAACCCTAAAGCAAAGCTTTAGGTTTGACTGGGGTCGATCAGGCAAAGAATTTTATAATCGGTATTACGTATAGTGCAACTTTGGTATGTTGATTTGTAAAGTTAGCTTATTTATACATTTAAGATAGGTTATTGTATTTATTGATATTTATAATTCTGCAAAATGTTTTCCAATCCCCTCATTTTATTGAGGTGTTGCTAAAATTTTCTTGAATTTAATACGATATAGTAAAGGTGTAACATGACGTTTTAATCTTAGAGTTATAAGTCAGACACTGAAGGCGTGCAATACTTTGGAGGCAGCAAGTGTAGCAAGCAATGGATTATGAGTTCCAGTGCCTGGCATCTGGTCGATGATTGGCATACAGGAGTCAAGTTGATGCAGATGAGTAGACATTCATGTGGATAGGCTTGAAGAGGATGACAATAAACAAACAAGGAGAATGCTTAAGCAAGGTTTTTTCACTTCAAGCTAACTGGAATATTCAAGAAATCTCACCTAAGACCGCCCCTACTCTTCCCTTTATCCAAATGTCCATCCTTCAACCTGAATCTAGGTATACTAATGAACTTCAATTTTATTTCATTATGATCTATCTATTACAACACCAGAGGAGGCCTTTATATACACCATTACATTTGAAGTTTGAAAATAAGAAACAAAATATAATTATGAAGTTTGAAAATAAGAAACAAAATATAATTATGAAATACTAAAGAGCCAAACCTCAAATAAGGATGAAAAAAACAAGTAAAAATATAACCATCATTAAGTCTTTCAAATCCACAATCAACCATAAAACTTCAACCATCTAAAAATCCCAAATTCAAATATACAATCAACATTAATTAACTCTAGAATTGTTTAACCAAATTCAATTTGCCAAAATTGTCTCTCATGCTCCTTCATCTATCAAATCAAAGCAGCATGATCTCATCTCAACCACCTGCCTAATATTAACATGTTGTAAATTGTCTCCCTACCAACAAGCATCTGTGAGCCGATTGGAGATGTATGCAAGAGTCGTGGTGTAGAGATGAAGGGCGGGGCTTGTCAAGGCCGTGGAAGTCATTGACTTGATAGAGGTCTAGTATAGGCAGTTCAAGACAATAGGGGATGCATCCCGATGCAGATCTCTTTCTAGGTTTGGTGGCAAGTGGAAAAAAAATCAGCAAGAGGTGCACAATTTGCAGCAATTGGTGTAGGCTATGGCCAATGATGTAGATAAGCTGTGAGAAGAAGGGGTAATCGTTTTTGTACAAACCATGCATGGCGATGGGCTTGGCGTCAAACATGAAGCTTTATAGAATGGTTTGTACCATGTGGAAGTTTTACACTATGTGGTAGTTTTATAGAATCTTTGTACCATGTGGAAGTTTTGCGGAAAAGGAAGCTTTGAGTAAAGTACTACAAGATCTCTTTATTCTGCTAAATGCTAAAGCAAATACTCAAAACTTAAACTCTAATACCAATTGATCTAATATCAAATTGATGTAGAACATACAACGGGAAAGGGAGATGAGAAGAAAAGAGGATTAAAGGAAAAATGAGAAAAAAAAAGAAGAAAGGGAAGGGAACTCGAAAATTCTACTCATTCATTAAATTCTGCTCATTACAAAACTAGAAGCTTATTTATAGAATCCTATCCTAACAAACTAGAAAAAATAAATGCTGATAACACAAAATGATAATTAATAATAATTTTAAAGATAAATAACCAAATTATCCGAATGCTCAAATATTTGAATTCTAATAAAAATAAACATTAAGGGTCTTTGTTTGTAAGGTTAAAATTAAATTTAGATAAAGATATTTTTTTCATTGAAGGTTATGAATGATGTGAAATAAAGTTAGTTATTATCTTGGAATATGTGAGAGATGTGATATAAAGTTAGTTATTATGTTAGGATATGTAAGGAATGTGATATAAGTTAGTTATTATTTTAGTAATGTGTGTAGGATGTGAAATAAAATTAATTTTTAATATTAAATTTTATATTTGATGTGATGTGTTGGGTTAAAATTAAACCAGGTTAAGTTTTAACTTGAAAACAAATTGGGCCTAAATATTTAAAACTTAAATAAATTATCATCCTTCTTTAATAAATAAATAACTAAATTCCTTCTTGGGATTATCTAGATCGAAATCTACATGAAGTGCATTGCTTTACATATAGGTGAATGGAGAAGAATAATCCATATAGCTGAATCCTAGTAGCTTGAGATTGAGAATTTGTTGTTGCTCTTCTCGTTGTTGTCTGATTTTATTACATTAACAACAAAAAACCAAACTGTTCTGCTTAAATTGTTATTTGTGCAAGTGTGAATGTTAAAAAGCCTATAAAAGATATTCCAAATTTTAGGAATAACTTCTAAATTGTTCTGAAACAGAAAACGAAAGAATGTCGAAATCAGAAAGCTTGCAAGCTATAAAGGATACAAAAGAACGAGGTTGGAATTTTAATAATGTGCGAGTATTTTCTGTTATATATCAGTATTGATTATGCATGAACATGCCTACTTTCCTGGTCACTAGGTTCATTGTATCAGTTTCTCCAATTATACATATGGGAGTTCTTTTCTCTAATAAAGATTAACTCAATGGAGTTTTAACAATGTGCAAAATGGAGGTTTCGAGGCTGAAGTTAACAAGTTCCGCATTAAAAATTCCAACCACGAAGGGCATACATAATGGAAAATGGGTAAAAATTTGGTTGCCTACTAGAAAAGAATTAAAATGCATTTTATGTCTAACTTGTCATAGACAGGTAAAAGCATGAAGGAATATTTGCATACAAGCATAGGGAGAGAAATACATAAATATGAAAAAACATAAATGCAAAAGAATATTTTGCAACCTGAACGATTGTTTAAACCAGAATAGTAGTTGCAGCAGGAAGGCATGATCTTCCTCATCCTTCGAGCATTTGAATTTGGCCTCCTATTTGAAATGAAGATTACTCATGGTCATGCCACACAATAGAAACAGATATCAATTCATAAGGTATTAAAGAAAGTCGCATATATCAGAAAATCATACAGAAAATAAGAACAAGTAGACCATACTCATTGTTCCAAGAAACATTTAAAACAGAAAATTGAAAATGCAGATCTTTGGGCATGGTTAGCATCCAAGTGGATAAGCCGTAACCAAGTGCAAGCAAAGTTTTTAACCCACACACCTTACCCAATACTCAGCCATAGATTGGTGCACCAGCAGCCAATGCACACCTTATCCCCAACTCAACACACACCTGCACTCGAAATTGTACTCTACAATGTATACCAATCCAAGAAGATTGCTAGGAGTGGCATTACATACAAAACCCTTGAACTCTTCTCTACACAGTTATCAAAGGTTCCACAGGCTCCATCCATACGTAATCTATGCACACAGTTATTTTAAACTCCACCGGTCATCAGATATATTTCCATCATACCCCCCTTGGCCAGCACACCTCTTCCCAACCCCTGCTTATCTTTTACTCCATAACATGATCTAAAATCACTAGAAAAAATTCAAAACATGCTCTTCAAACTAAAAGGCCTCCTATAGACTGAAAAAATAAAATCGAGCCATAAAAAAAGTAGAATAAGGAAAACCTTGACTAAGGAAACCAGTGCTTTTTCTTGAAGCTCTTCAACAGGGACCGATTTCCTGGCAGCTTCTTGGCGAACAGGATCCTCGTACTGCAAAAACCAATATTTTCTTTTGATCGTGAACTCACATCTCTTTGTAACAATTATATGCACAGGAAAATAAGGGAACCGAGGTTTAACAAAAATCACCTGGAGCACCTGCCGCACGTAAGGCCGAACCCTCTGCTCAAACTTCTCCCTGTTTCCACTGGCCTGATACTGCTGGAAGAACAGAGCCTCCTCCTCAGCCTGTTATTAAATAGTGAAAATTAGCCGGAAAACACTAGAACTCGGCTATGAAAGCATGCTGGTGTAAATAAAGAAAAACCAACTGCCAACCTGCAGCATCCGGGCAAATTTCTCGTCGGATTTCTCCAGTTGCTGGATGGACACGGCTTTCTCCTGCTCTTCATCATCGATGGCCACCAATCGGAGCCCCTCGGAAACGGATCCGAGATCGGATTCTTCGTTAATGAGAATGTCACCATCCTCCGCGAAGAGCTTAAGGACAAAATCACACAAAGCAATTAAGCACATCTACACCACAAGAACGGAAGATTCATAGCGATGAAGAGATGAGGAGACGACCTTCTGCTCATCTGGCGGTATTGAGGTGAGCGAGAATATCTGAAACTTGAGAACCTAGACACAGAAGATCTGCAATCAGAGCAAGCAAACAGAATCCATCCCTAACGAGAAGGGATTGTGCGAAAAAGATCGGATACTTCGAAGCCGTCCTCCGTGTCGTAATCGACGGGGAACTCGGCGCCATCGTGGCGGATGACGAACCTTCGCGCCACCATATTTTTCTCGCTCCTTCCACTCTGCTTTCCCTTCTCTGCGTATGAACTGCGATCTATCGGTTTTATTCAATAACTAAAACCTCCAGTAAATATTCGCATAGACAATGCAATTTAATTATATTAGTCCCTAAAACATAACAAAATCACAACTAGGTCCCTCTAATTTAAATTTATGTACATATGAGTCCTCCATTTTCTGCAAATAATTCTATATAAAAAAAATATTTTTGCTAATTTTTTTTATCTTTTTATTCTCCTTTTCTTCTTTTCTCTCTCTCGCACTCTCACTCTTGTGGAGAGAGTGAAATAGAGATAAAAAGAAAAAGAAAAAAAAACTAAAATTTTTTTCAAAAATTTAATTGCATTATATTTTCAAATAGATAATTTCTTCGACTCATTCTCAAATTGAAAAGACTCAAATGAACTTAAACTGAGGAAATTTAATTACTATTTACCTTATAGTTAAAACTTAATCACTATATACTCGTGTTTTACTAAAATTAATTTTATAGAATAAAACGTATATCTAAAATAATTAATTTTAAAAAATAACAAATAAGATATTTATATTTTATTTGATATTACTGTATTGTATAAAAAATACGGTATTATATAATTATATTAAAAAATACTGTTAAATAAAATTATTTTATCTATTTAACAAATTAATATTATAAACTACAGTTCAAAATTAAATTGTTTAAAATAAACCATTATGTTGTATAAAAATTTTATAATTTTAATATATAAATAAAATTATTGTTATTAAATAATAATATAATTATTTATATTTTAACATTTTATTATACATATTATTTTTATATAATAATATTATAAAAATATAATATTATTAACAAATAACTAATATTTTATAATATATTATTAATTATATCATAACATAAATATAATAGTGTAAAGTTTTATATATTATTATATTATATAATTATTTAATTTTATTTATTATTATAATATTATATAACTAAATATTCATAATAATTATGTTATTTTATTATATATTATTTTATAATACGATTATTAAAATTCAATTATTCTGAAATATTTTCAACTTAATTAGCTGTAGCAAAAATGTTTTTTTCCGAAAAATTATTTTATTTAACTTTCTTTCACAGTTTTTTTTCAATTTTTTAAAAATTATTTTGTCAAAAAATATTTTTTTGATCAAAACATTTTTCCAAACACAATAATAATAATAATAATAATAACTAAAGTTTATTTCAACTTAAACCAACACATTTATTCTGCAAATGGGATACTATTTATATGTCTTAAATTAATATGAAAATCAACAATTAAGTTTATAAAATAACATAAACTCTAACAACAATAAATCCAATGCACAAACTCGATCCAAACCCAACTTAAAACCCATGTTATCCTTGACATGGAATCAAAATGATTCTAAAGTTCTAATGATGTCGATTTTTCAAATTCAGATTTGTTAATTCAAATACTTTAATTTCAAGCCCACTCAAAATAAATTTCAAATCAAGTCGAAATCAAGTCAAACCAATTCAAACTCGAAACCATTCCGCTGTAAGTCAAGTTTAAATGATTCAAATCACGATTAAGGTCACGCGAACTCACTCGAACTTGACTCGTTGCTCGCCTCCTCATCCACCAATTGAAAGAGATGGCCATCCCCATCAGCAACACATTGCTAATTTGGTTAATATTAAAATCAGAAATACAAACATAATTTTTTTAATTAAAATTTAATTTGAAAGCAAAAAACAAATGATATACAGCCTAAAATGAGAGAAATTTTTGTGTGCACAATGTGTGTCACGTCATCCGTCCGCACACAAATAAAATTAAGTCACGTGGCACGACGGGCTGCTTAAGATATTATATAACACAAATTTCTTACTACGTAGCACTGATTTTTTGCTACGTAAGACTACATGATATTGATGTCTTGTTATTTGAAGCTACGTAACACTAATTTCTTGCTACGTAGTACTGACTTTTCCTACGTAGCACTGATAGCACTGATTTTTTGCTACGTAGGACCACATAATATTGACGTCTTGTTATCTACATAATATTACGTAGCTCTATGTAGTAAGAAGTCAATACTATGTAGCAAGAAATTAGTGCTACGTAACTTCAAACAATAAGACATTAATATTATGTAGTCCTACGTAGTAAAAAATCAATACTACGTAGCAAAAGACAGTACTATGTAGCAAGAAATTGGTATTACGTAACTTCAGATAACAAGACGTCAATATTATGTAATCCTATGTAGCAAAAAATCAGTGCTACGTAGCAAAAATCAGTACTATGTAGCAAGAAATTAGTGCTACGTAGCTCAAAATAACAAAGCGTCAATATTATGTAGTCCTACGTAGCAAAAAATCAGTGCTACGTAGCAAAAAATCAATATTATATAATATCTGAAGCAGCTCATCGTGTCATGTGGCTTAATTTTATTTGTGTGAGAACGGATAACGTGGCACACATTGTGCACACAAAAATTTCTCACAAAAATGAATAAATTTAAATATGTTACCTCATTGATGTTGATTCCCTTGACTCAAGATTCCTCAGTCAGGTTGAATGCAATGTGTGAATGGCTTCAGCACCTCCTCATCTCAATGACTCATCTGTTGCTAATAGACTCCAACTCAATGAAGCTTGATCCTCTCTTCTTCTTCACATTCAACCTATCCATCAACTTCCTCACTTTCTCAACATCATTCCACCTGCCCCCCAAAGCATACAAATCTGAAACAAGAGTAAAAACCCCACCGTCGTCATCTGGAGCAGCAACCTGAAGAACCCTCTCAATCACCTTCTCAGCGATGTCGAAATTCTTATACTTCTTGCAGCCGGCCAGCACCGAAGTCCAAATCACGATGTTCGGCTCGAGCTTCATGCCCTCGATCATGGAGAATGCATCCTGCAGCCTCCCAGCATTCGCAAACAGGTCCACCATGCAGCCGTAGTGATAGATTTCTGGCTCCAACCCAAACTCCTCTACCATGTTGCAGAAGTAATTATGGCCGGCTTCGACCATTCCGGCATGGCGACAAGCATTCAGGGCGCCGGTGAAGGATACCGTGTTGGGCCGAACGCCAGACGCCTTCATCCTCTCAAAGAAAGCCAGTGCCTCTGAGCTGTGCCCATGGACTGCTAGCCCACAGATCATGGCGGTCCAGTGCATGACGTTTCTCTCAGGCATTTTGTCGAACACATAGAAAGCGCTTCTCCAGGACCCAGACTTCACGTACATGTCAATGAGGGAGGTGCCCAGCTGAACGGTTACATCAAAGCAGTTTCTCACCAGGTAACCATGGATGGAGTTGCCGGGGAGTCGTGGAGAGCCGGCGTCGGCACAGATGGAGAGCATTTGCACGAGGATCACTGGATCGGGTTTTGCATCATGGGAGAGAATCATCTCTCGGAATAGCGAGAAGGCGTGAGGATGATAATCCTTATGCATGTAGGCGCAGATAATGGCCGACCAGGAGGCGACGTCTCGCTGGGGCATTTCATCGAACAGCTTGCGGGCGGAAGGGATGTCGCCGTGGCGCTCGTAGGAGGTGATCATGGTGTTGCATGTGACGACGTTTCGGTGGGGAATTTCGTCGAACAGGAGGCGGGCGTAGGAGAGGGAGGAAATGGAGTACCCGTGAAGGAGGGCGGAGGCGACGTGGACGAAGGAGAGAAGGTTGGTTTTGAGGATGCGGGCATGGAGAGAAGGGATGAGGCCGCCGGAGCTGGAGGCGGGGGACGACGAGCAGTGTTTGAGGGTGTAGACGACTGCATGAGAATCGTATGGATCGGCGGCGGGAGGGCGGCGGAGAAGTCGTGCCTTGAAGAGGCTGAGAGCTTCCCAGGGGGAGGAGGCGCGGCGGATCGCGGTGGCAGAGGACGAGTCTGTGCGCGTTAATTTAGAGAGAGAAGTGGGGAATTTGAGGGCCTCCATTGCTTATGAAGAGTTTTGTGCGCGATGATCTGCATTGAAGTTAAATTGGGAAGTATCAATTTTGATAATTTTTTGAGCCAATAATTATAAAAAAAAATCTTGATTTCTTTTTTTTTTTAGGCAAAAAAAATCTTGATTTCTTTTTTTTTTAGGCAAAAAAAAATCTTGATTTCAACAGGAATAAATACTTTGCTATGAAGAATTTTGAATGAAAATCTTTTTTTTCCTTTAAGTTTGAGAGAAAATGAAGTCTCTGCTAAGTTCTTAATTAAACCTAAGTTAAGGCCCAGTTTGGCGCGAGAATCAAATCAGAACTAAAATAAAACTAATTTAAAAACAACAATAATAATAATAAATAAATTTTTTTTAATCATTCTACACAAATTTTCATATAAAAAAAATATTTTACTTCACATACTCAATAATTTTTAATAAAAAAAATTATTTTACATCCTAGACCAAAATATTCGATTCGAATATTTTGGTCTAGGATGTGAAATAAAATATATATTTTTATTGAAAATTATTGAGTATGTGAAGTAAAATAATATTTTTTATATTAGAATTTGTATAGAATGATTAAAAAAATTTATTTATTATTATTATTGTTGTTTTTTAAATTAGTATTATTTTGATCCTGATGTAGTCCTCACGCCAAACAGGACTAAAATTCTAAATTTTTGAAGTTAATTCTTTTTTATGAATTTTATTAAATTGTTATTTTTAAAAAATTAAAAAATATATATTTAAGTATTAAAAATATATTTAAAATTTTCTAATTGGTATTATAACTTAAAACATTTTTCTCTTCATTATATCAATGCTTACAATAGTAATTTATAATGTATAAATATATCTATTTTTAACAGTTAAACTTAAACAAAATTCATAAAAAAAAGTTGCATGAAAAAAATTGAGTAGAACACAAATTACATGTTTTTATATTGTGAAGCTCCCAACTTCATTCATTTCATTGTGACGAGACAATTATACTAATTATTATATTTACAAAATTGATGAGCATGCAATCACATAAGCACGGATTTGGCAACAACAAAATAAGAACTCTCTTGGCCTTGTTTGGTTTGAAGAAATTTTTTATCCAACGCAAATTTTAATTATAAAAATCAACTTTATTTCACAACTAACACAAATACAAATATTAGAATTGAAAGTATTTTATATTTTACATGCTTTCTAATATTAAAATAAATTTCTCTCTCATTAAGCTTAAAAAATAAAATATTTTTTTTCTTTTGTCAAAAAAAAAAACTTGAACCAAACGAGGCTAATAGTTTTAACCGAACTATCTAAAATTGTTTTCAAAAGACGAAGATATTCTACGTACTAGTTCCACTCACAGAAAAATAGCAAACAAAGTGTTAGCGAAGAAGAAATTTATGAAGTAGTGCAGAGGCCCTTGAACTACTTGTTTTCTTTGGCTACATCTTCGACAGTTTGTTTGGGAACTGACTGAATTCGCTCGTAGGGTTTTCTTGTTAGTGTTTCTCCTCTCAGAGCAGCTACATATCTATCATTGGTGTCTTCCTTGCGCTGCAACTCGCCAAGATATTCAGACAGTCTTTCCCGATTAATTTGCCCCATCATCTAAACAAAATTTATACAAAAGAAGTTAGTGTAACCTCTTTCTTTTTAATAGAAAAAAAATGAGTATGTTTGCGATAAAATTAGAGTAACATCAACTGAGAATAAGCCCAAAGAAAATCAGTTTAGATGGTTTGGGTACATAAATTGTAGCTGATTGAGGTTCTAATTAGATCATTGGATCTTGCTTATGTAAAAAGAAGACGAAGAAAACCAAAAAAGATATGATAAGAAATTATAAGAAATGATCTCACACTTAGAGCTAAATGAGAATTTGTTAATTAATAAAATGCAATAAAAATAAATAATTTATATAGCTGACTCCACATAATAGAACAAATACTTAGTTGTTATTGTTGTTGTCATATAGAAATTAGCATAATCTGATTGGGCTAATAAATATCTAATGTAAAACAAAAGGGAAATACTACATATAAAGGTAAATTGCCCATAGGTATTTATTTTAACCCAAAACGAAGAAGAAAGGACTAATTTTTATTGTGATTATCTCTTAGTTTGACAATAATAGTTTATTTAATATTTATTTTTGACATAATTTCACTGGTGTGGATAATAAGTAAGAATTTATTTTTAATTATTATTAGCCTAGAATTTTTCTAATTTAGTTGATGCAAATTGGTTATAAATAAACCTCCTATCATTTATAATTAGAGATTTTAGATAATTAAATAAAATTCTTTCTAATTTTCTCTTATTTTTTCCCTTCTATTATTCTCTCATTTCCCTATATACATTCTACATCAATAAGCCACTGATGTATTAACGTTTTTGCATGTTGGTCCAAAAAAAATTGAATCATTGCATATATGTTATCCATTTCAAGTTTCTATTGCCTTTTGGACCATCTGTCAGTTCCTTACATTAATTTTACCTAAAAAGGCCATTAGTCAATTATATATTTACCTAGATATCAAATCTTACCTCCATTTATTTATGCACTTGTGAAAGACTAATAAACATTTAAATAATTTTATAAAAGTATATAAAGTTGTCCATCAAATTGGACCATTCATGCAAAGCAAGCATACTACCTCAAGGAGCTATAACCTACTTAACTTACATATTGTATACACATATAATGTTTGTAAAAAATAATAAAGTAACCCCAATTTACTTTTTATTATTATGATTGATCTACTATCTTTCTGATGCCAATGGATCGTTCATAATCAATCATCTTTATAGAAATGCAATATGCAACTAGATTTCTAAAATATTCAATGAATAAACACATAAAGCAATACAAATAGCATCGATAATGTAAGTTTACATATCCATTCTCTTATTGAAATATTTAAATTTATATAGGTTCGTTCCATATAGGAACGCAAATTCGAATATTCAATACGTAGTCTTCTCCTTTTTGTGGGTTAAGTAATTGACATAAATGTTTTGAAAGGTGTTTTTTTTTTCTTTGAAAAATGGTAGAATAGCCCTAAATGTTTCTAGTGGTGAATGACAACAAAAGATGGAATAGTAAAACATGTAAGAGACAACACATAATTAATCTGGTTTAATTTTAGGCCCTGTTTGTTTGCCCGTTTAAAATTAATCTGGTTTAATTTTAAACATATAAAATTTAATATTAAAAATTAACTTTATTTCACATCTTACACATATTACTAAAATAATAACTAACTTATATCACATCCCTCACATATCCAATATAATAACTAACTTTATATTACATCCCTCACACACCCCAATATAATAACTAACTTCACTTCACATCATTCATAACTTTTAATAAAAAAATATCTCTATCCAAGTTTAATTTTAACCTTGTTAAATTTAACTTTACAAACAAACAGGCCCTAATTGATAACTATCAAATCAGAACCATCAAAAAAGGTAGAAAGGGAATTGTAGCATTAATAATATTCCACCAAAACTTGATTTGGTAAAATCTTAATCATTGAAAGATACATGAGAGGAAACAGTAACATGTCAGTTAAAGTACATCCTCATTGAATCCCACCACTATTAGTCTCTATAATGTAATTCCTTCTCATAATGTACTGCTTTCTCTCTATTTGGCCTCAACAGGTTGTAATTAGACCTGATTGGCTTCACACATTTGGTAGTTTCAATCACAAACTGAAGACAAACAAAAGAACTTGGAAAGAAATAAATATGTTGAACGGAAATTTTAAAAATGAGGAACAAGTGCATCAATTATCTATAGTGGATATTGAGTTTGTGTTAGTTCAATCACAGAATAAATAGGGAGCATGATTGTTAGCGGCTTTGGCTTCAGGGTAAGCAAAATTGGATTCGGACCATGGAACAGCTTTGGATAAGTGAAGTCATTCCGCTTGAAGCCATGTTGTAGTCTTGTAGATAGTTTTGGTGTCATAGCTTTAAAATGGCTTGAAGCTATTTTTTTTATTTTACTTCAGATGATGAAGGAAATCTGTTTGATGGATTCACTCAAGCCAATAGGCTCTGAAAGTGTTGAAGCCACTTATTAATTCTGCCTACCCAAACAAGGGCCTGACTCAACTTCGTGATAGCCACCAGAAGAGCACAAGATTTTACAGGAAAGCTCTTACAGACTACACGGGTGATATCACATAATGTGGAAGTGTAAAATAGATAGTAAAGAACGAAAATTAGATAATAATTGATAGGAAAATTGCTAGAACTTGATAGGAAAAGAAAGAGTACCCAAGATGAAGGTTAAAAATCATTGAATTCAGAGCACTAGCCAAACAAAAAGCCACCACCAAACACAATTTAAAAAGGAATCAACAAAGACAGATCAACAAAAACCACCGCCTAGAAACAAATTCCTTGTTTCCTCGTTCAGAATCAGATCACACGACAGATATGAATCTCTTTCAGAAACACAAAACACAAGCAGATGGGGTAAACTATCAACCCTAGAAATGAGATTAAAAGGTTTTGGATGTAAAGCTGATACGCTTACCAGTGATTCTGGGCGAGCATTCTTCCGGAGATGGGCCTCCAACTGCTCGTTCCGAGAGTTGGTGATCTGCATCACGCCGTAACCGATGACTGCGGGGACGACGCCGCACATCGTCGCGAACGCGATGAAGAAGGGCTTCGACTCCCGCGTTCTCCGCACAAGCCACCGCCATGTCGCGCTCTTCTCCCACAGAACCGACATAGATCAATTGATTTCCACTTCCACCGATCTCCGGCGACGAAAGAACGACAGAGCCAACAATCTCGACCTGACAAACTTTGTTCGAGACTGGCAATAACGTATTTGTCAAGGGCTGAACGGTAATTTAAAGATTAGCTAAACCGGACCGGGCCGGTCTTATACTATTCTTTCTTGTCAGGCCGGCCCATTGCTTCAGATTAATTTTATTAAAAAAAATGAAGAAATAAATTTGTTTTTTTTAATAATATTACATGAAATACAAATATATAGAAATTAAAGATCTAATAAAATTGCATAAATAAAAAGAGATGAAAATTAATTTATATTCTGCCAAAAAAAAATTTTAATTTATATTTCCATTCAAAAAGTTGTAAAAAAACGTGGATTTATTCTATATCATTGAATTATGTTTTTTTTAATTTAATATTTAATAAATGACATCAATAAATATAATCTTTTTTATTTGAAATTCAATAAATAAAAATTACTTATTTTTTTCTAACATATGTTTTAATTGTCCCAGAGATTTAAGTTGATTTGATTAAAATTTGAAATACTTTGAATCAAATTTTAATTTAATCGAGCAAGCTCGAACTCAAAATTGATCTAAACTCGAACAGTGCTCGACTCGGCCCAAATTTAGATGGTTGTTATCTTGCAATACGAAACTGACACTAAGCAGATCACCAACACTAGGGGTGGCAAAATGGGTTGGCGGGTCGGGTTTGGGTCGAACTCGAATCCAACCCGACCCAAATAGCTTCAACCCGAACCTGACTCATTTATTAAATGGGTCAAAATCCATGACCCAAACTTGACCCGATTAATAAATGGGTCGGGTTAGCGGATTGACCCGACCCATTTATTAAGTATTTTTTGATAAATACCCTACCCGACCCAATTATGCATAACCCGAATTCGACCTATTTAATTAATGGGTTAAAATTCACGACTCATACCCGAAATTTGCGGGCCAGATTCGGATCGAGTTCACAGGTCGGGTGATATTTTGCCACCCCTAACCAACACGAATCAGATTCGACGGTTCACGGCGCACGTATTTAAACCTTTCACAGGGTTTAACACGCCCTCACTGCGATCCTGTGGCTGCCAACGGCTCGGAAGTGACGACGGCGTGATGGCCGCCGGCGATGATATCCTCGACGACTCAGGCATGAAAGCCGTCGTTGGATCGCGGCAGCTGATGTCGTCCCGCTTCCAGCCTAAGATCAAAGGGAAGGTCACAGTAAAGTTGGAGTCATCGCCATCTCCTTCTCCGGCTTCTGTGCAGGGTCCGCCACCGAAGTTAGAGGAAATTTTGCCGTCGTATGATCCTGTAATGTCTCATTTAACAGCCGGAAATGGTGTGAAAGGAGCGGAACAACAATCAGGGAGCGGGCTTATGGATATTGATGAGGAGGATGTCGTGGTTCTAGAGTTTGATGTCTTGTTGAACCCCTCTCTGGATGATGAAACTCAGGTATTAGCATATGTCATTTGTTAGACTTTACTCTCTTCTAGATCTTTCCTGAATTTTTCAGATTTTGCTTATCTTGCATTGTCTAATGAAGCTTACATCTTTCCGATTTCTCATTTTAGTGCTTCATTTTTTTTTGCGAACTTTTCTTGCGTAGCACAAACTTTATGCATCAAGCAAACGAAATAAATAAAAGCTATGCTGCTTAAATATTTTTGTAGCATGTTTGCTATTGGTTGTTTGACCCGACCCCAGTACTGTCAGCAGCGAATGGATTGTGAATGGAGCTTGCTGTACAAGTTGGGCTAAAGTAGAAAGTAACTATTTCTAGAGTTACCCGCCATCTGATCTTTCATCCTTGGGATGCAAGGTTAGGGTCTGTTAAAACTAGACTTCTTGTGGGGTACGTCGAAGGGTAAGACACTTGAATTCAACGGGGATATAATTCTTACTTGAGCTCCATCAATCAACATTGTCTAGTGTTTACAGCTTCAAGATTTCTGGTGTGAATTAATAGAATTTATATAGAATGCATGTAAATTGTAAGTTTAAAGCAAGAATATCATGCAAAGTTTGTACCTACAATTTTGTTGTCCTATGAATCAACAACTATCATAGATATTTTCTTCCATTTGATAATTTTACAAAAATATCTCTCTAAAATATAAACTTGGGCGCGCCTCTTGTTGTGACCATCAATGCTTTCTCTATTCTATAACTCAATGCTGTTATGCCTTGAGATCTAGTTTTTTCTATTGCCACGACATGTAGCTTATACATCAAGTTACATTGTGTAACTGTTGTCTATTTCCAATCTTTGCATTCTATATCATGTGAAGTAATGCATTTTTGCTGTGAATAGTTCGGGAAGAAAGTAAATAATTAATTATAATTACTTTTACACTAACTTTATCAAACTTTCATAATAAGGTGTTGGATTTGTAGTATATAGAACTCAACTTTATTGTGATTTGTATAATCTTGTAAAATTAAATCTTTGAATGGTCATGTTTGCTATCTGTCTGATGTTTACAGCCTAGTTACTATTTAAGTGATTATTATTCTGTGCTAACTATTATTTATTTATTTTTTAGTTATGTAATTTGCAATATCCATTAATGCCTTCTTACCGGCCTTACGAACTGGATGAAAGATGCAAAAAGGTACTTTCTAGCACATTTTATGTTTTTGTGATATTAGAGGATTTTCTTGTATTATGTCAATTTGTGTGGTGAAAAAGGATTTTCCTAAGTGACATACTTTTGAAATGTATGCTAATTTCAGGTCAAAATGAAGCCATCGTCAGGACAATTTGAAATGGAATTGAGTTTGGATGTTGACAATGATGAGAGCTATAACAAACATGTTGATAATCATTTGAGGATAACTAAACAGGTTTTTGGCACTGTCTTGCATTATTTGGTTGCAATGTAGTAGATGAAACTTCAATTAACCATTGGTTTTATCATACTTCTTAAATTAACTATTGGTTCTTATCTTCATATTTATATATAACGAGCCCTGCAGTATTTGTGAAGTTATTTGCATATAAATGTGATGTAACCTTATCCAAGATTTTTCTCTAGAAGTAGTTCAAGGGTTTAAATTGTGTTTCTATTTGTTTATCCATTCTGCTTGTCATAAGAATTTTGGTAATCTGGCAAATGTTTTAGTAATGGACTAACCAGAGGATGTTTGCATGGGTGTGAACACCTTATTGCATATCCTTTTGGGCTGTAAATTTTGCATTTCCATGCTTTTTCTGTTTACCTGAGCAAATCTATGTCACCTGTCTTAGCATTGTTAACATAATTTTACCAATTGTTTCCACAATTCAGTTCTTATAATCACTATCTCTTGACATATCACATTCGTTTTATGTAAAAAAATGTGAAACAAATTTTTAATTTTCTGGCAACTTACCCGTTTCCATGTCCTCATTTGGTCGTACAATCTGTTTTTTAGACGTTATCTTCTACAAATACCTCTGCAAATGAATTTGCTGTCGGGGTTCTGAGAGGAAACAAGGTGTGCAAATGATCTTTCTTCAATGCATCTTTCATATATGTATTAGCATGCTAGGATTCTCTTTTATTTTTGAATACAGCTGCTTGAACTACATTTGGTCATGGCTGGTTTCTTGCGTAAGTTGACTGGCTATTTCTGTAAGTCAAATCCAATAGTAATATGCCATAAGTTTGGTGTTAGTACTATAGCAATGGAGTTTGAGGGAGCCATCCTTGTGTTTATTCCAAAAATGTAAGAGGCCTTACCTGTGCTCGAATTTGAACTAGTTTGGTTTATTCTATTGTTTGCTGGCTGTACTAAAATGAAATTGTGAATATTTCACATTTTCCTTTATCATACTTGAACTTTTCAATACTTAAGTACATACATGCAACAATTCTGTAGAAAACCATTAGTATTGCAGCTAAATTCTCACTTTTGGTTGCTGGATTTATTTAAGTAGTTGTGAATGATAAGTTCCATAAGCGTCAACTAATATCGTTTATGGCAATACGTTAATCAGTTGCATAATTAAACAATTTCAACCCAAACTAATTGAAAAGGCAATCTAACCTGTGGTGTATTGATAGTTCCAGGAAGTTTGCTTAGGTGCATTTAAATTTCAATACATTTCACACTATAAACACCATACTTCTTCACATTTCCTTGTCAAATCTGTTAATGTGGGATGAATTTCTCAATCTATTTACATGATTGCGTTACTTCCTGGCAAGTGTAATTAAAGGTATAGAATTGTACTATACTCCAGAATCATGGATTACTGTGAATTTTTTGTGTATGTGATTTTATTCTTTATAGTAGCGCTGTTTTTAGAGTGAAACCATGGCCGTCAGGCCATAATGGTGGTTTCTAACCAGTGCACTGGGTTCTGTTATTCATTTGGCTAATTAATGTTTTCCTAAATCCGCATGTGAAATAGTTTTAGCAAATAGGAGGGATCTCTTGAAAGAGCTCTCTCTTTTGATTTTGATAGCTTGTTATGTGTGTTTTTTAGTATTGTAGCTTGCATTATTCTTAAACAAAGCCTACCATTTCTATAAGCGTCTTCCTATGAAGCTTCAAGTGCAATTTGAATTTTTTGATTTACAGGAGAGTTTGAAGTTTGCTTCACTTTTCCCCCCTATTTTGCAGTTTTATGTGAATCCTTTGCATTCAATTGTCCAATTTCGGCCATCTATGACCCATGTAAATAGATATCAGATGATGAAGCAAGATGGCCTACATCTAGAAGGGAATTCAAGGCCTACTGAAGAGGATTTAGAAAATTGGCCAGAGCAGTCAAGTTGTAAGGTGAAACTTGATTTAGCATAACATCTCTGAACTACTTAACAATTTCACCCCATGATTGGCATAATTTATTTGCTTTTCACCATTGATAATTAACTAACTTGAATCACTACTACAGTTGACGAGGAATAGGTTGATAGATATCATTCATTTAATTTTTATGCTTTTTTAATAATATTATGACATATCGCTAGATACATATTACCTATCTCCAATTTCCTTTTTTTAAAAAATTAGTTTTATCAAAAGCTATTCGTCTTTCAGAATTCAAGGTTATAGTTATCTTAAGCAACTTTACATCTTGGCCTTTAGGTGTTAATTGTCACCAATCAATTTTGAGTTATTTTAATGTTTATATTCAAAATTAGTGCACTACTAAATAATGAAGGAAATACTACCATGCAGAAACTTTCTAACCTTCTTTCATCAGCTGCAAATTAATTGTTTTGGTTTCGGCATGCTTTCCAATTCAATTTTGAAGATTTATATTTTTCATCTCTTGATGTATTTAGATAAAACACGTAGAACTAGAAAAAATTTAAAGCTCATGTTATTTTAAGACCTTGCATACTTAGCTAAATAAGAAGTTATTTGATAGAGTGCAATGAAAACAACAGATTCATGTAGCAAACCTCACTTAAATGGAATAAAAGCTTGGTTATTGTTATTTCAAGTTTGTGGCTTGATCTATTGTGGATTTGGATAATCCATATTTCAAAACGAACCTTGCATGCTTTAATCCATATATGTACACGTGCGTGAGCACGCACACAGATATATATATATATATATATTCTGCAAGTTGGGTTGTATAATAAGAGCTTTTGACATGTTCAAACAATCATAGCCATGTCTGTATGGACTATCAAGAAATTAAGATATCAATTATGCCCTGTTGGACTCAGATAAAATATTCTACAGGAGTTATTTCTTGAAACTCTAATTCTTCTAATCTCTAACATGATTTTATCCTTAACCAAATTTCAATCTTGTAAAATGCAATATCAAATATTGCGAGAATGCGTCTCAATCTTTTTTAAAAGGTTGTTGAAGGCATATTTGATTAGCAATGCCAATATAACTCGTAATCAGGCTGTGTAAAGCAAACTTGAGAAGGATATGACCCCTAATGCATTATATTGATAATAGAGCTTCAATTAAATATTTGTGATGCATCAAAAAAAATTAAACATATTGTGAAACTTCATGTCACAAAGTTTCACAGTGGAGTCAGACCGAGGACTTAATCAAAACTATAAACATATTTTCAAACTGTATATTACAAAGATTAAAAAATTGAGTTAAAATGGGCATAAGCAAAATTACGTCAAAACCTTGAAGTGTGAGCCAAACAACTTCATTTTGAAGGTTATATAGCCATTTTAAGTTAAGTGTCTACCATTAGAGGACATGTGGCATTTGCCTTAAGCATGTTGTCTTAGAATGTCCTGTTCACATGCTTGTATTTGCGTTTCATTCTTGGTGGACCTTCATCTTCATGAATTGCATAATTTGGCCATGCATATATACTGGTTTTTTACTAAATCTCACAACTTGTCATCCTTATGGTTTGCATAAACGTAAATGTCAATTGTTGTAATATTCTTTTTTGCATCAATGGTTGAGTTGCATCTTTTTTGAGTCTTCTACAGAATTATGTCATACAGGGATTTTACAAAATAGTTTAGATGCGTTATTTTTGCTGAGTATCCGATTGTTTTATTAAGTATTATTGTATTGAATAGAAAAAGCTTTTTTCCTGTTCAAAACTACAGCAGTGTGTTTTTTAATCTGATCAAGTACCTGTAGATATTCTGCAAACTTAATATAGTTCAGCTACAGCTCATTCCCGTATGGTTTCATTTCTGGTTCTTAACAATTGCCTTTACCTGATGAAGTCTGTGCAGTTGGATGGAAATATTGCGAATGAGACTGTTGATGATGACAAGGTTAGAGTTAATTCGTGCATGTAACTAAACTATTAATACTTTTTTTTTTGAATCCAGAATCATTTCTTAGGAAACTTTTAGGTTAAATTAATACATTCTTCTGAGCAATTACTCATATAATGATTAATGTGTTTACTTTTTAAAGTAAAGATATATTCTGACATGCTGAAGACAGTAACTTGAATGAAATTGCATATGCTATAATTCAACCATTTGTCATTTTGCCCAAATGCTATGATAAGATAATATGATTAAAATCATTGTAAATGATTTCAATTGTCGTGATGTTATACAAATAAGCAGCAGAAACTAGAGCGTGGGATCCCTATGGAATTTGCATACACGCACACACACATTCTCTCTCTCTCTCTCTCTCTCTCTCTCTCTCTCTCTCTCTTTTATTCAGCCATTTTTCATTTTGGTCAATAATTTGCAATGATGAAATGGTGTGAACAAAAGATTTATAATGATTTTGATTTTCTTATTCTTATTTACAAACAAGCAGCGAGAAACAGTTAACATGGTTCTCACTTCTCTTCAGTGATGACCAATTTTTCTAGTGATTTTATTTAACTAATTAAGGTTTTTTTGATAAGTAGACTGGTAAAGTTATTGTTGGGCCATAACCTACAAACTTATGAAGCTTTTATGTTAGTTGGTTACCAATATGGGAGCCAAAAGTCTTCAGATCGAACTATGGTTACCCCAGTAGTTTTTGGCATTAGGTTTAAAAAATGCAGCTTATGTCATTAAATCCAGAATATAAAGCCAAACGAGCTTATGTATGACGGGACCTGTAAAATGTACAGTTATATGCCATTCCTACAATCTTAAGCTTTTAGGCAGACCTGTTGTCAGAGGTCCCAACACATACATTATTATGGCTGATTTTACTAAGATTTTTCATCTCTATGCTTTTCCCATAGTCACGTAATTTTGTTTTTCTCTGCTCTAATGACCTTTCTCCTATGCCCAGCGCTGGATTACCTTGGAGTATCATGGAAGTGATAGCCCAGCTTCACTCATTTACCAGGGAAAGACATTGGCAGAAGAGGGATCCTATATACCTTTTTCAATGAAGCCGTAAGTTTACTTTGTTTAGTGGATGCATGATTTATAGTATAGGCATGCTAAAGTTAAGGGCTTGTTACTTTTATTGCTTGCGTGCTATTATTTTAAATTGTATAACCATAATTGCTCCGCTCCCTGAAGGTCTGATTATCTGTACTCATTTTGCTCATCAACTTCAGGCTACAAAAGTAAGGGCCCTTCAAAAAGGTATATCAGTTGTCATTGACTTTTGTTTGCTTCTGTGTATTTCTCTTGCTAGCAATAGCATGCATTTATTCTTTAGATTATGCAAGTTAATTAAGGGTACAACTTCAGTTCATGGAAATCCATACTTATCAACCGTTTTCTTTGCTAATTTTTGGTGTTATTATTACTGTTTTTGTTTAATCTTTGAAACAATTTGATTTCGACATCATCATTTTGGCTCCTCTATATTTAATAAAGGTGAGAGTTGCTGAAGTCATATAACTATAGTAGGAATCATTGTGATTACATGTGATTATTTATCTTCTTTTTTTTTTTTCCTGGTGATATTCCAAAACTATGAAAACCTTATCAGGTAATAGAACACCAATGCTTATGTCATAGTATTTCAAAAGAAAAGCAAGTCACTTTTCAAGTCCGGTGAAATTTTTTGGTGCATTTTCAATAAAATTTAAAAATAGAGGCCTTCAGAGTGAACTAAGTTGGAAGAACAACAAAAACGAGAACAATTCTTCATCCCGAAGTAGTTGAGGATGTTTACATGAATTTCTACTTTCTATTCAGCTTTATGTAAAACATCTCCCATTGAGGTCAAGTTATTTGAGGTTAAGTGTAACTGTAATCCAAGTAATTTTTGATCTTCAACTTCCTCCTTGATGTCGTGACTTGTTCTCCTTGCACAAAATAAATAGATGAGTTTATATATAATAATCAATTGCAATAGACTTTTTAAATCTTTAATCAATTGAGAGCAGAACTTGTCGTTGCCAAATCCTAAATCCCGCATGAGAAATGAGGATGATTGTGTTAGGCAATTGATAGCCGGCTTAAATCTTGTCGAATCAAATTTGATATGAATCCTTTTAGTCAATTGAGAGTAGACTTTGAGGCGATGGTTTGATTGAACACCACCTCTCCAGACCACAGAATAGTTCCCGCTGCTTTGATTTTGAAAATAAAAGGCAGTAATGAATGGGTAAGATCATTTGTAAACCTAATGAAAACGTAAGTGTGGTTCGAGTTTCAGAAAATCAAAGTGTGGTGGTGCACATAATTTTACAAAAGCTGTTATTTCCATTGATTGCTAGGAATAATATTGATGATTTGATTTTATAATGCCTCTGCATTGTTAATCTGCATTGTTTTATTACTCAAGCTTTTAGGCTAAGCCCAGTTATTTCCTATGTCAATTGCACCATATGTCTACATTTACTTTTTTCTTGATGGAATACATTTACAAATTACTGCTATATGAAGAGAGACTGGTTTATTGAATTTGTTGTCATGAATGATTTTGCAGGATCTTGCTTGCAAAACCTTTAGAAGAACGTTTGAAGCTATTATTTTCTGAGGTTTGTCAAAAATTTTAAAAAATAAAATATTATTTCAATGTTTTGCTCTAATAGTTCTCTTTCCTGCAGTAATCATGGGGGGAGTGAGGACTTTGTTGTATATGTCACACTGGAATAACTAATGCTTTATGTGCACTTTATTTGACTTTGCTCATTCTTCTGTTTCTCTTAATAAAAAACATGTTCTAATGACATATGCCTTCAGCACTTTTACTTTCTATCAATAAAGATGAAACACACGAAGGTGCGCTTATTTTTAATTCTATTTGGTATTTGGTTGTACCGTTGTCAAAGTTCATTAGAGAATAGTTATTTTTAGGGAAAAGCTCTTTTCATCCATTTTATTGGTATACATCAAATAAATATACTGCATTTTTTGAATGTTTGATTGGTGTGAATGAGAATCTTCATATTGCTAGCTATTTCAACTTTTAGGCCACGTAAACTTCATTCCTATCAGTCCATGATAAATGATATCTGAAAATAGAACCTTGGAGGTTTATGGTTTTATTCGTCCATAAAGATGTTCTTCGTATCTATTTTCATATGGATTTTTGTTGCTTTCTAATCCAGGGTTCTGAAGTTCATAGTTTTGATACTCTTTTATATTCGGCTCCTACCGATTCTGTGGAAGAGGTTCTGAGGCTGCTTCAGCATCATGCATATTTGGTACAAGGGTTATGGGTAGCAAAAAGTTCTTTGCTGTATGAGGACCTTGCTGCCATCTATAGAGATTACGTTCTCCTTCAATTTAGTAAATACCCTGCTGTCCCTGATAGCAAACTCAAGGTGGTAAAACCTGAAGATTTTAGAAAATCTCTGTTAAAGCCATTGGCTGTTGAAAGAACTCTGTGTAAAGACTGGAAATTCGTTACAAAGGATGAGTTTGTGCCTTTTAGCAAACGCTACCCCGAAATTGTGAAGGAGCAAGAATCTGCTTGGTTAGCTCGCGAGAAGGAAATCATGGAAGCCTTACCTTCCGGAGGAAGAATCATTCCTTCGATTTTGAAGACCTCTGCTAATTTACGTGCTTGTTCGAAAGACTCCGGTTCAGTTGGGCCAGGACACCATAATGGTCGAAATGAAACAGTGAGCGCTGCAGGAGCAACCAAGCTAACAAGGGGCCAAGAACCTCTAGCAAAGGCTATTTTGGAACTTTTACAGCTTCACAAAGTTCTCAGGTAACTCATCTTTGGGTACCGTTTCATTTTTGGGGTATTATATGCATGCCACTTAAATCACTTGTGCTGCGTATTTCTCATTTAAATATTTGGATAACAAAATTTATCAAATACTTGTTACTATAATATCACGATACAAATCAGGATAACCCTGAAGGGGAAGTTAACTGTTTTACTATTTAAGTCGGGATAAGTTTATTAAACTGTTTTACCAAGGTTATGTAATGGTTACCCAATTTCTTTCCGTCTCCGATGACTCCTTCCAATTCCATGCTAAAATTAGGTAATTTGTTGTAGGTGCCTGAAAAATTGCTGTCATATCACGTAAAATCCAAGTCTTTCACCAGTAAATGTTTAAATACATATTGTATCCAAAACTATTACTCTCCTAAGATACGAACAGCATAACTTGAGCGTAGATTATAATAAAGTTCCTTTTTGTTCTGATATTATACAACTATTTTGTGGCTTAGATTTAATTCCACCTCCTTTTTTATGGATTCTTGGCATATGTATGTATATTATATGTATATATACGTACACATATATACATATGCTAACTCTACTCACTCCCATACTTTTTCGGTCTTTTTATTAGCCTTCTAGTTATCTAGTGAGCTGATACGACAAAATTTCTTTCATGGATTTTGCAGTCTTAATTCAATCATCCAAGGATTACAGGGAAAGACAAATGCTGCTCTGTCTGAGGTTGAAACTGTTATAGGTCAGATAGCTGACAAAATTCATGATGTGTATGTGTTGAAATCTTCAGGAAAATCACCACTAGATCAGCTTAGGTTGGTTTTTTTTTTTTTTCCCTTTTGTATTTAATTTCGAGGTATTTTTGTGTTAGTTAACCATATTATTTTTTTAATATATGAGCTTACTTCTGCAGAAATGTCATTATTGAATATTTTATTGGCAAAGGGGGGCGTAAAGCGAAGGTAAAGAAGCAGGAAATTAAACTAGCTGCCAAGTATCGACTGAAACGGGATATTTTCGATGCCGAATATAGTCAGGTAAGCAGAAAATTTGCGAGGATTTAGATTTGATTTGTTTTTAAAATTCATAATATTGAGTTTCAGTGCAATTTATACACAATTCTCAACTTTAAAGTATAATTATATTTCATATCATCCACATATATAATTTTACATTCCACACAGTGCATGTAATAAGTTTATTTCACATTATATATAATTTTTAAGATAAAATATCATCATAATTTTAATCTGATTAAAATTACCTTTTACAAATAAATACTGATTAACGTACAAAGAAAATTGGAAAGCGATTTTTTTTTTTTACACGGTAAGCATAACCTTATGGTAAGTTCACATTTTCCTTTTATTTTGTTATTGATTTGTGTGGAAGGAGAATTCTTTAAAGTTCTTTTGATTCCTATTGCTTAAAAGGTGCAACATGATTTTTTTTATTTTTTTTATTTTCTATTTGCAGGTTATAAATGAGCTTTGCGTGTCTAGTGGAGCATCATGGATGCTTAAAAGTGGTGCTCTTAAGTGAAGAAAATTTCACTGGCTTCACCTCATTACCATTTTTCCCCCCAATTTTTTTTTTTTTTAATTCTTCAGCATAGGTTTTAGGGTTTGTTCAATTTAATTAGGCATCATGATCTCTTTTTTTCACTGAGATCGTGATTATGTTTTTCTTTTAATTTTTTCTTCCTTATGAATAATTATTTTTAGGGGGATTTACATACAGAACACTGAATTCATCACAAATTACATATTTTACCATTTTTTAATAAATATTACAAATCACACTTTTTTTACATTTCTATTGTAACGTAAAACCAATAAGCAGAATGTGATATGTATAATATTTACTAAAAGATGGTGAAATGCGTAATTTGTGATGAATTCAGTATTCTGTATGTAAATGCCCCTTATTTTTATTATTTGGATCACTTAATTGTTGATGTAAGTAGTTTTTTTTTTTTTAATCTATGTTTGTGAGTATATTAGCTTATCACTTATTAGTTGCTCAAAATTGGAGTTCAACTTTTTAACTCCAAATAAACCATAAAGGTACATTTCCTCTGGAATTGATTCATAAAGGCAATTTAATAGTCTTTTAATCCCTTTCTTTTTTTGTTTTTTTGAAAAAATATAATAGCATCATAAATTCTTAAATTTTGAATTTCAGTTTATTCTTTAAACATATGCTAACTTTATTGATATATTGGGATATGTTTAAGGGGGGATTTATATCTGTTATTTTTAAAAAATCATTAGTTTTAAAATTCATTATTTTCATATAATACTTTTATTTAATTTCAAGAACGGGGTACTATTTGTAAATTTATTCTAAAAATAAGAGGTACTGTTCGAAAATAATAGGCTTGGGAGAGAATGATAGATGTTTTCGTAGCCATTGAAGTCTTTCTAAAGCTATAAAGGAGGGAGTAGGCAGAGGGAAACGGATTAGAATTAGCATTAGAAAGATTGTTGATTTTACAACGTCAAATTGGATATCCTAAACCTTTCTAAAAGATTCGGATTTCAGGTAAAAATCTCCGTCCTCGCATTTGTTCTCTCTTTGAAATATTGTCTACGAAAATATTCACAAACAGAGGTCTAAGTTGTATATATGCGTAAGATTTTTCGGGCCTTCAGGACCCCCGAGACTGCATCTTGTGGGAGATGGCTTCGGGACTTTGTGTCCTCGGGTGAACCGCCACGTTGCCTTTGAGTCTCGCGCATATCCTGGCACCCACAGTAAAAATCGCGCGAATGACGGATTGGGATTTTTGGATTGCTCTCGAGGTGTTGTCGTAGCGTCCCCGTGCTCCCCGAGACCTCCACTGCATTCAGTGTTTGGCATTGCCCTCGTGATGTCCGCGCGTCGGCTGCAAGTGCCTCTCATAGAGACTCGGAGTTCTCGAGAACTACTTGTCAGAGCCCTCGAGGTTGTCGAAATGTGCTCTTGTTTCGCGATGACGACCCTCGGCGTAAGCTTTTTGCGACCCTCGGCCGTAGGAAATTGTGATGATGCGCTTACGACCCGCGATTTTTTGCCCTCGTAATGCTGGCGTGGGTGTTCGCGAGAAGTGCAGGACCTCCCCTCCGAGTTCAGTTCTTCTGTAGGAACGCTCGTTGCTTTCCTGGGAATGTTGTATGGGAATTCCGCTGAAATTATTTTTAAATTTTTAATTTTGGTTAAATATAATGGTAAATATAAATTTAAAAAAAATACTCTCAAAAATAGAAATTTAACTGCTTCCATTCCCAGTGTTATACGAATTACATGCATCTGATGGTGGGTGTGAGTTGTGACGCAGGAGCACCTTGGGGACAAGTTCTGCGTGAACGAAGAATTCGTCAGCTTGAGATCTTCTAACCATTTAAAATATTTTTTTTTTTTTGAAAAATAAATTTTTATTTATTTTAATTTCATCCGAAGGTACAACGCACCTCTGCCACCGTTTTTTTAGGGATAAATAGCATTTGAGTTTTTTTTATTTACAAATATATATATATATATATATATATATTCTAATTGTAGAATTAAAAAAATTGATAGTTATTAGTTCAAGTAAAACTAAAGATTAATTCGTTTTCATAATGAATGTTACTCATATGATAAAATAAATTATTTTAATAGCTTCCACACTCAAATAATGTCTGCTATAAAAAAATTAGCTCACTCGTATTTTAAATCAAATTAGTAGATCAATTTACTTAATTTAAAAAATAGAGAGATCTATATATATATATATATATAAGAATAAATAAAAGAAATTTAATGTTATTTATTTTTTAAAATTACTTTTAAAATTATTCATAAAAATAAGAACTTGTCTTCTGTTGAAAAATCTCATTTATTTTTTAAAAATTATCTTTAAAGTTCTTCGTATTTTATGATCAATTCAATCAAAATAAAATTAATTTAATTATAGTCGAATTGACATACATATAGCCAAATAAATTATATATTTTTTATTATATAATCATAAAAAATGCAATTATGATCTATTTATATAAATTAAGTTATAAATATATATATATATATATATATATATAAATTTTTTTCTAATTTCGAGATTTCAAGTTAAATGTAAGAGTCCTATTTGGCGTGAGAACTGAAATAAGATCAAAATGATACTAATTTTAAATAATAATAATAATAATAAATAAATAAATAAATTTTTTAAATTATTATACACAAGTTCTAATATAAAAAAATATTATTTTATTTCACATACTAAATAATTTTTAATAAAAATATCTATTTTATTTCACATCCTAAACTTAAATATTTAAATTGAGTATTTTAGTCTAGAATGTAAAATAAAATTAATATTTTTATTAAAAATTATTGAGCCTGTAAATTAAATTAATAATTTTTATATTAAAACTTGTGTATATTGATGAAAAAATAATTTATTATTATTATTATTATTTTTAAAATTAATATATATATATCATTTTGATCCTCATTTTAGTTCATCTCTACTTTTTTGCAGCTACAGGGAGAGCTACACGCCACTGGGGGATCACTGTCGTGAGATTGTCCTCTTGCTGAAAGGGTCAACATGGGACCTGACGCGAACCTAACTCCGTGTGGCTGTCCCTGTTACCATGCTGTCCTCTTGAACCCGTGACATGATACAAACGACGCAATCCTTTGACTAATTTGACATGCTGGGCCATAAAATAAATAAATATTATTTTTTCCCCCCTTAATTTATTTCTGATTTATTTATTTTTAATCTAAATTTGCATTCTGATTTCTTTTATCCTTTCTGAGGTCCCACCATTTTCTTTTTACTTTTTAATTATGAATAATGAAAATTATTTTTGTTCGATGCTGGTACGTAATTTCGTCGATCAATCGGCAGTCTTTAATTTATGTATAATGTTGAGAGAAAAATACATCATATCAGAGTATTCGAATATGTGATGGTTAAAGACTAATTTGTCTGCTGGCTCTCAAATGATGTTTTTAGATAATTCGAAGGGTTTGGTCAAATTCGAGATTAGCTGAACATCATCAGTCGATTCCTAGCTCTGACACTCATCAGTCAACTCATAGATCATCCCCCTATTGTATGACTTCTAGGTCATAAGGCAAGAGGGCTGTTCGATGCCTATTTGGTTCTCATCTCTATCCAACTTGTGTTGTTCGGCTCACTCCACTTAAGAGACGTTTGGTTTAATGTTACCTTAATGTTATGTTGTATTATTTAGAAAAAGCAATTATTTGGTTTAATGATATCTATAAATAATTTTTTATAAGATTATAAAATTATTAATAAAAAAATCATGATATTTAAATTACATAATATAATACTAAGATAATAATGAACTAAATGCCTCCTTATTAGCATTCACCCGCTCAAAACACATCAAAACCACCCTCTTTATTTTTATCTTTTCTTAACAATCTCTCGAAAGATCCTTACTCCTTTTCCTTCATTTAAAACTCACCCTTATTCTATTTCTTTCTCCTTAACGAACATTTTTTCCGACACATATGGCAATGCAAAATGTTCTCATAGTAATTCGGATGCCATGGGATTACGACATGAAAAAATAAGAATACTTTTATGTGACAAATTTTGTGAAGGCAAGAAAAATCTCTTGTCAATTATTGACAACTTAAAGACAAGTTCATTCTTGTCTTGCTTGTTGACTTTAGAGATTATTTGCATCATTAATCAAATTGCTCAAGAATTATTATGTTATGCCATGCAAAATGCCAATTTTGATCAAAGGAGCCACACAAGCTCGTTTGGTTCGAGATGAGATTTTTGCCAAACACAAATAATTTTAACTATAAAAATCAACTTTATTTCACATTCAATATAAATACGAATATTAGAATTAAAAATATTTTATATTTTACGTACTTTATAATAGTAAAATAAATTTCTCTCTTGTTAAATTTAAAAAATAAAATATATATTTTTTATATTTGAAAAAAAAACTCGAACCAAACCAGTACTATAAAAAGGGAAGTATATATCCTAATCCCCTATTGATTGGTCAAACCCATTGCATTCCTTTGTTTGTGCTCATTAATTAATTTATTATTAAATCACCAACTCCATTGACTCCTCATGCATTTTTGATTATGACATGCAAAAAAAAAAAGGGTTTTTTTTGTATAAGTATTTATTATGGTACCTTTTATACTAGAATTAATGCTATAATTGAATTCATAAAGGGCTTAGTTACTTTTTCTATGCATAGAAGCAACTATGCAAAGATTGGCATTAGTTAGTAATTTTTGTTGGTTTAGAGGGGTGGTTTACCAAATAATATTGGTCTTAACCATAATTGTAAAATCATTATTATTTGTATTAATAATTATTTTGTGATATCCCAACCTACACAAAATGAGAACTTCATAATAGAGAGGTTGGAATGTGGGGCTTTGCTTTGGGAATAAAATGTAGGAATAAAAGAAATACATACACACACACACACACATATATATATATATATATATATATATATATAGAATCAAGATTTGATATAAATAAAAAATAAAAAAATGATATATTCTCAAATTGACTTGAAATAAGATTAGTATTTTGCACACAAATGTATTCAACTTAAAACCTTTTAAAAGATTAGTATTTTGCATCCTAGAAAGAAACTTACATATAATTATCTTCAAAAATTATTAATTTTGTCAAGTTAAAACATAATTAACAATATTAATGATTTTTTTAGTGTGATTTGAGAGATTTAACTTATAAGATACAAAGTTTGGACATAATATTTGGAGCGCGTTTGTTTAGCTAAGTTAAAATTAATGAGAGTGACTTTAATTTTATATACTATATCATACATAAATATTGATATTAAAAATTTTAAAAAAATTGAATATTACTTTTAATCTTTTTCAAGTTAATATTTGTAAATAAACATCGAAGGTGTAGATTATATATTTTTTTTATCTATATCACATATGATAATTAAATAACATATGTACACGTACACTAAATTTAAGGAGATTTCAATCCTTAACTATATTTTGATTTGAAATTGTTTTTACTAACTATTAGAATCCGAGGTACACATACGACTCAAATATTACTAGATTGACTCAATAAGATGAAAGGATGCACCGATGATAAAATATGTGGCTAAGAGATGTATCATTTCATATAGCACGCATATGATTATTGTAAATAACTATAAGACCACTCGTATGAAAAATATATATATATAAAAAAAAAATCATTCTTCGCTTTTCATACTTGAGAGTTTGTAGTACTAAAAGTTACTGTCTAAGAGAAAATCTCTATTATACGCATGCATTAAGATCGTAAAAGACAAAGAAAAGTTATCTAAGGAGACGTTTGGTTCATTATTATCTACGTATTATGTTATGTAATTTAGATGTCATCTTTTAATTAATAAATTAACAATCTAATAGAAGATTATTTATAGATGTCATTAAATCAAATAATTATTATTTTTAAATAATATAATATAATATTAAGATGAAATTGAATTAAATATTCCTAAATATTTTCTAATCTTAGCATATTAAAAAAAAATCTGGAGAATTGACCACATTAATTTTTAATATCAAATTTGTTTAAAAATTTTAAAAGCACAATATTTGAAAGTCATGAAAAGAAATAATATTTTAATATGAACGTGGAATGGAGCCGATCGGGTTCGGTGGCTCGGACCCAGTGACGTCACTTATTGTCTTCTAATAACCACAAACAAATTTGATATTAAAAAAAAACAAGAACAAAAAAAAAGATGAGTATTTTTTATACAATTTTATGTAATAAAAACACGGGATAATTACCTACATGCCACACAATTTAATTTTATTTATATCTTACCCATCCATTCTTAATTAATTACGCTATGCATACTCAAAATATTACAAAATCTTACATACACACATTTGAGTTAAAACTTAATCAAAATCTATTTGAAAAAAAAAATATTCTGTTAGTAAATCATTAAAATTATATTTTTACTATTAATAGTACATATTTTTCTCTTCCTCAATACTACACTAAAGCGCTGATTTATCCTAAAATCAATTCACGTCGCAGATGTCTCCTTCCTTTGCCGTCACCTAAACATTAAGATTTTAAAATTTTCACTCAAAACATATTTAAATATCCTTAAAATAATATAATGAATTGCTCAGATTTTTTGTAATCTAACTATAGTTAGGTTATTGAAAAATTATGATTATTCATTATAATAAACATAAATTAAAATATGTGTATATAAAATTTTATAATATTTTGAGTGTGCATAGCGTAATTAACTAATATGAATGGATAAGATATAAATAAAACTAAATTGTGTGACATATAGTTAATTATCCCAAATATATATTATGTAAGTTTTACGTAATAATGAGAAAACATTGAAATACTGTCGCAATTGAGCTCTAACGGTAAAATTAATATCTCATTCAAACTTAATAATTTTTCTTTTAGTCGACTAATATTTTGACCAGGTGAGTTAACTTCTAGACGTGTCAACTAAATTTACTGTGTAAATAATTCTTATTAAAGCAAAATTAGTATGAATAGTAATTAAATCAAATTTATTTAAATAAATAATTGACTTTTGCCAAGTTACTAAAATCAAATTACAGTAAAAAATGGATGATGAAAATCACTCAATACTCCATTTTTTCAGTTTTAACTTTTAGGCTTTGGCACAAAAATAATAATAATAATAATAAATAATTTTTTAATCATTCTACACGAATTTTAATATAAAAAAATATTATTTTATTTTACATAATTAATAATTTAAAATAAAAATATCAACTTTATTTCACATTGTAGACCAAAATATTTAAATCAAATATTTTGATCTACGGTGTGAAAAAAAATTTATATTTTTATTAAAAATTATTGAATATGTGAAGTAAAAATATTATTTTTTATATTAAAATTTATGTAGAATAATTAAAAAATTATTATTTATTATTATTATTTAACTAATACTATTTTGGTCTTCACATTAAACATGGCATTAAAGCCTCTTGGCATCAAAAACAGAAAAAAAAAAAACATTTAAGCCTCTCTTTCCTCTTATAATAATTCAATGCATATTTCCAGTTTACACATAATATTTGAATTTACATATATATAATATAATATAATATACATATATTATGATATATAAATATGTGCATGAGCTGGACGCCAGTTTGAATGATTTATTCCCTGGAAGGATTTGATCTCAAACAATTGGACTCCCGTGACATTGATTCCCAATAATTTATCTATTAATTTATTATTATTTAAATTCATAAATTCTTATACCATAATCTAACCTTTAATGGTTCATGCCCAAATTAAATAAAATTATTATTTTTTAAATAAAATAATTTATATAATTCTCAATAAATTAATTAATTTTATTTATTATTCTCATAATTAACTTTATTTTTTATACATATATATTTCAACAAAAAAATTATACTTTTTTATAAAAAAAAAATTAAATAAAAACCAAACAAGGGCTTTAGGATTTGATTCCAATGGAGTTGGAGTGAGGAAAAGTTAAAATTTAAAATTAAATTATTCAATTTTAAGTTAAGTTCAATTTAAGTGAACCAAAAATTTTTATTTTTGAGAAATGATACTTAAATGTAAGTCACAGTTATTTTTAAATAAGGTAGACTACTATAAATTTATTTGTATATTTGTGTGCATTTATATAATAAATTTTAAAATTTTTTAAATATACATTTAATTTCGAGTGAATGACCTTCAAGCAATAAAATAATCAAATTAATTTTACATAAAATAAAACATAAATAAATTGCAAATTCTTTTTAAATGAGAATTGTCTACATCCTAAAAAATTTAAATATTACTTACATATTATTTTATTGGATGATATATAATTAAAAGTAAACATCATCAAAGTTCCAGAAGTTGGCTTAAAAATATTACATTGGTTCATAATTTTAAAAATCTTCCAATAAAATTTCTAAAGTTGATATTAATATTTTAATTAAATAATTTTATTATTTTTTATAAAAATAAATTTTAAATATAAAATAATAAAAAAAAAAATCACCTCTAAATCCCTGCTACCATGACGATCCTGCATGTGTAGCTCGAACGAGGATGAGCTCAGGGTCCAACAGCAAAAATTTAGAGGGGAGAGACGATATTTTTATTATTTTATATTTAAAATTTAAATATTAAAATAAATTTTATTAAAACTTATAAAAAAAATCAAAATAGGGATTAAAATGAAAATTTGAAAACTAATTGATATTACTCCTAATTTTATAATTGAAAATGAGTATAACATTTAAATAAAACTGCCAACCCTACACCCAACAAATTATTAATAGCCAAATTAATTTTTAGTAAACTATAGTAAGACGCCCTCGAAGATGTAACCGCTATTTAATGCCCGAAAAATTTAATTTCACATTTTGAAAGAGAATTCAATCAATTTCTCTTCCCCCGGTTGACCACCTGCTCGCAAACACCGAACACCAATTTTGTCCAGTTAAAGTACGCCACGTAGGACGTCTAGCTACAGAAACGGCTACAGGGAACTGGAAAGCCGATTCCCCTCGTTCCGCTGCTCTCTCACATTAACGGCGTCCCCACGCGAACCCCCCGCCGTGACCACCCCCACCCTCCTCCCCCCCGACCCTTCTCCGACCATCCTCGCTTTAATATTCGCGCGTTCTCTCTCGCTGATAAGCCGGGCTGGGTGGCGCCATTAAATGCCCTCCCTCGATCGTCTCCACCGTTCGATTCTCTCGAGAGATCGAACGCTAGAAGAAGAAGAAGAGTCTCTCTTGCTGCATTCATGCATGAGAACACTCCTCACTCCTCAGAGCCACTCTCCCTAAACCATGGCCGGCGGCCTTACTATTCTCCTCCTCCTGCCCATAATTCTCTCCACCGCCACCGCTATCCCCGGCGACGATCCCCTCATCGTCCTCCTACAAGTGAAGAAATCCTTCTCTCAAGACCCATTGCATGTGCTCGCCGACTGGTCCCCTGCGACTAACCCGAACCACTGCGATTGGACCGGCGTCCTCTGCGGCGCCTCCGCCAGTGAGGTGGTCGCCCTCAACCTCTCCGGCGCATCACTCGTCGGCACCGTACCACTCTCTGTTGCTCAACTCACAGAGCTCACCGTGCTCGACCTCTCCACCAACCGGCTCACTGGCGAGATTCCGGCTGAGCTCTCAAAGCTCAGATCCCTCACATCCCTTCTCCTCCACTCGAACCTCCTGTCCGGCGAGATCCCGCCGGCGCTCGGTGAACTCGGCGGACTCGAAGTCCTTCGCTTAGGCAACAACGCACGCGTTTCCGGCAGGATTCCGGAGGCCCTCGGGGACCTTCAAAATCTAACGGTTCTCGGTCTAGCCGCCTGCAATCTGACCGGTCCAATCCCGAGCCGGCTCTCCCGGCTCACCCGGCTCCAGACCCTGGCTGTCACATCGAACCAGCTCGACGGTCCGATTCCTCCGGAGATCGGGAGCAGCCTCGTAGACCTCAAAGTGCTGGCCGTCGCCGGAAACAGGCTAACCGGCCGGATTCCGCCGGAGCTCGGAGATCTCTCCCAGCTCCAGACGCTGAACCTCGCGAACAACTCGCTGAGCGGTTCGATTCCCGGTCGACTCGGCCGCCTGAACCAGCTGCAGTATTTAAACCTGATGGCGAACCGGCTCGACGGTCCAGTTCCCTTATCACTCGGTCAATTGGACCGGCTACGCGTGCTTGATCTTTCACTGAATCGGCTCGAAGGCGTTGTTCCGGCTGTGCTCGGCGACTTACCGGAACTCGAGTTCCTGGTTCTCTCCGGCAACCAACTTTCCGGCGAGCTGCCGGAGAATCTCTGCCGAAGGAGCTCAAACAGCCTGAAGCATTTCATGGTTTCCGACAATAAGCTAGACGGCAAGATACCAGCGGGACTCATGCAATGCCGGTCGCTTCTGCAGCTGGACCTGGCAAACAACAGCTTCTCCGGCGAGATCCTGCCAGAGCTCGGTGAACTCTCCAATCTCACTGATCTCATCCTCAACAATAACAGCCTCTCCGGATTCATCCCCCGTGAAATTAGCAACCTCAGCAACCTACAATCTCTCGCTCTCTTCCACAATGATCTTCGGGGCGAAATTCCAGCGGACATTGGCCTGCTGCAGAATCTGGAGGTGCTCTACCTGTACGAGAATCAGTTAACTGGCGAGATCCCATCCCTGATCGGCAACTGCTCGAGCTTGCAAATGGTGGATTTCTTCGGCAACCAACTGACTGGGAAAATTCCCAGTACAATCGGCCTGCTGAAGCAACTCAGCCTTCTTCACCTCCGGCAGAACTTTCTCTCCGGCGAGATCCCCGCTACCATTGGCAACTGCCGGCAGCTTACCATTCTCGACCTTGCTGACAACAATCTCTCCGGCGGGATTCCAATGTCGCTCGGCTTTGTAGAGTCATTGGAGCAGCTCATGCTTTACAACAATTCACTGGGCGGAATCGTGCCCGACGGGCTGTTCAATTGCAGGAATCTAACGAGAGTTAATCTCTCCAACAACAGGTTTAATGGGAGCATTCTCCCCCTCTGCGGATCGAGCTCTCTCCTCTCCTTCGATCTAACCAACAACTCCTTCAATTTCAACATCCCTGCTCAATTGGGAAACTCTCCTCTGCTCGAGCGGATCCGACTCGGTGAGAACCAGATCGCCGGCGGGATCCCATCAATGCTCAGCAGGATTGAAGCTCTCACGCTCCTGGATCTCTCCGGCAATCTGCTAGCTGGGGAGATACCAGAGGAGCTCTCTTCCTGCACGAAACTCACCCACATTGATCTCAATGGAAACCGGCTCACCGGCGGGATCCCAGCCTGGATTGGACGATTGCCGGATCTGGGAGAGCTCAAGCTCTCTTCTAATGGCTTCAGGGGAGTTCTTCCTCCAGAGCTCTTCAACTGCTCCAAGCTCTTGCAGCTGAACCTTGGAGACAACCTGCTCAGCGGCGAGATCCCTTGGGAGATTGGCAATCTTGCATCCCTTAACGTGCTTGATCTCGCAGGAAACCGGTTTTCAGGCCGGATTCCAGCTTCGATCCGAAATCTCAGCAAGCTCTATGAGCTACGGATGTCGCAAAACTTCTTCACCGGAGAGATTCCGGCAGAGCTCGGGGAACTATCTGAATTGCAGAGCCTGCTGGATTTGAGTTTGAACAACCTCACCGGCGGAATCCCTCCGTCGATCCAATCTCTCTACAAGCTGGAAGTTCTTGATCTCTCTCACAACTCTCTAACCGGCGAAATCCCGCGCCAGATCGGCCATATGAGTAGCTTAGTTGCGCTGAATCTCTCCTACAACAAGCTATCTGGCAAGCTGGGAGACGAGTTCTCCCGGTGGCCCTCGCAGTCCTTCGCCGGAAATCTCGCCCTCTGTGGCCACCCTCTGCAGCAATGTGCCGGCTACTCACCATCCGGCCACCACCGGGCGCCGTCGATGAGCCCTGCGGCGACTGCCGTCGTTACGGCGTTGGTGACGATTGCAGCCCTGTTCCTAATCATAGCTCTCGGAATCGCGCTAAAACGGCGGTGCTCAAGGAAGAAGGCTGAGGTGAACTGCGCGTACAGCTCGTCGAGCTCCTCGCAGGCACAGCGTCAGCTGATCGCAAAGGGATCGGGGAGGCGAGAGTTCCGCTGGGAGGCCATCATGGAGGCGACGAAGAACCTCAGCGATGAGTACATGGTGGGCGCCGGTGGATCCGGATCCGTCTACCGCGTGGAGCTTCCCTCCGGCGAGATCGTAGCCGTGAAGAGAATCTTCACGCACGAGGACCGCGAGCTGTTTCTGACGGAAAGGAGCTTCGCAAGGGAGGTGAAAACCCTGGGCAGGATCCGGCACCGGCACCTGGTGAAGCTGCTCGGCTTCCTCACTGGCTCCGGTGGGAACCTCATCGTCTACGAGTATATGGAGAACGGGAGCGTGTGGGACTGGCTCCACCGGACGGCGAAGAAGAAGAAGGAGCTCACCTGGGAAGCCAGACTCCGGATCGCCGTGGGGCTCGCCAGGGGAGTGGAGTATCTCCACCATGACTGCGTGCCGAGGATCGTGCACAGGGACATCAAATCCAGCAACGTGCTGCTCGACGGCGACATGGAGGCGCATCTCGGCGACTTCGGCCTCGCGAAAGCCCTCACGGCCGGCGAATCCAGAGGTCGCTCCGAGTCCGCGTCCCTCTTCGCCGGCTCCTACGGCTACATTGCGCCAGGTAAGTGACGATTCTCATCGCCTCTCGCCGATTTTTGATGAGCATCTATGGAGCACTGAAGGGCGTTTGATGAAATGCCAGAGTACGCTTACACGATGAAGGCGACGGAGAAGTGCGATGTGTACAGCATGGGGATCGTTCTGATGGAGCTTGTCAGCGGATTGACTCCGACGGACGGGAGATTCGGCGGCGACGTGGATATGGTGAGTTGGGTGGAGAAGGCGGTGTCGGCGCCGGCGCCGGCTCGGGAGGAAGTGGTGGATCCATCGTTGAACCCTCTGGTGGCGGAAGAGGAGGCGGCCGTGGCAGATCTGCTCGAGGTGGCGCTACAGTGCACCAGGATGGCTCCGGCGGAGCGGCCGACGGCGAGAAAGGCGGCGGATCTTATCTCGAACATAGCGGTTAGGGTTTGTAGAGCCGGATCTGCGAAGAGAAAAGCTTAGGGTTTCGGTTTGACTTCTCTGATCTAATTCTAACTGTTTTTTTTTATATTCTCATTCCGAATTAATGATCTGGTTTTCTTGATTATTTACATGCCAATTTTTATTCAATGGATAACTTCATAATTTAAAAAATATGAGATTTGAGATTTTTTTTTAATAAAATTTGAGATTTAATTTGAAATTTATAAACATCTAAGTCAGTTGATAATCCGGGAGTATTAAAATTTAAAATATTTTTTAATTAATAAAATTTAAAAGATGACCATTAAAAAAAAATTTAAATGACAACATCTTCAAATTATATATATAATATAAAGTGAAAAAAACTGTATGACGTCATTATTGCTTTAAATTTTTAGTTAGTGAAAAAATGATGAATAAATTTCTTGCATAAAATTTGAAAATTTGAGAGAGAAATTATGATCAAAGGACTACTTTAATGCATTATTCACTATGAGGACCAATTGATAAGTTATTAGCAAAATTTATTTATAAAATTAAAATAATAATTCGACTAATTGGATAGGTCTAAAATCAACATATCCGGTGAACTAGATGGATCTATCAAACTAATTAAAATTCATAAAAATGTAGATAAACTTAAGAAATATTTATTAAAATTTTACATTTTCTCAACTCAATTGTTTTGATTATTTGTGTGAATTAAGTAAGTTTAATTATAGTTTCATAAAAAATTAGTAGAAGTTTTAATTTTTTTTCTTTCAAAAAATACCCAATTTGCTTTCGGAGAGGTAATGCCTAAGCCGGAACAAATCACTAGTGGTGAACTTTCACGGGGGCCACTGTAGTATCGTTCAATGCAGTGTTTTTGCTCCAACATTTTAAACGTAGATGCCCCCGGGCGTACTCAAGAAGATCAAAATCAAGTTAGTAATTCATCACTCTCACATCCATTATTCCAAATCTTGCGAAACAAAATACTTGAGTTCCACGGGTATCACCAATCTACTATCGCATGGCAGTTCCTGGATTTAAATAAATAGTAATACAACAATAATAATAAATTTAGCCTTTATTCCACTAGGTGGGATCGATTATATGAATCTTTTGCTTTCATTTTTTGGTCATTCTCTTCCTCTTTTTACACTGATAAAATTCAACGATCCAACTTTCCTTATGAAGGCTTTTATTGGTCTATAACTTATATGTTCAAACCATCTAAGCCGACTTTTTCTCAGTTTATCTTCAATTGAGGTCACTCCAATTTTCTTGTAGATATATTTATTTCTCATCTTATTTTTTTGCATATACTTGCTCATCCATCTCAGAATCCTTGTTTCTATATTTATTTTATTTGTATGTTTTTGCTTTATAAGTCAACATTCAGCATCATATAACATTACTGACCTTATAATTATTCTATAAAATTTACTTTTAAATTTCAATGAAATTTTTTATCACACAATATACTAGATACATTCTTCCACTTTATTCATCCTTCTTAAATCCTGCTAATAACATTCTATATATTTCACCATTATTTTGTATGATCGATCCAAAATATCTAAATCATTCTCTTTTTCTAATAATTCGATCATCAATTGACATCTCCTAAGTACAAGTGCTCTTTTTTTAATTAAAATTACACTCTATATATATTCAATTTTAATCTATTAAGACGAAAATATTTATATTCTAATGTATTTCTCTATAACTCGAGTTTCATCTTAAACTTTCTTTAGTCTTATCAATGAAGAGAATATCATTTACAAAAAACAAACACTAGGACATTTTTTTTAAATGTATCGAGTCAAAACTTTCATAACTAATACATATTGATATGAAACTAAAATAAAAAAAAAAAATTACTGAACCTCTATTGTGTTCGAACACATATAACAACTCTTTATACGTATCCTAAATAACTTAAATGTAAACAGTGCAAACATCTTTCATTGCTAAATCTTTTCACAATATTTTTCTTAGAATTTTATTATAAATTTTTTCTAAATCAATGAAAAATCAAATATAAATCTTCTTTTCTCTCCCTACACACCTCCATCAAAGCTCTCAATAAATCTCGTCCGTGGCTCCCCTCCGGGCTCCAGCGTCCGCTGCCCTCCGCTGCTCCGACCGCCTTCCTCTTTCAACCTAAATAGACTCAAGACAGAGACGGAAGATATCTCGGAGCAAAACATCGCCGGAGCTTCCTCCTCGTCCTCCTCGTCCTCCGGCGTTGACCCGAGTAGTCCCCGGAGCTCCTGCTTGCTGATGAGAACCTTCACCCTCAAAACGTCGCCGCCGCTGTAGCTATGGAGGAAGAGTGGCAAGTCAATTGTAGCTCCGCAGGTCCCGCGGCTGCCTTGCTGATGCTTTCGCCTCCTGCACAGCCAACTGTTAGTAGCAATCTGTCCACACCACCAATTAGACGGGAGGAAGAAATGGATGAAGACTTAACTGGTGTCGTTGCAAATGATGAAGAGAAAATGGAAGACGCTGACTATAGCAGCGATTTGGAGCGTGAACAGCAGTTGTATTTCAGAGAAGAAGCTATTCAACCTACAAATGGCACAGCTTGTGGAGCTGATTGCGGGAGAGGAGAACTAAAGTCAACTGTGAGCAGTGTAAGCATGTTATATCAGCATCCAGGTCAAAAACAGTGCTCACAGGCTGTTCGACGAAATGCTGCAGTGAGCACAATAATTGAAAATGGAAGCAACAACAATCAAGGAGCCAACACGAGCACAACGGAGATTGTTTCCACTGGTGAAAAGATTCCTAAGGTTGTTGAAAATGCTGTATATACTAGCCCTCTAACTGTTTGTGATATTACTAGTGACAAAAACAACTTACAAGGGGTTCAACATTCAACATTTGATGTTGGTCGAACGACAAACAGAGCAACTTATTTCAGAAATAGCCCACCAAATTTCGGCAAGGAAACTAACTCTAATCAAGCCCCGCTCTTTCATGAAAGAGCCAACATGCAGAAAGATAGAGTTAGTTATGCCAATGTAGTGAATGGGAAAGACTTGAGTGGTGGAGGTCGAAGGAATGGTGGCGTTCCTATCCCTAAAGATATCGTGGAACAAGCAATGGCGTATAAAGATGACATTGTTGGATTAGATATGGAAGAGGCTAAGGGCATCTCAAAAGAATGGCAATTTGCACTAGTTGGGCGGCTCTTCGGGCGGCGACTCCCATTCCAAATCGTTCTTATGGAAGCACACAAACGGTGGGGCATGCTTTCTGGTTTCAAAATTATTGATGTGGGCTTTGGATGTTTTATTATTAACTTTGCTAGAGAAGAGGACAAAAATGATGTTTGGATGGGGGGACCATGGAGCATAGCGGGACAAGCTGTTGGCTTTGATGAATGGGTACCGGGGTTTCGTTCTTCAGCAAATGTGGTCACTACAACCCCATTATGGATCAGACTACCAGGGCTTCCTATTGAATTCTGGGGTCAAAAGACGTTGGCCACAATAGCTTCCAAAGTTGGTGTACCACTCATGATTGACCATTATACAGCAAACAGGGACAGAGGATTATATGCCCGGGTATGTGTAAAAGTGAACATGACAAAGCCACTTCAACCAGGAGTTTGGATTGATGGAATAGCAGGGAAACATTATCAATATTTTGAATACGAAGGTGTGTCGACCTTATGCTTTGAGTGCGGGCTGGTTGGACACACAAATATTCATTGCTCAAGTAAAACAAAAGCTCAAGCCCATCCAACCAGTGGTAGTAATGAGAAGGCAAAGAAGCAAATGCAGCAAGGTGGCCCAAGTTCGTCCAAGGAAGAACAACTACATCATAATGTCAATCAAGCTACAAACTCTTCTTATGTGAAGACATGTGATAACTCAAATTTGCCGCCTGAAATCTCCTACGAAAGGGAAAGGGAGGGCCATGTCGGCCCGTGGACTATTGTTGTAAGTTGAAGAAGAAGGCAAGGAAGGGGGGAGCGGAAATTTGGGCAGAATGGAGACTTAAATAGTAGCCGACCAAATCCACTTGAAGCAGCAACTAAGGGGAGTAAGCATAACCAAAGCATAGTATATGAAGACCACCTAAATCCCAGGAAAGCAAATAATTTGTATAAATGGCAACCAAAACACCAATGGATTGTGCATGGGAATGGAACCGAGGAGATCACTATGACTAGTAGTGCTAGAATTAGTGGACAATGTTTCACTCAAAGGCTCGTAACTCAACCGTCTAGTGGCCAATCAAAGCATATCACACATGAAAATCCTTCTATGCAACCCAACGGAGGTGGTGAAGGTATCACCTTGGCTGGAAATGCAGGAAAATTTCAGCAGACTCCAAAAATCCTCACTGCAGCTAACAGTTCAAGGGATAGCAGGGAAGGCTCCATTCAAGAAGTAGTAACTAACCCTTTCAGTGACTGTTTGGAACAAACAACATACATAAAACTATCTACACTAGACAAGGAAGATGAGGAAATGGTTTTTGCAGCAACTAGAGCAACAGATTCAAAGCAGATTTTAAAGGAACACAGGGCTACATGCAGTCAAGAAAGAATGGAATCTAGTGAAGGAAAAAAGGAAACTCAACTGATGACTGATGAGCTTTCAAATAGCAAATTCAAACACAAGAAAAAGCAAAAGAAGGGGAACAAGGGCAAGATTTCAATTATACATAAGGAAGAGGAGCATGGGGAGGACATTGAGACTCTAACAGAAGTATCCGCTCACAAGCGACGGAGAAACGATATAGAGGATAACACACTGGTGCCAGCAATTAGGAGGGGGAATCCTTCTTTTCATGAATAAAGTCATCTTTTGGAATTGTAGAGGAGCGGGAACGAAAGCTAAAAGTTCTCGGAACTACCTCAATAATATTATCAGAGAACACACACCTTGTATGATATTCCTTTTAGAAACACGTCAGTCTAATGTAAATAAGTGTTTCATTGACAAGCTTGTTGGGCGACGATGGAGTTTTATAACTATCCCTTCGCAAGGTAATTCTGGAGGCATTATCTTATTATGGGATGAAAGTAAGGTAAGAGTTCACAGTATGCTTGAACATAAGCAAGTCCTCTTGGTGGAGGCTATAACGGCGAGAGGTGGGAGATGTATCATTGGTGGTGTGTACGCCTCCAAAGTTGGGTTTCAGCGGAGAGATCTTTGGGAGGTGTTAAAGTCACATTTGAATTAGAATGAGCCAGTAGTGATTGGGGGTGACTTTAATTGCGTGGTGAACCAAGAGGAAAAGAAAGGGGGGAAACCTTTCCGGTTAGACATGGCCAGACAGGAATTCCTTGATTTTATGCATGACTCAGATCTACAGGATGCAGGATTTATTGGACCAGCTTTTACTTGATGTAATAACCAAGCAGGGGGCAGGAGAATTTGGGAAAGACTGGATAGGGTCCTATTCAATTCTACTGCTCTTGTCCAAATCCCTGGACTACAGGTCGCCCACTTGGCTCGTATAGGCTCGGATCACTGCCCATTACTTTTAAGTAGTGGTTCAGACATCTTTAAGTCACAAGGCGGGATCAAGTTTGAGGATGTTTGGTTGTCTTATGAAGAGGCCGCAGAGATTGTACAGACTATGTGGAGATATCCTGTTAGAGGGAATCCACCATCAGTGCTAAGTAAGAAAAGTGCCAGAACTCTCAAAGCCTTGAAGAAGTGGAGTAAGAAGGAAGTGGGTGACTTGCTTGCCAAAACAAAAGATTTGGATCAAACTATCCTTTCACTACAGTCTAAGGAAGCTGCTTCTGGAGGTCTTACGGAGGCAGAGCACTCTGAGTTGCTCCAGTTGGTGGCTAATTATAACACTACTATGGCTAGAGCTGAGACTTGGTGGTGGCAAAGGGCTAAAACACAATGGCTAACAAAAGGAGACAGGAACACCTCCTTCTTTCATAGAGTAGCCATAGGGAAGAAGCGACAGAATTGGATTCATGCTATTGTGGATGCTTCTGGACATAGAACTACAAAGGAGATAGATATTTTTGGTACAATGATGGAGTTTTTCACTAGCAAGTGGGGTATAGAAGATACAATAAATGATTTTCCCTCAGATTTGCAACCGCGAGCTACCTTATCACCTTTAGCAAGTGCACAATTAATCAGAGAAGTCACTAGAGAAGAGATCAGAGCAGCAGTATTCTCACTGGCTAATAACAAAGCTCCAGGAGTGGATGGTGTCACGGGCTCCTTCTTGAAAGGATATTGGGCAATAGTGGAAAGGGAAGTGGTAGACGCAGTTCTTCATACCTTCAGCACCGGTTTTATGCCTTCAAAACTTTGGAAAGATACCTTTGGTCGCATTAGTGCCCCAAAACCAGTAATGGCAGAAGCAGCCCAAACAATTTCAGACTTTATAAGCTTATTTTGCCACTACTGGTTGTAACAGTGGATTTGGCTAGGTATTGTGCATATTGGTTAAAAGGGAGCATATATCTTTGGAGTTTAGTTTCTCTAAGAGCAAGGTGCTTTTGTTCCGGGAAGATTTCATTGCAGATATTGTATTCTAGCACAGGAGATATGCAGCAGGTTTGATGACCACTAAAGTCAGAGGATGGATATGGATAGTGAAAGGTTGATTTAGAGCAGGCCATATTGATAGAATCAGCTGGGACTTTTGGATGCAGTGCTTTAACTGGTTTTGGTCTCAATCAGGTGGAGAGAATGGGTTTAATATGTGGCATTCCGAAGGGGCCCGAGATATGCATTGCTTATAAATGGGAAATAAATCAACGCGTGATCTAGTAGCTAGTGAGAGGTCCTGAGATCAAGGATGTCCTTTATCTCCATACCTTTTTCCACCTTAGTTCTGAGCTCCTTTCCACGACTGGTCCCATAGAGAGTATGCATAAAGGCATGTTGTCTTGGCATTAAGATTACACGCTACGAGCTCAAACCTCACTCACTCCTACATAATGTTTTAGCCTGGGATGAATCTACTATTTCTGCGAGGAGGCCACCTTTAAGAGATGGCTGCAGTTAGTTTAGCAGAATTCCTTGGATAATTATTGGAATGCTCAGGTCAGATGATTAATGCAGATAAAATGCCTCCATTATCTTAGTCCCCCCTCCAGCTTAGAAGCCCAGAAGCTTATCATCAAGAAGGAGGCTTTGATGCGCAAGAAGGGCAACTAATGGCGATACTTAGGGATCCCGCTTACCAAGCACAGACCGAAGAAAAGCTGATTTTCTTGGTCCATAGTTACTGGAGTTCAGAAATAGATTTCTGGGCTTAGTGGGGAGTTCCGAAGTTCTTTCTTTTTGGCGGGGAGGATCAATGCTAATAAACAGCACACTGACGTCCTTTGCCTGTCTATCTATTTTGTCACATACCTAATGTTCTTTTAATGTTATTGGGGATGAAATTGAGAGACTCATCCGAAACTTCCTATTGGGGGGGTACAGTATAGAGTCCAAAGTTTATGCACTTTTGGCTTGGGAAGAGGCGTGGCAAGCCCAAGAGCAAGGGGGGAATTAGGGGGGGGGGGGCATCCACAAACTACGCCTCTGGAGAGAATTATTGGTAGGGAAAGCTTTGAGGCAGGTTATGAGCAGTGAAAAATTGTAATTTGGCCGGGAAAAGCTTGAGTGCTAAGTATGGCAAGACGCAGAACTATGTTATTGAGGAAGACGAGGTGACTCCTGGATATGGAAATTGATCTGTATAGGGAGGTAGAGCTATTGATGGATCACATGATATGGTTGGTGGAGGAGGCAAATGATCTATTTCCTTTATGGACGACCCGTGGTTATCTACTAACACACTACGTCAGATGGCCGTACTTTTCTAAATATGTTGTACAGAATATTTCCCTACTACAGTTGCAAACAGTTGTGGTAAAGGACTGGATTGGGCAGGACCAAAAGCTAAAACTAAAAACTATTTGGGCCCGGAGCTGTCAGAGGAGCGTGTTTTGATAGATCAGGATTGAGAATTACACTTGCACTGGTACGCAGTTAGACAGGGCCGTTAGTTGAGGTCTGCTATCAGAGTTCTTTTGAAGATCCCACAACGCATCTCTTGCGAGACGCTTTCGAGACCCATTTCCTTGAGTGGTCTTTGCTGGCATGACTCTGGTTGCTTGGGGGTTCCCCTACTCTTGCTACATTCAGGATTTCAGGCTTTCATTTAATGGAGAGTTATGCAAAGATTGGCCCATATGTCTACCGAACGAGCTTGGCTGTATGAGACACGACTGATTTAACATGAATACATGCCCCTGGGGATGTGGAGAATTGAGGAGAGTAATTACACACTTGGGCTGCGAGTGGGCATAAACTCTGATAGACAGTGCGGATATCCTTCCAAAGTCAACATACCTTTTTTCCATTAACAGTTTTTCCAATACAGTCAAAGATGAACACAAGGCAAGGGTGCCAATGTAGATAAATGGGACCCTTCGCCTTCATCTTGAAGCTGCAACACTTTTATTACTGCTGCACGCCCGCAACTCCAAAAAGTTGCAATGGCAATCCGATCCCCTCAGTAAAAGTTTATTGCCAAGACTATAACTAACTATCATAGTTTAATAGGAGTGACCCATCACAGAAGCATCTCGGAGACCCAATAGCGCCTTCTAGGGCCAATATATTCCACCTCAGATAATTGGGTTTCCCCAACTCCTGATGGATCAAAGTTTTAATTTCGATGGTTCAATACAAGGAGGAGGCATAAGAGTTGGGCTTACATTGTTAAGAGACTCACATAGACAAGTAATTTTTCCTCAGGGGTGGGAGGTAAAAGAATCCTAACAAGTTGTGGTAACATATGCAGATGAAATGGGCTTGCCTTGTGAGGATTGAGACATCTCATGACGATGTGTGCCCTAGAATGTGGGGTTTTTGGTTGAGGAAGGAGACTCTAATGGAGGTGCTAGCAGCTTGTTCACAATAGCTATTGGTTCAAATTATGGAATTCTCTCGACGCCAAGTTAGATTTTTCACAAGAGGCATCGTGATGGAACTTTCTTTCAGGAGGCAGCAACAAAGGAGGGCAGCAGGCAACTAGCAAATGGAGCCTCTTAACTGGAACACTAGCAATGCCTTCAGAAGATCTTAGAACCCATGCAAACCCGCATAGAGACATTAATCGTTGAGCAGATTACAAATATTTTTGCTCTCATTCTTCTTTTTGTAAGGTTACACATATATCACGTAACGTTAATAGTGCAGCTGCCGATTTTTTTGGCTCATATATGCTACATTAGGTAACTTTTGCTGGGAGAGGAGATATGCCTTCTTCCCATTACTTTTAAACATCCTCAAGGAGGATGCTGGTTGACTTCTATTATTATTTGTAATATCGATTTAGTTTAATGCTTATGCCTAGTGGCTTGCCATCTTTACAAAAAAAAAAAAAAAAGCTCTCAATTAAATTAAATAGTTTTTTATAGCAAATTTAGCTGACATCAAACTAAAATGATTCGTAACATCGTAATAATAACTATGTAATAAATCACACTCAACAGCTCTCAAAAATTTTAAAATACGATTCATTAACTTAATTTTTTTATATTTAATATAATTTTTAACTAATATTTGAATAAAAACAATATTTAAAAAAAATTAGGAGACATGCAATCCACCTTCCTTGCCTCTATGCTCTACCAGCTGATAGTGCAGCCCATGTAGCCTCACCAGATCATAAATTACAGATCAATACACAAAATATGCTCAACATGTTACGTGAGTCCAAGTATTACGTTTTATATAAGGGTTAATTTCACCCAGGTCCCTGACTTTAAGGGTTATTATCACACAGGTCCACGTTTTTTAAATATATCTTCTGGGTCCCTAGGTTTTCAAACTTTATCATCTGGGTCCATTTTTAATTTTTTATTATTAAAAAATATAAAAATTACCATTATACCCTTGCCCTACCCATCTCTCCACCAGATCCGGCAGCCGCGCCGCCTCCGACTGCCTCGCGCGGCCGCCGACACCGCCGACAGCCTTGCGCTGCCGCACGACACCGTCGGCGAACCGCGCTGGGCTGCCACGGCGAGCCGAGCGGCCGGCGAGGCACGGCGCGTGCGACCGGCGGAGGCGTCGTGCTGCGCGCAGCGGCATCCGCGGCGAGCCGGGCCGCTGTAGGCCGCTCGGCGCGCAGCGGTCGCGCGCCCTCCGGCGGCCGCGCGGCCGGGGCGGAGGCGTCGTGCCGCGCGCAGCAGGCTCGCCGCTGGAGCCGCGCGCAGCAGGCTCGCCGCTGGAGGCCGCGCGCAGCAGGCTCGCCGCTGGAGGCCGCTGCGCGCGGCACGACGCTTCCGCCGGCCGCGCGCGCAGCGCTGGAGGCCGCTGCGCAGCGAGCGGCCTCCAGCGGTCGCGTGCCTCGGGTGACGCGCGCGGCTGGCGGAGGCATCGTGCCGCGCGCAGCAGTCTCTCCGCTGGAGGCCGCTGCGCGCGGCACGACGCTTCCGTCGGCCGCGCGGCAGCCCGGGGCGAGCGACCGCTGGCGGTCCGGCTCGCCGCTGGATGCCTCTGCGGCGCGCCGTGGCATCCCGGACTTGCCGGCGGAGTCGTGCGGCAGCGCAAGGCCGCCGGCGGTGTCGTGCGGCCGCGCAAGGCCGCCGGAGGCGGCGCGGCTTCCGATCTGGTGGAGAGAGAGGGAGGGTAAGGGTATAATGATAATTTTCATATTTTTTAATAATAAAAAAATTAAAAATAGACCCAGATGATAATTTTTTAAAACATAGGGACCTAAAAGATATATTTTAAAAAACGTGGACCTGTGTGATATAACCCTTAAAGTCAGGTCCCTGTGAAATTAACCCTTTATATAATTATATTGCATAATTTCATGCAAGTTCCTAGGTATGAAAAGTCTTTCACTTAGGTACATAACATTTCCATTTGTCAAGCTTTTGCCTCCTTTTTTGTCCTCCAAAAAAATACTAAATAAACTTTATGGCCCAAATGTAATTTATCATAATTTTTAAAGGAAAAATTATTAATAGGTCATTATAGTTTCTACATTTTTTTGAAATCATTCAGGCATAATAGTCCATGGCAATGGGGATTGGTGCGACGGCCGCCGGAGAACCAGCAGCAGCCGGCGCCAACAACGAGCTCTCCTTCGACTACTATTCGAGAAGCTGCCCAAACATGGAAGCCATTGTTCACCGGAAGGTGGACAACTGGACCTCCGGCGACCACACCCTCAGCGCAGCCGTTATCAGGCTTCACTTCCACGACTGTGCCGTTAGGGTAAGCCATCGTCTTCTTCCCTGCAGAACCAGCAATTAATTCTGTTCTTGCTGAAGACCTTCCAATTTCCGCTCTAATGGAAGGGTTGTGATGCTTCGATTCTTTTGAGCCATGCTGGAAGTGAGAGAAGGGCCAAGCAGAGCGAGACGCTGAGAGGGTTTGAGCTGACAGAAGATTAATAGCAGGAGATGGAGAAGAAGTGCCCAAAGACTGTCTCCTGTGCTGATATCCTCACAGCAGCAGCTCCAGAGGCCACCGTTAAGGTGTTATATGAGAATCGATTAAACTTCGATTCGACTGCAAGCAAAGCTGAAATTTTTCGCATCGAATAGGCTGAAGGGCCATTCTGGGAGGTACCATACGGCAGAAAAGATGGAAGGAAATCTTCTGCTATGGAAGTAGCTGTGGTGCCCATGGGGCATGAGAATGTCACATATTTAATCGAGTTCTTCCAATCCAGAGGGTTGAGTTTGCTTCATCTCATCATCCTCTCAGGTACCCACATCCTACAACATGGTTTCACGATTCTTCAAATCTTATAGTTGGGTAAACTACACTCGAGGCCTATGTTGGGGATCCCACCTTATGAGAATGAGGATGAGGTCGAGAAGATTTTGTTCAAGAAAGTTTCTCGAAAAGTCATAATCGAAGAAATGTGTGTCGAGAATACATGACGAAGTGACACGTTGAAGCTTCGAAGAGCACTGAAACATCGACAAAGAGAATATTTGATCAAAGTTTGAGCACGAGGTTTAGAACATCAAAAAAGGAAGCCACAAGAAGAAACTCGAAAGAAGACACCTACCTTTGAGGTTAGTTACTCCAAGGAGTAGCTCGTTTGCCTGTTCACCAAGAACATACTCCTCAAGCAAATAGAACACGCATTACCGAACTATCTCGCACTAGGAAAGCGATGTGCATGCAATTTTGGAAATGCCCACAAAAAACTGTTGCCTGTTCTTGTGCTAGAAAAGGGGAAAAAAGGATCACGTGTGAGGGTGATTGAAGCTATTGCTGGAGTAAAGCCAGTAGTTTACTGAGAGAGCATTAGGGGATCCATTGTCGAGGAATAGTCCACCAGCAAAGATCTAAGAAGAGGTGCCCAAACTTCAGAGCTCTTTTGTCATCGCAAAAGAAAAAGAATAAAGAGGTAGAGGTATTCCTTGTTTCCACTTAGGTAGAAAACCTTAGGCGAAAACCACTATAACTCTTCAGTGAGTTACCAAAGAGAGCTGTCCAAACCAAATTCTATATGAGCTAGCTGTTGAGCTCGTGTCAATCGCGACTCTTATACATCAAGTATAGGGCCCAAGATTAGTATTCCGCATTTACTCTTTTGATTCCGTAGGTGAAATTTAAAATCGAAATTCTAAGGCTTGTTGACATTTGTTTCCTTTGCCAATGAGTTTTCTTTGATGATTGAGTTTCTAGTTGTTTGTTGAGAGCGAGACAAGATGAGAGGGGAGGAAAAATGGGAAGAGAGCTAGGGAGAGGGAGGCTTATGTTTCATAAGGTAGGAACTAAAAGAAGAGAAAGGGAAGAGAAAGGGAGATATTTTCAGCTTATGGATAAAAGTCATTAAATAAGCCACATAAATAGATTAGGAAACTCAAAAAACATAATTATGGGAAAAAAAAATTCAGCAGACAAAGAATTCAAATGTAATTTATGAGAAATTATTGCGAGCAGAGAGTGAACCACGTCAGCGATTGCTCGCTAATCACGTCGCTCGCAAAACATCGTAAATAAAGTTAAGACACTAATTGCATGGTTGGCCGTTTGGTTGGCCAATCGGAGAGCTAGTCAAACAATCAGACCATCTAATCGATTTGACTAGACGGTTCATTCTGTTGAGATCAAGTCGGTTTTAAGGTAGGTATTCGTTCAAAAAAATAAATATAACATGAGATTAGTTAAGTATAAATCAAACAACATATAAGTACATACGATACACATTGTTCTAGACAGATACCTATCTAATTTTAAGCTATAATTATTTTTTTAGACAAATATTTACCTGATATGGTAGTATAACGAACTGTCTGGTAGGCATTTTGTAATAGACTATCCAGTCATGCCACCTCGATAGTCCGTCCAGGTGCTTAGCATCTTAACGTCATTTACAGAATTTTGCATGCGGCGACGCCTTCTCACCTAACTGGCGCGCTCGCTACACGCAGTATTTTTTCATAATTTACACATCATGAACCCTTTATTTTCTGAATAAAGATTCATGATTCAACTTCAAATTGTTGAAATGGACTTCATTGAAAACAGGATCACACACCATTGGAAGAAGCACTTGTCGTTCCATCCAGGATCGTCTCTACAACTTCAAAGGCACTGGAAAACCAGACCCTTCCATTAACATTTTCAGTGTCCATAATTGAATCATGATCATTACTAATAATTTCAAATTAGTTTTTCAAGCAAGCATTTGCCTGTGAAGCTATTTCAAATTAACAGACTCTTATTACTAGTGTGGCAAAAACCGAACAAGACCAGCAGGTCCGATCAGTTCAACCAAGAACCGGTCAGCTAGCTAGTCCAATTATTGGCAAAAACTGGTTTGAACCAGTTGATGGGTAAACCAAAAGAAATGGATATTACTCAGTTCAACTGAATTTTAGGTTTTAACTAAATTAAAACTTAAAAATTTTAACCATTAGCACAATTACCTTGTCTTCCTCCAAGGCTCCAAGTCTCACATTTGTTGCCTCTCCCAACTCCATCTCTTTTCTTCTCTGGCAGCCCTCCCCATGCGACGATCGTTAGCTTCTATTGGTAATTTCTACATCTCTTAGTGGAAACACTAGAAAGTATTTTTCTGGCGATCATTCGTACCGTCTACGCTGTTGTGCACCCCACAGTTGTCGACATTGCTCTGCAGAGATCATCTCTATTCGGTCTCTTACAGTGCCAAAGGTCTCATCTTTCCCTTTCAATCTCAAGCACATGTCGATTTTTTGATATTCTAAAAGCTCCAATTTTTTTTAATCTTGCTGCAAACTTGCAAGGCTCTCTAAGATCACTAAGGCCTTGTTTGTCTACGAGTTTAAATTTAACCTGGTTTAATTTTAACCAGACATATCACATCACACATAAAATTTAATATTAAAAATTAAATTTATTTCACATCCTACACATATTACTAAAATAATAACTTATATCACATCCCTCACATATTCCAACATAATAACTAACTTTATATCACATCCCTCACATATTCCAACATAATAATTAACTTTATTTCACAATATTCACAACTTTCAATAAAAAAATATCTCTATCCAAATTTAATTTTAACCTTCTTAAATTTAACCTTACAAACAAACACACCCTAATAAGTTGTAATCACCGTAAGTTGTTAACAAAGAGTAGTCAAAGGGCATGAATAGTGCACCCATTATTATGGGAGGGTGGTATTGCCGGCCTTCGAGGTCATTGTTAAGTAATGGCCATGTTAGCTGATTATTGAATTGCTGAGAGGGGTGCTTGCAGTGCAGAGCACTCTCGACAATTTACCAAGGCAAATCGTTACTCCTCCCAACCTATAAAAGGAGAAGAGAACAATGTGTGCCTGTGGTTGATGCTCTTGAGGAGAGACTCTGCGAGAATGAAACCTAAAGTTTATTGAGAGAGTAATAAGAAATCTTTTGTTGAAAGGAGAAGCCCAAAGTCAAAGGTCTAATTGGAGGTGTCCCGTTTTTTCAGTTCTGCCACTGCCATTGACACTAAAAAAGAAAAAGAATAGGAGTATTATCTGTTTAACTAGATAATCTTAAATGAAGACTCCGGTAACTCTTTTGTAAGTCTCCAAAGGAACTAGTTGTCAAGCATGTGGCAAACATAAGTTCTTAAACTTCTCACATAAAATCATGTAGGTATTGGTTTTCAAGTCATACAAGGTCCTAGTAGAGTGTTCTCCCCTTTTATTCTTTTGATCTATAGTAAAAGTTTTGTAGTAGAAAATTATAAAGTTTTGCACGCTTGTTTTCTTCACGAAAATTTCCTCAAAGAGGTTTCAAAGTTGTTTCTTCGAACAACATTTTAATAAACGTGTAAAAGATTTTTCGAATATCTTCTCATAGCATCTATGAACATGAAAGTAAGCCTATATCGTTTAATTGTCTCTCTCTCAAGGAATAAAAAGAAAAGGTCAGCATAAAAATTAAATCGTCTGCCCTTTTATATTTAGATCGTGTTTACATTCATTTTTGGAAATATAAGAAAGGCAAATTTCAGTCTATGTGATAAAGCTTGAGCTGAAAAAAGAGAATTTCGATAACAAGACGGCTTGAAACAAGCCTCCTTCACCGAGCAAGTTATATGATAAGTAGAAATGGAAAATGAATTGCAAATTGAAACTGCTTTTAATGAAACTAAAGGCATGTAATGATACATATATTTTCAGGTAAATACAAAACATCAAGTTCATATCTGTTAAAACTAAAACTATCATAACCTGAGGGTGTAGCTTTCAGTTCTAGGCGTTCCAGTATGCCCGAATGACATCGATGATTATAGAGCGACAAATCGGGCACCTGCCAATGCTGTGTTGCAACTCCTGAGCACAATTATAGCAGGCACACATGTGCCCACACCTAAAGGGGACATATCAACACAAAATGAATAAACCTTCAATCAAGAACTAGTTATATAGTGATGCAACATTTCAAGAACAAGAACCAAGTTGTGCAAGATAAACATCACCTGAATAGAACAGAGTCAACTTGGACTTCACAGCATATGCAACAGTAGTCTTTCCTTCTTGGCATCCATTTGTAGTAGTTTCCAGCTCCGACTGTAATAAGACCTTATCAATTTAAATTCGCGCATGTATTAAAACAGTACCTTGTGGGAAAGGAAGACAAAGAAAGCATAGTTATCAACAAGAATAACAAGAATAGGGTCTCATTGATTAGCTGAGACAATAAGAAAAAGGAAATAGTTGTTTACCTAGTTGATTCTAGTTTTTTAATAGAAAGTGTATTAAGGAATGTCAGGAACTATGTTGAAGCTAGTACATAACATAGAGCACATGTACCTCATGCCACATATTTGGGACTCGAAAGTATGAAACATTGCAATCAATTATGTGAATAATTCACTTAGGCCCCATTTACAAGGTCCCTCTTATTTGAGATTATCAAAGTACATTGTGATAAACACTTGTAATCTGAATCAAATTCTCAAATAATCAAATCCAAATCCTAGATCTCCAAATCAAATCCTCAAATAATACAATTTCGATCTCCAAATTCAAATATTTAAATCCTTCAAAACCAAATCTTCAAATACCCCAAATCTTCAAAACAAATTCAAATCTCAAATCTTCAAACTCAAATTAAGTCAAATTCAAATCAAATCCAACTTTCAAATCTAAATTCCCCTTGGGATTTAGGCTATCAAATTTCCTAGCACCCAATAGTTCGCAGTCTAACCTGATATCTTATCTCTGAAGTCACAAATTCAAATCCTTTTAGAATATTAGACCTAATAAATTCCCTAATACCTAAGTGTTCCCAAATCAATCTAATGGTTGAGCTTCCCTAAATCTCTTAACTGTTAGGTCACAAATTCAGTGCTAAGCTCCTTCAAATCCCTAAGCATATTCAAACTATCTGTGACTACGGTGATTAAGCAATCCTATGCGTCTTAATTATTGTATTCGTAAAGCCCCATAGAGTTTAAATCTTAAGCGACTTTGAAGTAATTTCATCTTAATTCACTACAATGTATTAGATGATAAAACGCGTGATTCTTGATGGATCATTCTATAACTTTCTGACCCAAAGATAAGACACAATCGAACTCTCTCCATCGGTTTCTTGAATCAATTTTTTATATAAAAATTTAAAAGAGCTATTATTTGATAGTGATTGGCAATTTAGAAGAGCTACAAAGGATTTGTTAGAGATATTTAAAAATACAACAAAGATATTTTCTTCATGTTATTCTCTTCTTTTTTTTACCATATGAATATTAAATGTTTGAAAAATTTTAGGAATTTAAAAGTCATCCTAATTTGCATCTTTTGTACTTGAAATGGAAGCTAAATTTAAAAATATTGGAAAAATATTCTCCTATTTATATTTTGGGCTCTTCATTAGATCTAAATTAGAAAGAAGATTTGGTTGATGCTTTCTCCTATGAATACGCAAACTTCTTGGAGGCAGATCAGAAATCTGTTAACTCTCAAAAGAGATTATTGTCTACTATGAGAAATATTTTCTTTATATTATAAAGACATAGGTGGTGAGAGACATTTATAGGAGTCTTCTACTAGTACACAATGAGGATTTAAAAGCTCTCTAAAAGCGGCAGCAAAAAGGCTTAAAGGAGAAGCTGCAACAGATTAGGAATCATCAGTGAGCTCGAGAGCTACATCACCTGCAATAAACTTAAATAAGCTATAGCTTTACTATAGTTTTCAAATCCATCTAAATAATAACTATAACTTGTTGGATTAGTGAAAAGCCTGCCCAAGACAATTCCCTATATTGGTCACCATGGCACGTGACGTCTTGGCAGCATAAGCATCTACGATCACATCAGAGTCAATATTTTCTTTAAAAGGGAGAATTATTGGCAATAACAAAGTAATATTTCACCTCCAAAGTTGTTCATGATAACTTATTTAAAGGATTAGTTTGATGCAAAACATCGAAACCAAACCTTAAAGTAATAGGATTTATTCAAAGACAAATCATCTAAACAGGAAGGGAGTATGCCAGGCAAATTCTTATAGTTATAGATGAAAATTAAATGTATTTCTTACATTTTTCATTTTCATAATTTTTAACTCTTGTATTCAAGGCATTTTTTGAAAATGACAAAAAAATTTCCAAAAACTATCAATTTGATATATTTTTTTAAATGAACAACAAACAGAACTAAACTCGAAACTATCTATTGATTTTTTTTAGCTGGTGGCATTCCGAGAAACGGAATTGATCCCCAGCCATGGAGGGGGTAGGGAAAGGAAAACAAGAAAACAAAGACAAAGAAAGCAAAAACTTAGAGTTTCTCGTAGAAAGAGCAATAGAACATTACAGTAATGCAAACAACTTGCATTTCATTGTGAAAAAAATGATATTATACATTGAACATGCTTTACAGGAGAGGAAAACTTACCCAGCTGATTAACAGCAGAAAAAACCTCCTGCCTAATCAAATGTTCCAAGTTTATCTGCCACTCCATGCAACTCTCCGCCAATTTTCGCAGATCCGAAATTTCATGATGTATCTCTGCAATGTCATTTCTCAAGTCTTGCATAGAACTCCCAGCCTGTAATTAAAATTTGGCCAAGTCAATTAAAACAATACTAAATTTCCAATTTTCAAGTAAGTAGATGCCTACTTGCAAACTCTCAGATAGGTTTTCTGCGAATGAACTGTTCTGGCGATTTTCCTGGTTAAGCAACAATTGGGAGGATTGTGGTACCAATGATGATGCAGAAACATCTTGAACAGAACTATCTGCATAATTTCTTCCCCACAACATCGGTTCTTCACACTCTTGTGTATGATTCTCACCAACAAAACTCTGTACTTGCTTGTGTAACATTGACATTATCAGTTTGTTCAATTTGTCAGAGAAGGAGCTCACAAGGGAACTTGAAACTGTTTTCCTGAATGGGTATGAGTCAAGCATTAAAACACAAATCTTTTCCCAATAAACAATAGAAAACATAACAAAAAATTCCCCAAATTGATTGCTCAAGTCAAACCATGAAGTTGAGCAAAATAGTTTGATCAATTAGTAGCACAACAATGTGCACGTTGATTCATTTCATATAAGAACGAGTCTTCTCTGCTCAATACCTATCCAAATATCAAAAGTGAAAGCTTCATACAAAGAAAACCATCAAAGCGTACCTCGCAAGGAGTTCATGGAACTCCTGTTTATCTGTAAATCTTTTGTAAAGATCATCACAGAAATTGTGGCTAGTGCCCTCCCATTTTCCCAAAGAATAAGATGATCTTGATAGGCAGTTAGAGCCCATTGTTGTGATTTCTTTCTCTTTATCAGAAGTGTCAGTTTCCAAAACCTCATTTCTGATAGTCCATAAATTTCTCCTATCCCATGAAGCATCAAGACTATGGCTTTCATGCAAATCTTCAAGTTTTGATAATGGAGTGAAGAAGGTCTGTGGTGAGTAGAATGTTTGCGGTGAACTTTCAAGGTCCTTAGAAGTGACTGATTCAGTAAATTGAGGAATCTCACTATCAGAAAGATTGACAGAATCAGAAAATTGAAATTCTTGAGTATCTGACAACAGATCATGCCAAGTACTTGTACTTTCCTCAACATCGACATCATCAACATTATACTGACTTCTATCTTCCGATATTTCCCTAAATGAACAACTAAATATATTACAACATAGATAGATTCATCAGAACTGTATGCTAGAACTCTCTGAAAGTACCTGAAGAACAGATTACTGGATTTGCTATGTGATCTCTCAGCTTCAAGTTTTCTTGATTGTTGCTGATGTCTGATTGCTGCTACTTCTCTCCGCAGGGACCTCAGCCTGATCAATGACTGAAAATGAATGCAGATGAGATTGCAGGGGCCTACTATTAGCATGCAGATTAGAAGAAGAATTGGCTATAAACAAACTGATCAGCATACTACTGTGTATTTCCATATAGAGAAACACAAATAATGAGCTCAACACATCCAAATATCAAAATGTGAAAAATTCGAAAACTGCTTTAAGCACAAATAAGTTTTTTAACCAAAAGACTTAATTTTGCAGTTCGAATCCTCAGGAAGAGACAAGAGAGGGTGGAAATCATGGTACTGAAGAATAACTTATGGCCAAGGAACCTGAATGCGACCGCGGAATGGGAAGCGGGAGACAGGGTGGCGCTCAGCGAGTGTTGTGACCTCTTGCCGCCTCTCCTGCTCCATCTTTATTGCTAAATCCTCGATCTCCTGCGGATATTTCTCGCTAGCGGTGGAGGCAGGAAACGTTGCGCGTGCTGGCTCCGGCGCCTTCTGCCGTTCGTCCATAGCTAACGGAGCCGTCACAGTTAATACTTCCTCCTCGTCGCAGGAGGATATCCCGAGACTTGAAATTTTGACGATTTCATCGACCTTTCTCCACTCCATCTCGTTTTCTGCAACTGACGATGCATAGGGCTCCGTCAATCCCCAGTCGACGGACGCGTCCGACCGGCCGGATAGCTCCTCGGCCGCGGAGGCCTTCCGCGAGGCGGGGTCGGCAGCGGCGCCAGCCGATGCCCGTTGCGTGGGGCCGATCCCGGCCTCCGCCTCCAGCTCCCTCCACATCTGGATCAGAGACGACGCACGAACATTGGGTGGGATGTCGGCAGGGGCACTGCCACCGGAGGCCATGGAGGCGGCGGAGGAGTCGGAGAAGGCGGGCGAGGTCTCGCGGAGGAAGGATGCAGCTCGCGCGGAGACCGGCTGGGTTGTGTTGGAGAGGGCGGAGAGCTCGGCCTCGTACGCCTGCCGCTCGATGGTGGTGATCAACTCCCGGGCCTGGCGCGCCGCCCACCGGTCGAGAATCTGGGACTGCCTCCGCCTCGAGGCCGTCGCCTGCGAGCATGGCTCGGCCGACGCCCCAGCTGCGGGGGAAATGCGGGTGATGACCTTGCGAAGGGGCTTCGGTGGGTGCAGATGGTGGCGCCAGTTGTCGGGGGGCATTCGGGCGACGGAGGAGGCCATGGGTGAGAGCGAACAGGGGCGGAAACGATGGCGCAAGGGCTTGTAGGGCTACAAATTCGGAGTTTGCTATTCTTGGGGGATGAATAAGCGTCGGGTTGAAATAATTTATTTAGGGTTTGAAGACGGAGAGAGGGGAGAGAATGGGGTGATATCAGGAGGAGAACGGTGGGACGATCCGCTGCCATATTTAGCGAAGAGTGGAGGAAGCGCCGAAGAGGAGAGAAAGGGGAAGAAGAAGTAGTAGATACAGTGGAGAGATTCGGTTCAGTCATTGATGAGAAGATATGGGAGAGAAGCGATTGATGACTGATGATGTTTGAAATATTTTTATTTAATTTTTATTTCATTTTTTAAATTTGGATAATTTTATTTAAGAATAAATTACGCACGTGATCAAATTGTCAAGAAGAGTGAGCGTTTTAGATACCTTAGATTAATTATACAAAATAATAGTGAAATAGATAATAACGTTATTAGCAGTATTCAAGCAGGATTCAAGCAGGATGGGTAAAATAGAGAAATGCTTCTGGTGTGTTATGCGATAGAAAAATCTCATCCAGAATCAAGGGTAAATTTTATAAAATTGTAGTAAAGCCAGCGATGATATATGGTGCTGAATGCTGGCCTGCAAAGAGGAAACATACAAATAAAATAAATATTGCAGAAATAAAGATGTTAAGGTAGATATGTGGATATACATAAAAGAATAGAATGAGAAATGAGTATATCCGAAAGAAAGTTAGTGTTGCACCAATTGGATAAACTTAGAGAAAGTCAGCTTAGATGATTTGGACATCTAAATCGTAGGCCGATTGAAGCTCCAGTTAGAAAAATTGAGTTATTAGATTTTGCCTATGTACAAAGAGAAAAGAGAGACCAAAGAAGACATGGCAAGAAACTATAAGGAGTGATCTTAGTTATTTAAACTTAGATAAGAATTTGATGACTGATAGAGCGCAATGAAAATAAATGATTCATGTAGCCGATCCCACCTAGTGGGATTAAGATTTGGTTGTTATTGTTGTTGATAAATTACGCCCAGGTCTTTAAATTTAACACTTAATATAGTGCATGTTCACATATTTAAAATTATAAGATCAGTGCCCTTGAGTTTTAATACATTATCAAATGGGTCCTTTTTTTAATTTTTTTAAAATTATTGTTTTACCTTTGTCCCTCTCTCTCCTCCCGATCTAGCAAACACATTTGATAAAACGGATCGGGGATTTGATAAAACGGATCGGGAGGAGAGAGAGAATGACAAGGATAAAATGGTAATTTAAAAAAAATCATTTGATAATTTATTAAAACTCAGGGATCCCAATATTATAATTTTAAAAATGTAGACCCGTGCGATACTCAAAACTCTGAAGGTACTTTGCCCTTTATTTAATTTTAGATCACATTGTCCTCCTATCATTTTCATCAAACTATAAATTAAAATATTTTTTTAATACAAAAAATTTAAAAATAATATTAAATTAATTTTTATAATATTCAATTTTTTATATATGCAATTTTTTAATATAAAAAATTTATTTAATTTTACATCTTACAATATTTTCAATACATTAATTAATTTTATTTCACATATTAAATAATTTTTAATATAATTATTTAATTTTATTTCTCATTATACAAATATATTAAAGCAAAATTTAAGACAAAATTAAGTTAATTTTATTTCCAAACAAGCTCTTGAACTTGATTTCAGCTTTAAATTGGTAATATTAGTTCCATAATTTTAATAACTTTGATAATTTAATTTCAACATAATGCATGGTATAAATTTAATTTTTAATTCAAAAATATAAATTTTAGCAATATTTTTTGTCAAAATAAAATAAGTAAATTTTAGATCAATTATGAACGAATCTAACAATAAGGCTCAATTTATTTAACTCTTAAAAATAAATTTTATTTAATTTTAAACAAACATATTACATCACATATAAAATTTAATATTATTTTATATCCTATACATATTACTAAAATAATAACTAACTTATATTAATATAATAATTAATTTTATTTCATATTATTCATAATTTTTAATAAAAAAATATTTTTATTTAATTTTAATTTTAATTTTAATTTGTTAAATTAAATCTTAGAAAAAAACAAGCCTTCAATTGATAAAATTAACAAAATTGATTAGTTTAACTTAAAATCTTGATAATGAGTCTCTCAAAATTATTATTTACAATTTCAAATAGTTTAGTTGAATGAAAAAAAAGGAAAAATTTTTGTAGTTTTTTTAAAAGCGTTTATGATGAGAAATTAAATGAGTGACTTAGATTAAAATTATGTTATTTGTAAAATAAATTTGGTTAATTTATCAAAAATATGTATAAAACAAAACAAATGAATGGTATAATTTTAGAGTTTAAAATAAGACAAAAATATTTTTAATTATTTTTACATAAAAGGCATTTTATGAAAAAATTTCAAAAAAATTTCTTCATAATTTTTTTGATAATTACTTATATTATTCATTTTTTATAAAATATATAGTATATATTTTTTCATACTATATATATCATAAATTATCAAAAAAATTATATTGAACACATTGTGATTGTAATATGATGGTAATTCTTATATATTTTGAGATATATATAAGATAATTTATTAAGTATAGATGAATAATATATAAAATAATATATTAACTATGATATGTAAAAAATATCTCTTTTTTATAACATTTTAACGATCGTAAAATGCAAAGTTTGTTAAAACTAATTAATTTTGAGTTTCACACGTATTATAGATAACATGTATTTTTTTTTATTTTATTTTAATACTTCAAGTATTATATTATCAAGAATAATAATAATAATAAGCTGAAATTATTTTATTTTTAGTGAGTTTCAAAAAAAATAAAATTTGAGTAATTATCAAACCATTTTGAGTTTTGATGAATTACATTTGAGTCGACTCAAATTGAAAGACTTATTTTTTTATTTTCGGGATCTTTGACATCGATCAATGGCTTGAGATACTCGTTACCAAAAGTGTGTTGAGATAAGTAAAGTTTGAAAGGGTCTATAAACTTTTTCAAAACGGTTCAAGTCACACATTTTGACATGTTGATCAATTAAGTTGGATCGAATGCAGGTCGAGCTCAGGTGGATTAAAAACTCGATTAACTCGCTTCGCCCAACACTGGGCTTCATTCTCTAATTCTTAAAAGCCCATGAACAATTCTTAAATGGGCCGTGGCCCATGGTTCATTATGATCCTATATAGACTTTATTTTTATCTATTTTTGGATATTTAATCTCAAAATATTAAAATGTAAATAAAGCAAAATTTTGGGATAGTTATGTGTATAGCCAACTTCAACTTAAACTCAAATTTTTTTTTATTTGATATATATGAAAAAAAATAGCAAAACTGTCGGCTCGGGAGATTATTGGGTTCAGTGCGTGCACCGTTCAAGGTCCAATTATCAGGCACCGTACATTGCACACGCGAAGTATCTTAACGGCATGGGTATGAGTTAAACAGGAAAAAAAACAAGATCGGCCGGTCAATGTTGTTGAAATCGAGTAAAATTAGCACTGATTTTGTTTTTTTAGGGTGAGGTGAGAGAGGAGAAGTTATAACAACTTAGACTCGTCTTCCAAATAAGGACTTTTGCTGGTGCTTCCTCTCCAAAAAGGGGCAAAATTGGTTGAGGAAGGCGACGGCGTTAAGCCGAGATCCCTTCTATAAGTAACGACTCCGACTCTCTTCCTTCCTTCACTCGACGAGAAGAAGAAGAACAACAAGAAGATCAAAGAGGGGGAAGAATATGGCCTGCAATAGAGCTATCATAGCTATTGGGCTGTGGGCTTTGCTGTTCGCGGCTCCGGCGTTCGGAAAAGAAGGATATCTTCCGCCCTGCGGCATACCATGCTATAGAGCTTGTCTCAAGAATTTTAAACTCGGATTCTTGTGCAAGTTCTGCTTCGCCTGCATCGGCTTCCAGCCAAACCGACCGGGCGGAGCCAAACTCATAGGTTGGCGGCTTTCTCCCTCTCACTTTCCTCGAGTATTCAAAAATACAAAAAACACAATGATCGAATGCATGTTAATCAGTGTTTGACAAAGAGAAGCATTTATCTTCTCTTATATCAAATTTCTACGAGTAATTTCACTCGACTTCTTTTGCTACACTCGTCTTGTTAGTAACAAGATTTTCTTTGGCATTCAGCGAGATTAGGTCCGAAGTTTTCTCCGGCTCCGGCTTCAAGCCCCTCAGCCAGCAAAGAGATCTCTCACAATTCCCAGGATTGGAAGGGCAGAAGATTGATCATGTACTGAAGAAGAAGAAGAAGAAGAAGAAGAAGAATAAATATGCAAATATTTTGATGATCAATTAATATTCCCTTCTCTATATAGTTTACATATATATAATTATTTTTATGACTGGTCTTTTATTTCAAGCCATGCATAATGAATAAATATGCAATTTTTATTTATTAATAATTATTTATAACTTAATCACACATGAATGTTCGATATTGGGAAGACAATAATGTCGACATATTTAGGACCGTTGAATTGAAATATACACGTATTTTACTCGATTTTTACATGACTCAAAGTCAATGCGTTTACCACATTTAGCGCGGCTAATGCTAGTTGAAATTGGTTTGGCAGATTTGATTTTCACCTTGATTTAATATTAATTCATTTGAAATTAAATCGATTAAATTCATGATCAACTCAATATATGTATATTAATTTTTATTCATTAATAACTTTTTTTAGTTTAATCATGGATGTTCAATTAAAGATACTGATATCATTAAAATCGATTAAATTCTTAACTTATTTAAAATTATCTATTATTGTTATCGCCTAGATTATTATTATTTTTTTAAAAAAAAAATTACATCTGTCACTCTTAAAGATTCATTATTTTCAGATTTCACCCCCAAATTCCATTATTTTGAGGCAACATCTAGCTTTTAAAGTTAAATAGGGGTGCTGTATTAAAATAATAAATTTTTGGGGAGTCGTTTGAAAATAATGAATTTTTGGGGTGATAAATGTAAATTTTCTTTTTAATAATATTTTTAATTTAATATTAAGGATAAATTTTATTAATTTTAAGGCAACAATATATGTGTCAATGTCCTCCTATTATTATCACTAGAGCAATAAGATGCCTAAATAAATATTTATAAATCTGTAGGAACATTTTAATGAGGAGAAATTTAATTAAATATTATATATAGGGAATTTACAGATAGGTCCTTACTATTTACTCATAATTATACTTCTATTTATATTTTTGAAATTGCTACTTAGGTTCTTAATTAAAATTATACAGACTTATTAGATCCCTATTTTTCTTTACTTTTATATCTCTATTTTAAAATTTAAAAATCTTAGTGAAAAGTTTCAAAAAAATATTAGAAACTTTCATAAAACATTTTAAAAAGTTAGACCTAAGTGTAATTTTAGGAAATATTTGTTACGGTTATATTGCCCCGTAAGCAATCCAAGAAGCAAATTATTTTGCGTCTCGTGAAAAGCCTCTATGTTGAAATTTTATTAGTTCGGTTGGTCGAACTTTGGCAGGCCAATAGTGAGATGCCACGTCAGTAGTGGGCCTACTCGGTGCTGACGTAGCAGCTCTTTATTGGTTTACTGAACTTAATAATTGCTCGTCTACGACATAACTTCTTATTTTACGCCTTTTCATGTTAAAGCCATCCCCTTGATTGATGGGCGGTAAGAGCTTGGCTCAAAGATCAATAATCACTCGATATTTGGATCGATATTTAGCTTAAATTGATAGTCGAAACGAATCTAATTGTCTCGATCTCCTTTTCTTAATATTAATAAAAAAAATTAATTATTTATTGAAATTATTTATTACTTATATATATGTATGTGTTAGTTGTGATTAGGATATTTATTCAGTAGTCATATAAGAATAGTTAAAATAATTTAAAATTCTAAAGAAGTTATTTTTTTAAGAAAAAATTTCAATTTTTGAAGGCTTTGATTTGGCTTGATTGAGGCTCGAGTGGGGTCGAAGTTGAAACGAGCTAGCTTGAACTCGAATCGAATTGATACAAGCCGAGTTTGAGCCATACTTAACTCGGCTCAAACTCGAATCATTCTCATCCCTACCCATGATGCAAACTTAATTGAAACCTTAACTAAACTCGTAGGACTGTGTTTCTCAAAGCACGAACCAAAGCCTTCAAGCACACAAAGAAGAAGCAAACTCCCTAAATTGATAATTTGACGAGTTCCCCCCTTAAAAAAGAGCAATTTTTGCATTCGGGCGCTGGAACACTCTGGTGCCTAAACATTCGAGTGCTCAATTAGGGCCCGACACATCATCACTAGGTGGGGACCACTGCTGACGTAGCCCCCACTTAGTGCTAACGAAACGAGAATTTATTGGGCACCCGAACGAAAAAAAAGTTTTCATGAAAAGAGCCGAGTTAGGTTTTTGTAGGAGCATTTATTAGAGGAAGGCTGCCATATGAACAAAATTTTTACTATTATAAAAGTTTTAACATTAAAAATTTAATCTAAATTATATTTTAATATTAATATAAATTATTACCCCTAAATCCAATCTAGATCCAGTAAGGGTGAGATTTGAATCACATCGTATTCGAATTTACATTTAACTCGAATCGAGTTTTAGTTACGTTTATCGAGCCATTATTTGATTTGATCATTTGGGTAGAACTTAGCTCGAATATTATTTTTTAAATAAAATTATATCCTTTTTGTATAATATATTTATTTCAAATAGAATGTAAAATATAATGATTAGAACATATGTTGGTATATCAATATATATAAGATTGACTCGTATTTAAAATTCAATAAAAAATCATTTATTTATTTTTAATTATTTTTATTTATATTACATATAATAATATATATTATATTTTAATTTATTAACATTAATTAATATAAAAAATAAATATAAATTTTAATTTATTTTTAAAAAAAAAATAAAATTTGAAAAAATTTTAATTTAATTTAATAAATTAGGATAATTACCTCTTATCATAATAAATTTATTATTTTATACATTACACATTCATATTTAATAAATTTATGTTATACATCATAAATATATAAAAATTATTTTCATATTATAATTATGATGTAATATTTTTAGTAGTTTATAATATCTAGATAACATAGTATTATATTAAAATAATATTGAGCAAACATTTTTTTAGTAATAATATTCTTTTTTTTTAACTAAAAGGGAATTTGATTTAATGTTATCTTAGTATTATGTTATGTAATATAGATGTTACGAAATTTATATGTAATTTTTTAGAATATTATTTATAAATATTATTAAATTAAATAATTATTTTTTAAAATAATATGTTATAATATTAAAATAATATTTAATGAAATGCTCTTTAGATGTCATTTTATGTCTTTTCCATTATAAATAGATAAAAAATAATAAAAAAGTAAGAAGTTGAAATAAGGTAGATGAAGAAGATCTGATCCAATAAAAAAAGATATCAGACTTAGGTTTTAAGAATAAATTATTATTAGATTCTCAATGTATTATAAAAATAATATTTTTTTTTTCGTGCTATGCTCAATAATATTTTAACTTTACACTAGCATTGTACTCGTGATCTTTTTTTTTGAATAATAGGATTTTTAATGGCAATTAATTTTTAAAATTTAAAAAATAATACTAAAAATTAAATTTCTAAATTTATTTAGTTTTAATTTAAACTTAAAAATTTAAAATCTAATATTAAGTTTAAATTTTTGAATTTTACATCAGTTTACTTGCATTTTGAATTAAAATATTTTCTTAAAAAGCATATTAAATACTAAAAACTATTCAAAATATTATATATTTAATATTTATTATTTTTAATGTAAAATGTTTAATTTTTTTACTTAAGTTTTAAAAAATTTGTGAGAATAAGTCCGTGTAGTTCCTACACGAGTACAATGCTAGAATGTTAATAAATTAAAATATAATATATATTATTATATGTAATATAAATAAAATAATAGTATTAAAAGATAAAATTGAAATTATATAATTTTTAGATTGTATTTGAGAAAATGGTAAAATTAAAATTAAGTTTTTTAAAATTATATGAGTAAGAATTATTTATAATTCAATTATATATGGGTTAATAAATCAACTAATTCTAATATTATTTAATTTTATTTATGCCTTACCCATCCATTCTTAGTTAATTGCGCTATGCACATTCAAAATATTATAAAATCTTACATTTACACATTTTAATTTATTTCTATTATAATAAGTAATCATAATTTTTCAATAATCTAACTATAGTTAGATTACAAAAAATCTAATCCGTTCATCATATTATTTTAAAAATATTTAAATATATTTTGAGTGAAAAATCCTAAAACCTTAATATTTAGGTGGCGGCAAAGAAAAGAAATATCCGCGATGTGAATTGATTTTAGGATAAATCAGCGCTTTAGTGTAGTATTGAGGAAGAGAAAAATATTTATCATTAAAAATAAAAATATATTTTTAATGATTTACTAACAGAATATTTTTTTTCAAATAAATTTTGATTAAGTTTTAACTCAAATGTGTGTACGTAAGATTTTGTAATGTTTTGAGTGTGCATAGCATAATTAACTAAGAATGAATGGGTAAGGCATAAATAAAATTAAATTGTGTGGCATGTAGGTAATTATCCCTAAAATAAATTTCTATCACATTAAATTTAAAAATATTTTTTTTTATCTAAAAAAAAATTCGAATCAAACGAGGCTATAATGATAAATAAAATGAAATGTAGCTTGTAGCTTAAAGGTTACATTATAAAAATGAAAGCTTTGATAGATGTTTTGCATCTAATTCTGATGTCGGTAGACCAGAGGCAGAACTGCAAAATGTGTTAAAAAGGGGTATCATAAAATAATTCAACAAAAATTATAGATTTTTCTAAATAATTAACCCTAATTTTACATGGAAAAAATCATCATTGGCTACCCGATTCAGTAAAGCCGAATAGCCCTGCGACTCGGCCGAGTTGAATAGCCGAGTTTACGCGGCTCGTCCGAGTCGAGTGGCCGAGTCACGCGACTCGGCATCGAGACTCGCTGAGTCGAGTGGCCGAGTCAGCGCGACTCGGTATCGCGAATCGCTGAGTTTAGTGGCCGAGTCAGCCAACTCGGAGCTGCGACTTACTGAGTCTAGTGGCCGAGTCAGTCCGAATCGGCGACCCGACTCGGCGAGTCGAGTAACCGAGTCATCCGACTCGGCGTCGCGACTCGGCGATTGTCCGAGTCAATCGGACTCGGCGACGCGACTCGCCGAGTCAATTACCGAGTCAGGCTATATTTCTGAGGTGCGTTTTGCCTCATTGACCCTGACTTTAATTTAATTTAAAAAGAAAAATCTTGAAAATTAATTTAATTTATTAATTTTAAATTAAACTTTTTAATTACGAGACAAATTTAATTAATTTAAATAAATAATTTTGTTAATTTAAAATAATTTCAATTTACTATATTATTTTTTTAATTATTCATTAGATGATTTATATATATATATATATATATATATATATTAATATTACATATATTAAAATCCAAGTACGGTAATAAATAAATCAATTAATTTAATATTAAAATTTAAGACATAATAACGATTAATATAATTTGCATTTTATTGAATTGTTAATTTAATAATAATTTTTTTGAATAATAGAATTCTTAATGGCAATTAATTTTAAAAATTAAAAAAATAATGCTAAAAATTAAATTTCTAAATTTATTTAGTTTTAATTTTAACTTCAAAATTTAAAATCTAATATTAAGTTTAAATTTTTGAATTTTACATCGATTTACTTGTATTTTGAATTAAAATATTTCCTCTAAAAAATATATAAAATACTAAAAACTATTCAAAATATTATATATTTAATATTTATTATTTTTGATGTAAAATATTTAATTTTTTTACTTAAGTTTTAAAAATTTTGTGAGAATAAGTCCGTGCAGTTCCTGCACGAGTACAATGCTAGTAATATAAAAAATAAACAAATACTTACCAAGTTCATTCTACATATTCAAGAATTTTAAATAATTCAATTGATTTATTCGGTTCACCGATCAGACTAATTTTTAATCGATTTTATCTGATCAAACAAATTTGATTTTATCGAAAAATTAAATTAGTATAGTGGCCAATTCACGGCCAAACGAATACAAACAATTGGCCCAAAAATCTTGATGGTTTCAAATCATAATAAAATTCAAGCAATTAATTGTAGGTTAAATAGCATTTTAATTCCTCTTTTTTGCCCTTATATATTTAAAAGTCTCTCATTTCTAAATTAAATAAATTGGTCCACTTTTTTTCTAATGAATATTATTTTTATAACAAGAAAATTTATGAAAACAACTACTTTTACAGTAGAATTTGATCAGTAGTCTCATCTGACAACTGCCAAAAAGCTATGAAAATACAGAAGTAATATCTATTATTAAAATAATCTATAATTTTACTCGAGTTGAAAAATCAATCTATTTAATACGAAAATTAGAACGGCCTGTGAACACATAAGGGAAAATAAAATGGCAAGAAATGTTTTTTTTTGCTCGAGTTATACATTGAACCTGAGATACTTCGAGTGAGTTAATTTTGAAACACGAGAAAGTTGTTGGACTAATGGGAGTTGGGGAATTTTGCAACTAGTGGTGAAACTCGTATGCCAGCCAGGGTGCTTCTCCTAAATAAGGAATTAATGAGGTCTCATTTCTAAATATAGCTTTAAGTTATAACTAATACTATTCAAGGATTGCCTCCACACAACATCAACATGCATGCAGACTTAAGAAGAAGAGAAAGAAGATCCTCAAAGACAGAGAGAGAGAGAGAGATTCTTACACGTGTTGTGCCTATTGCTGAAAAGTGGGCATCCCTTGAAGGATTGAAGGCTATCTCATGCGATACACCAAGGACTATGGGTATTTGGCTTGAGGGAAATTCTATGAAAATCTTGCAACTTATTTTCAATGAGTTGGAGCGTAATGGAGATTCCCACAACCGAACAGGCTTGCAGAGCTATTGCTTGGATCACCAGCAATATGGAGTAGTGGATAGACTGTTTAGAAGATCCAACTTCACTTCTCGGGATCCTATCCTAGCTAATATTGTGAATATCTTATTGTCATTTGCCGCCTGCAGGGTTAGTTATATACAACGTAACAACAATAGTGCGGCCGACTTTTTGGCACACACTATGCGACACTAGGTGATTTTTGTTGAGAAATTGATATGGCCCTTCCCAATGACTTTTGTAACATTCTCAAAATGGATGTTAAGTGACACTGGATAGCTTGTAGTTTCTTTATTATAATTTCATGGCATTGCCAGAGAGAGAGAGATGGTGAAACTCATCTGCCAGCCAGGGTGCTTCTCCTAAATAAGGAATTAATGAGGTCTCATTTCCAAGTTTAGCTGAAGGTATAACTAATACTATGCAAGGATTAATGCCTCCACACAACATGAACTAACCACTCTATAAAGTCATGCAGACTTAAAGAAGAAGAGAAAGAAGATCCTCACTGCAGGAAGATCCTATACTCATGCCACTCTGACAGCAGAAGCGACGGGAGCCCTCATTGCAGTGACAGCCGCCCAGGAGTGGACGACTACGGCGGACGGGATTTGGATAGAGGGCGACTCAGCCATCATTATTGCGGACCTTCAGCGGGCAGCCTGAGGACACCCCCCTGACGAGACCACGGCCCAAATCGCCGACCATTTTTGCGCCTTCAAAGCATACATGATATCTCATGTGTACAGAGCTGCTAATAGAGCGGCTGATTTTGTAGCTTCCTTTTCTTGTTTAGATGATACAGAGTGGCGTAGGGGCATGTCCCTCCCACTCGATTTTTGCACGATTCTCGATGAGGATCGAACCTTTTATACTTGATGTATCTTTTTACTGTTATAGTATTATAGGCTACGGCCGAATTTCAAGAAAGAAGATCCTGAGAGAGAGAGAGAGAGAGAGAGAGAGAGAGAGAGAGAGAGAGAGAGATGGCTTGCAGAAGAAGTGTGCTGGCTTCTTGTTGTTGGCTGTGGATCCAGCATTTGGGGAAGAACATCTACCAGAGTGTGGGTTACCATGCTATAGAGCATGTATCAAGAAAATCAAATCCTTTTTCCTCTGCAGGATATGCTTTGCCTGCAAGTACTACTCTTGCGATCCAAATAAACACGTAGTTTTTGAAGGTTCCCCGCTCCATCCCTCGTATAATGTTCTTTCGTCGACTTATCTATGATTTTCACGATGATTCGTATTCAAGTTATTGATCTTTATGGACGCGTTACAACTAGGGGTGACAATATATGACCCGACCCGTGAACCCGACCCGCAAATTTCGGGTATGGGTCATGAATTTTGACCCATTCATTAAACGGGTTGGGTTCGGGTTTGGTCATAATCGGGTCGGGTAGGGTTCGGGTTGGGCATTTATCAAAAAATACTCTATAAATGGGTCAGGTCGACCCACCAACCCGACCCATTTATTAATCGGGTCGGGTTCGGGTCATGAATTTTGACCCGTTTTCTAAATGGGTCGGATTTGGGTTGAGGCTATTCGGGTCAGGTCGGATTCGGGTTCGACCCGAACCTGACCCGTCGACCCATTTTGCCACCCCTAGAACTTACAACGCTCAAAGTACATAATTTTTATTACGCCCGGAATGACTTATGATCTCCGCTCATGAACTGAAATTAACACTCCTAATTAACTTTGCAATAGAACATCGTAGCACTAAATAACAGGGAATATTTTTAAGTTTAAGTGCATAGTTATCTAGCCCAAGGAATGTAGTATATTTAACGCTCTTCGTTTGGTTCGAGCTTTTTTTTAAACATGAAAAAAAAATATTTTATTTTTTAAATTTAATGAGAGAGAAATTTATTTTACTATTAGAAAGTGTGTAAAATGTGAAATACTTTCAATTCTAATATTCGTATTTGTATTGAACGTGAAATAAAGTTGATTTTTATAGTTGAAATTTGTGTTGGGCAAAAATCTCTCCTCGAACCAAACTTATTACTTATAAAATTTATTTATATTTTCAATATAATGAGCCAACTAGCATCTTGATTTAAGTCAGTTGAGAATCGAGCATTGTTCAATCCGGCTTGGCTTGAATCGGTCTGATAATAGCCCTAAATATAGTAAAAGAATTTACGACTTATAAATACATTTCTTTACATTGGAAAATAAAAACTAATTTCAAAATATATGTGATTAATAACATAATTATTATAAATACTTTTTTTTGCTAACTTTAGCATGTTTGGCATTAAAATCATTTTAGACATATCATAAAATAGACATGTGCATGATAGAAAATAAATTTTATTATTTAAATTAAAAAGTGTGCAAAATGTCAAATAAAATTTATGAAAGGCATGAAATAAAATATTTTTTTAATATTAGAGTTGGTATAAGATGTTATAAAAAATTAATATATTATTATTATTTTTATTTTACGAAGCATGATTAAAAATATATAAAAACGGAACAATCTCACGTCTTAATGAATTTGACACTCGTGACACTTTGTTGTGTGCTCGGTGCAACCTTTCATTAGGATTGACGAGCAGTAGCCGATTCATTTGATTTTTAGCAACCTTTATATACATGCTTCTTAAATTCTTCTTCAATTATATATTAAATTTTTTTATCTTCTAAAAATAACATATTTATATTATTTTCAAATTTTTTGAAAGATTTTTCTTACTAATTATGATTATTTGAATATTATTACCAATGATAAGTATATTAAAAATATTATAAATATATTTGTGAATATGTACGTGTAATTAATTTTTATTTTTAAAAATTTGAAAGGTTAAATTGTAAAATAAAAGAATAAAAGGTTTAATATATAATTAAAAAAAAGTTAAAAGGTATGTATGTAAATACCCTAAATTTGACGGTGAAGCTAAAAATAGTAATATTATCTGTGATTCATTTGATAGTAGTCGTTTTATTTGATTTTTAGCTATATTTATATACATGCTCCTTAAATTCTTCTTCAATTATATATTTAAATTTTTAATTTTTATTTTACAATTTAACCCTCCAAATCTTTCAAAAATAACATATATTTTGAAAGATTCTTCTTAATAATTATGATTATTTGAATGCTTATTACTAATGATATATATATATATATATAATATTATAAATATATTTGTGAATACATGTTTGTCATTAGTTTTTATTTTTAAAAAATTGAAGGGCTAAATTATAAAATAAAAGAATAAAAGATTTAATATATAATTAAAAAAATAGTTAAAGGATATGTATGTAAATATCCTAAATTTGACAGTGAAACTAAAAATAATAATTTGTGAATATATGCTTATTACTATTTGAATACTTATTACTAATGATATATATATATATATAATATTATAAATATATTTGTGAATATATGTCTGTCATTATTTTTTATTTTTAAAAAAATTGGAGAACTATATTATAAAATAAAAGAATAAAAGATTTAATATAAAATTAAAAAAGAGTTAAAGGATACGTATGTAAATACCCTAAATTTGACAGTAAAGTTAAAAATAATAATTTGTGAATACATGCTTATTACTATTTGAATGCTTATTACTAATAATATATAATATAATATTATAAATATATTTGTGAATATATGTATGTAATTAATTTTTATTTTAAAAAAAATTGAAGGACTAAATTATAAAATAAAAAAATAAAAGGTTCAATATATAATTTAAAAAAAAAGTTAAAAAGTATGTATGTAAATACCCTAAATTTGACAGTGAAGCTAAAAATAATAATTTATGAATACATGTATATTACTATTTGAATGACTATTATTAATGATATATATATATAATATTATAAATATATCTGTGAATACATGTTTGTTATTAAATTTTTTTAAAAAAAAAATTAGAGGATTAAATTATAAAATAAAAGAATAAAAGGTTTAATATATAATTTTAAAAAAAGTTAAAGGGTATGTATGTAAATACTTTAAATTTGACGGTGAAGCTAAAAATAATAATTTTATCTGTGATTCTGCAGAAGCATTCGCACCTGCTCCAAGTCCGAAAGCAAACGCAGGCCCGCCGCTCGCAAAGGCAGTTTTACTGCAATGAACATGTAGATGATTTCATCTCCATTAATTATATATAAAAAAAATAAATATTTTTTAATTCTAAAAAAAATAAATAAAAAATAAATATTTTTAAATTCCAAATTACATGTATAAAAGATATGTATACGTATGTATTGTTTGCATGATTTGTATTTCTCTAATAAAATCACCTTGTTATTTTAAGGTCTAGTTTGATTCACATTTTTTTTAATAAAAAATAAAAATTTATTTTATAAATTTAAAAAAAAATATTTTAATATTAAAAAATATGTAAAATGTGAAATACTTTCAATTACAATATTTGTATTTGTGTTGATTTTAAAATAAAATTAATTTTTATATTTAAAATTTGTATTTGGAAAAAAATTGTCTCAAACCAAACAACGTTATACATAAAATTTAATATTAAAAATTAACTTTATTTCATATTTAAAACATATTATCAAAATAATAACTAACTTATATCACACTCCTCACATATCTCAATATAATAACTAACTTTATTTCATATTATTTACAATTTTTAATAAAAAAATATCTCTATTGAAGTTTAATTTTAACTTCATTAAAATTAAATCTTACAAACAAACAGACATAATGATTATTTACCTATTAAATATATGAAAACTGAGTTTAAACGTAGCATATTACAGATATAATGCCTCTGTTTGGCCGGTGGTCAACTTGATTATAACTATTTTTAAAAAAATAAAATAAAATAATTTATATAATTTTCAATGCATCAATCAATTTTATTTAATATTTTCAGAATTAACTGATTTTATTTTTCATCATACACATATTTAGAAAAAACTAATATATTTTTTTTATAAAAAAATTAAAAAAATGACTATAACTAACTTGATCATGAACTGAACAGAGGCAGTGCTCTCTCAAAGAAGATTTATACGAAAGATATTTTAATTATGAAAAATTATGTGTTCCACTATTAAAAATAAAATATTATATATATGACATCAAAATTATATAAAATTATATATTTCACATGAAAATTTTTAAAAAAATTATAAATTAAATTACTAATGACTTTCATAAATCTTATTTATGGTTCACAAGTTCATAATATAAATTTTTATTTTACTAGATTGAATTTAAAGTAAATTTTATATATAATTAACCGATGAAACAAAGGTATTTAGATTATAATTTTAATGCTTAAGATTTAAGAATTAGAGCTTAATTTTTAATATTAAAAATATTTAAATATATGAATTAATATTTTAAATTATAAGTTGTAGGTTCAGAACTCATAATTTAGAATATAGTATAATTTTATTAAAATTGATATAAAATTTATTATTTTATAAAATATTCGTGTGATATACATAATATTTTATTTTTAAAATAAAATATATAATTTTTTATATTTAAGATGTTTTTTATGTAAATGCTCCTAATTATTATTATTATCAATATATATATATAATTATTATTAATAAATATTATATTTTCCTCAAGTTTTTTTTGAGAGAGATGGAAAAATGAATGCATTCCCTAGTGATAATGAAATGAGACTACTACTTTAAAAAAGTAATAAATAAATTAGAAAAAGTTTTTTTTTAGTGGAGAAAAATCAGAAAAATCATTAAAAAAACACCAAAATTCATTAAAACATTGAGAAAAATATATGAAATATGGTGATATTTAGTTTGGGTCAATTTGATTCCCAAAATGTTCAAATTAAATAAAAATAATAATTAGAAAGATTATGAATTGTTAATCCAAAATTTTGATCATTCAATTGACCAATTAGGTCAACTCAAAATTAGGTGAAATTTAGTCTAGTAGTATGTTTTGAGAAGCTACAAGAAAGCCAACAAAAAAATTCGTTAGCAGGCTAAAATTAATTTGATTTAATTTTAAACCGGTATATTATAACATATAATTAATTTATTTCACATCTTATTTATATATATATATATATATATATATATATATATTAAAATAATAATTAATTTATATCAAATTTTTCATATTTTTTAATATAATAAATAATTTTATTTCACACTATTCACAATTTTTAATCAAAAATATCTTTATTCAAATTTAATTTTAACCTAATTAAAAATTAAACTTTGTAAACAAATAGACCTTTAAATTCATGAAAATTAAACATCGAAAATCAGTTAAGAACCTAATTGGGCATGATCTGAGCTCAATTTTGATATCGATTTTACCCAATTTGGACCGAAAATGATTCAGTTTTGAGTTTGAATTTAGGATCAGCCAGGTTGACCTATTAGCTGACCCAATTGACCACCTACTCCAACCGTTAAGAGCATTCACCTGAGCCGTCCAAGTGGCAGATCAAACAGCTGCCGACAGTGATTGCAGCTAGCGAACAGAACTTCTCACCATCTATAACTCGTAATTTAAATATAGAGATATTATTCGCTTTAGCTTTAAGAAACTGTATGACTTTAGTACTCTCTAATAGGTCACTCATTCCAGTACTATTCTAGCCTAAACACGCTCAACTGTGGAGTTTGCCAAAATTTTCCCCTATTTTGATGTGAAATAATTTATTCATGTGCACCTCTCATCACTTTTGAGAAACAGAAGCCTGCCAGAAGTCGCACTTTGCCTTAATGACTACTTTATCTTAGAACATCACCCGGCGATCACTCTCTGCCCTCTTCGGCCGCGGACATCACATCGTCAGGTTGCTCAATTGCATCCAACACGGTCCTCCCCTTCAGGCGACTAAGATCAGATCAATTCCAAGCTCCTGAACCTACAAGCTCTCCTTAGGAGGAGCTCTAGTTTTGCTTAGCAGAGAACAACTCAGGCGAAGAAGCTCCTCCAATCCGACTTCAATTTATGCTCGAAAAAAATTAGTTCGATGCAGAACATCAAAACTAAATCTTAAAACAAGAAGATAAGTTTGAAGACAAATCATGAAAAAAAAAAGGAAAAAGAATATGCCATGCAAATTTTTATAATCATGAATGAAAATTAAATGTAATTTTTTTTTATAATTTTAAACTCCTGTATTCAATATATTTTTTCAACAAAATAATTTTTTTTTTTCAATATTTGTGTTTCTATTTTTCTATATTAAAAAGTAGTAAAAGGGAACCGACCAGTGGAACTATTGAACCGGTAACTAATTCATCGGTTCCACGGCGGTTCCCTGCCCTAGGATAACCAATTCCAAGTAGAACCGGTCCAGTTGGAACCAGTTCCGAACCAGTCAAGTAAGTAGTTTGATCTAAAATCGGTTGAACCGATTCAAAACTAGTTCGGACTGATGGCCAGGCCTACCTAAGGACTTAAGGATTTCTTGTTTGGTTAGAGATTATTTTTTGGATTGAAGAAAAAATAAATATTGATATTTATATATGATGAAGGCATATAAAATGTAAAATACAGTTAAAATCTCCACTAAAATATATATAAGATAGAAAATAAAGTTAGTTATTATCTATATATTAGTACAAACAAAAAATTCATATAGTCGACCCGACTTGGCGAGACGAGGCTGTGGTGGAGGTGATTGTTTTTATATTAGATGTAGAATAAAATTAATATTTTTAAATAAAGTTGGTTTCTAACGTCGGATTTGTGTATGAGATGAAATATAATTAATTTTTTATATAAAACTTGTGTTTAATATAAAATACAACAACAACCAAGCCTTAATCCCACTAGGTGGGGTCGACTACATGGATCCTTTATTTTTATTGCGCTCTATCAATTACCAAATTCTTATCTAAATCTAAGTAACTAAAATCACTCCTTATAATTTCTTGTCATGTCTATCTCCCTCTTCCTCTTTGTACATGGGCAAAATCCAATAACTCAATTTTTCTAATTAGAGCTTCAATCGGCCTACGATTTAGATGTCCAAACCATCTAAGCCGACTTTTTCTAAATTTATCCTCAATTGGTGCAACACCAACTTTTATTCGGATATACTCATTTCTCATTCTATCCTTTCGTGTATATCCACACATCCACCTTAACATCCTCATTTCTGTAACATTTATTTTATTTTTATGTTTCCTTTTTTCGAATATATTGTGTTTAATATAAAATAAATTAAAAAAAATAATGAGAGAAATTTGAAGGTTCAAATGTAACAAAGCCAAACTCTTAACTCTATTTTATAAACCAAGTGACCATCAAAATGAGAGGACCAAAGTGCTTTGATCCCTAAATTAGATGTACTTAGTGAAATTACATATAAATCGGCCTACAAAAAAAAAATGGTGTTATACTAATTGAGAATAAACTTAAAGAAAGTCAATTTAAATGGTTTGGACATATAAATCGTAGGTCGATTGAAGTCCCAGTTAGAAAAATCAAGCTATTGAATCTTACCCACATACAAAGAGAAAGAGGGAGACTAAAGAAAACATAATAAAAAACTATAAAGAGTGATCTTAATTACTTAAACTTAAATAAGAATTTAGTAATTGATAGAATGCAATAAAAATAAAAGATTCATATAGCCAACCCCACCTAGTGAGATTAAGACTGGGTTATTGTTGTTGTGAAATTACACCTAAGTTACACATATTATTGCTTTCTAGGATTGGAAGTCATTCATTTTTTATTTTTTTATTTTTTGCAAGCGCTAGAACAGAAACAAAGGCCAACCCACAAACCAATCCAAACTTTTTTTTTATTTCATTCAAACTTATAAATTTGCAAACATAGGCGAAGGTAAAATAAAATCACAGCCAGCAAAACTATGATACCCTCATGATAACAAAATTATAATGAACCTGCTAACTTTCATCATCACTGCCCCGAAGATCGATGAAGAATTCAGCCTCGACGGTGTCGTCTATTCTCCCCCTGCAGAACAATCCAAGTTAGCTTCAGTTTTATAGTTATTTTCAGTTGAGGAACAATAACAGGCAAATTAGCTGAAAACCTTTCTAACACATATTTTCCTTCTTTAAACTTCTGACTCGTCTCCTGGGCTGCCTCCTACATAATGCATAATGAGTAAAGAGGTAAGCAGGAGATAGGAGGTATGCAACAATTCCCAAAGAATTGAGAATCGAACTAATTCAGCTCTAATTTGGATTAATTCAATTCTGATTTTTAATTTTCGGATTTGGTTCTCGGTTCTAGCATTTGGAAATCGAAACTAAACTTAAATAACCAATTTAATATTATTAAATTTGTACTATTATATAACCAGAAGTTATAAAAATAAATAATATATATATATATATGATAAATATTTTATTCAATTTTATTAGATTCATATCATGAAGATGGCCATAGTTTAGAGAGTTCAAATTCTGTTTATACATAATTTGAAATCAAGAACCCCTAGAACTGGATCTGAACAAGATCCGAGCCAGATCTGAACCAAAGTTTCTTTGTTCCGTTGTGGTTCGAGCCCGAAAGAACTTAATTCAGTTCTGGTTTCACAAATTATGGAACCAATTTTAGTTGGTTCAGCTCCATGTTTTGAATAGAACTGATCCAACCAAACTGAGTTGCACCACTTACAAGCGATTCAATAAATCAACTATGAAAATTTTATCATTTTCAATTAGCAAAATCACATATCTAAAACTATATATAAAAGCAGCACTTTGAATAAAAAAAATTTTGTACTCTCTCTTAGTAAAAAAAACTATCATTATTCTAATCAAAATCTTAGCCATCAACTCTTCGATGCTTCCTATCAAAAATAAATAAATACTCTTCGATGCTTGTGCAGCAACACAAGCGCACTTCCCACCGCCTACAATCCAGTGGCATGTGTGCTTCTTCCTTTTGTTGCTGGAAGTCCTACCTCTCTTGAAATTCCACCATTACTAGCCTCATCGATCACGTTATTAGCATTCCTACTACTCCTACCAGTATCCCGCTGATCCTGTTCTATTCCGAACGCCACTGTATAATAGTATAAGAGACAACAATCCCTCCTCTCTCTCTCTCTCTACAGCCTTGCCTACACTCCTGCAAGAGAAAGAGAGAGAGAGGAGGCAAGCAGTCCCCCTGCCCCCTCCGCCTACTCTCGGCAAGTGGAGGGAGAGGAAAAGAGAGGGGGAGAGGGAGGCATGCAGCCCCTCCGCCTGCTCCCAGCCCGAAGAGAGAAAGAGAGCAAAGAGAAAATTACAATAGTAAAAAATTACAAACAGACTTAATTGATATATTATTTTAAATTATAAAATTGCGTGATATTATGCCTTAAACTTGGGAACCTAAGTGTAATCCTATTAGAAATCATTATCTCAATGGTGATCTCAGATATCTAGCATCTGTTATAGTGTTATATGTAATCCAATGAAAGCCTGAAAATAGAAAAAAGCCAGATAGTTGAAGAATAGGGAAACGTACATATTTCCAGCCCACATTTTGACCACAAAAGCAGCAGAATATGTCAGCTACAGTGTGCATGCCAGAGAGCATCATCCTCTCCACTCGAACCCCCAAGCAAATGTTAGAACTGAACCCCCAAGCAAATGTTAGAACTGAAGCACCTTATGGTTTTACCAAATCAGAATGGGGAAAAGGAAATCTGTAAATTGCAATCAATGGTTTACAAAAGTTCATGAAAGAATCCCACACCTGTTTGGCCAAGTTATTGACTTAGAAGTTAGGATGCAGGTAAGAAGTGCAGTCAGTTTTTATCTGGGGAAGTCTGTACTATAATACAAAATTAGTTTTTATTTTGAAATTTATGTATGATGTGAAATATCGTACTCTTGATGTTGAGATTAGATTAAAAAAATGTGACCTGTCAACTTAAACCTGGTTGAAGTTATAATCTTTAGATCTCAAAGACCTATCAATAATAGAAACATTTTTAGTTCAGTATCTGAACAGTTTGCAAACATGTATTCATCAATCAATTATGTGGTATTTAAAACTGTTGCACTTTCTCTTCCCCAGTGAAGCTATAAATTTTCAGAAATAATCTAGCTGCATTATTTACAAGTTATCATATTATATGTAACCAATGATGCTTCAACTACTTAGTTAGAAACATGTTCCACAGTTGCAATTCTTGGGATCACATATAAATAAGTAAAATGACAATGAAATTCAAATATAAACAATTCAATATTAGAATAACAAAAGGTTAAGTAAACACGAGTATGTAAGTAAGAAATTTGTCAGAATAAGTTCAAGACCATCATAACATCATCAGGTATGTTAAACGGTTGAAGAAACTTACATTCACATAATGCTCAAGAAAGAATTCATAATAATACCATTGTTCTAAAATAAGCACAGGATTTTAAGAACAAAGAAATTATAAGTGCAGAAGAAACTTACACAGTAGTAAAAAGATATGCCTTCCCTCGTCGGCAATGAAAAGACTAGCACAAGTAGAATAAAAATTAATGCTAGAGAAAAAAAAAAGAAAGGGAGAATTTCTTTCTTCAGAAAAGTACTTGATGTACAAAACATGGAACAGGAAAAAAAAATTAACCAAATCTTGCTTCACAGAGTAACATAATGTGAGAAGCAGCCACATTCTATCAAGTTCTCTGCTCTCAAGGGACCTAATATCCTGCATTTCCATCACCTTCACCTAATTCTTTTCACTCCACTCTCTGGTCATATACTTGAGATCTGGGATAACCTCCACTAGTGCCAAGAGCAAACGATACGTAGTAATTATCAGGAAATCGCAATTCAGATTTCACATAATAGACGCAATAAAGTGTCAGTGACACCAGTATTTACTAGTGGCCCTACTTTTTAGAGAGATTTAAATTGGTACAAAGCAGCATAATAGAGCCATATGTGGAAAATACTACAAATGTATGGCATCTTCCCTTCCACAACCAAAAGAACAACCTTTCTTCTGAACTAGGAATTAGAGATAATGAGGAGAATTAGAGAGAGGGTTGAGATATGATAAGGAGTATAGCAGGAAAATGAAAAGAGAAAGAGCTTCCCTCAAAGTTCACTGAGACAATGGGCAGCTTGCTCGGATCCTACAATACGGTCACAACTCAATTAAAGCCAGTAAAGATCTTTTGGCTGCATTAAGATGAGATGTCGCAAATCAGAATATACTTCATATGACAAAAGTAAATAAAAAGATCTTTCTTTCCAGACACGAAGATCAACCTAATCTCTTTTCCCTTGCTTTTCCTAGTTAACGGCGCTCACGAAAAAGGACAAACGAATTTCTCTAGTTACTCTGTAAAATTGACCTCTTACCAAGAAATGACAAATTTCCTTTAGCCATTTCCGCTCTGTTGATCAAAACCCAGAGGGAATTAAAGAAGAAACCCTAATCGAAGAAAAAAAAGTGGAAGTTCTCTAGATAAACTGTGAAATCGAACTCTGCGCAATTGACCTCTCTCAAAGAAATGATAAATCTACTCTCTCTACTCCCCGATCTTTGAGAATTAGAAAAGATAACCCTAATCGGAGGAGATGAAAGCATACTCTGGAGATGAGATCATCCGCGACGGCTAGGTGGGTTCGGCAGTAGCGGCAGCGGTAGATCCTGCCGTCCAATTCCACGGTGAAGATTCTTCCCATCCCCGGCTCCCGCCCAGAGCCTCCTGCTGTCGATCAGCTCTTCCCCGATCAAAAATCTGGAAGAAAAATCTGGGAAGAGAAACCGAGATTTCTCTCTCCACTCTAGCGCCGCGTGTCAGCAAGGGGCCAAATTTATATTAAAATTAATTAATTAAAGAACCAATTAAATTAGAATAATTTTATTTGATTTAAAAATTTAATAAATTAATTAAATTAATTAAACATTATATACTGTCAGCCCTGGAATAATATTTAATTAAACACCTTAAATATAAAAAAAATAACTTTAAGTTAGAGAATTTTAACATAAAAATTAATTTAGTAGCTAATTGTATATTTATATATTCAAATACACATGCAAATACGTATGTAACAAATAGAAATATGTATAACATGTATTTATTATGTATTTATATGATTTTTTTGACTTAATATTTATTTTTAGTCTTAAAATCATCAGATAGTATGTTATTATTTTGCATAATTTAATGTAAAACTTTTATTAGATTTTTTATAATTTTTATTTAAATAATATTTATTATAAATTATTATTTTTTATTTTTATTTTTAAATATTAGGTCAAGACGAGTGACTATAATTTAAGTTAATTAAATAAACAAATACATTTATATATAAAATTTAGCTAAAAGATCGAAAATTAATTGAAAGTTAAATCGACTTTCGCTCGAATCAAATTTGAATCGATAATAAATAAGTCAGGCATATCTCGGATCGAGATTAGATCAAACTCTTCTCATTTATTTTTTAGATCAAATCAAAATTAAATAAAAAATTTTCAATTCAATCTTGAGTCGAGATCATATAGAATCAATATCAGATCGTTAATAGCCCTAGTCAAAGGGATCCATCGTGGAATCATACAAAAATATGGAAATCACTTCTTTGTAATTTTGCAAAATCGAATAATATATAGCGAACATGCAAGTCGGCAATTGGGAACTTCATCAAATCATTTAACATCAGCCTCATTTGATTCGAGAGTTAAATTTTGAATAAGAAGAAAAAAAATATATTTTATATTGTATATTTAATAGAAAAAAATTAATTTAATATTTGAAAGTTTATAAAATATAAAATAAATTTAATTCTAATATTAGTATTTATATTGGATATGAAATAATATTAATTTTTATAATTAAAATTTGTATTGAACTAAAATAAAACTCGAACTAAATGAGAAGCGAAGACATCACAATGATATATTATCACTATGTAATTTCACCTCATCTCCATTGAACTAATTATCTTATTCCTTTTATCAAAAAAAAAATCTTATTCCTTTACTATAATAAAAAATATATTTTTTTTATTCCTTACTATCAAAAAAAAATTGTCTTATTCTTATTAGTTTGCATGAATTGTATAATTGAAACTATTAAATTTTGTCTCTTATCAAAAAAAAGTTCTTAAATGCTCTATTGAACAATTAATGTGAGCACAATTAAAAAAAATAAGCTATATATGATTGAAAGCCAATAAGGGAATAGAAAGATTTTTTTTTAATTTCACTTTTTGATATTATAATTTTTTCTACTGTATATACAAATTATAGTGATAATGTAATTTGAACTTAAGATCTTCTAGTTTCAGATTAGGTCCTTTTCAATTTGAGCTAGACGAACATCACGGGAATATAAAAATTTGGAAGAATAGTATTTGTTGGGTGTATAAAGAATAGGTTAAGTCGAGAGAAGATAGAGAGAGCCTTGATTGATGAAGACGTATTCGTAGTTTTTGCGTCTGTGAGAGGAGGAAAATCAAAATATCAAAAATAAAACAAAGAAAAGAAATATGCAAATATACGTGAAGCCAAAAGAACAGATGTAGTGGCAATTTGTGTATTCTAGTTCACATCTAAGTTAGCTTTCGTTTTTTATCTCGCCTTGAAGAGAGTAGATATTAAACTGAAGTGTCAAGATCATAACTGAAGTGTCTCTGAAAAGTCATTAGCACATCAGTTATTAAATATTTAGGTGCATGCATGTGCACAATCTGTAGAAGTTACTTTACAATGATCCTAAAAAAAGTGCTCGAAAAGCGGGAGGAGCGAGAGTTCAAGATGACTAGCCAGTTACGTAACATCCTGATTTTAATTATTAATGATTATATAAATTTATTACTAAGTAAAATTAATAAAATATTATACTTTTATCTAACTTATAAATAGTTTAATTATGTTAGTTTTGTATTAAATACTAGTTTGGAATAATGTGACGTTCGTTGGCCAAAGAGGACGGGAAGTGATCGCCGAATGATATTCTAAGAGAAAGAAATCACTGAGGCAAAGTGCGACTCCTGGTAGGCTTTTAAGCTGAATAATGAATAATGAGAAGAGCACATGAATAAATTATCCCACATCGAAAAGTGAGGGATATTCTGAGCTATTTAAATAGATAACGTAATCTCAAATAGTAGAAGCGCCTTTTGGAGCAAAATCGTAAGGCTGATGATAAAAAATTCTATAGTTAAGCGTAGTTAGATTGGAGTGGTACTGATATGGTTGATCCTTTAAGAAGTACTCAGATGGGTGACCTCCTACAAAGTACTCAAGTCACGCAGTTTTTTTAAAGCTAAAGTGAATAATATCTATACAATGAGATCACAGAATGTTACAAATAATCATGAATTGAAATGATTTTAATGTGAGTCAAAATGAATAGTGTTAGAATTAAAAAGTAGTTTAGAGTAAATGATTTAAGATTTATATAGAAAGATAGAGAAATTAGAGAGACTAAAATATAATTTTACAATCAATTATATATAGACTCCCTCACTTCTTGTCTCTCTCTCTCTCTCTAATGTTCATTGTGTTCTTTTTCTCTCTTCTATGTGTGTGTGAGGAGTGATTGAAGAGGAGGAGGAGGTAAGAGAGAAGCAATAATATTTGATTTATAAATAATATTATTTTATTTATTAAGTAAAAGATATAATTTAAAATTAATGATATTTATATTTTGATGAAGATTTGATTAATTAAGCAGAGTATGAAGGCAGAGTAAGTGACTGAAGAGAGAGAGAGAGGCACCTCGAGAATTAGTTTAGAGCCTACAAAATTTAGATTTGAATCTAACTTGAAATTATTCAAACTCGAAGTCAAGATAAGAGAAATTAACTTTATATAATTTATTTGTTGAATGCTAGAAATATGTTCCACTGTTTGCTCACGATGATTTATTATTATTTTATTATATATTAATTTATTGTTTTATTATTATTGACTCATTATTGTTTTACTAGTTAAGCTGGTTCATTGGTGTATTGAATTGATGAATAGTTATGAAATTGGATTGATGTTCTGTGATATGATGTGGTACGGATGAACTTGTATACCTAGAACCAATAAGAGCGAAAATATGCCTGTGACGAGTTAATCCAGTGAGAGTGGAGAGTATTCGTTAGGTGATATTTCAAGAGAGGAAATCACTAATGTAAGGAGCAGCTCTTAGTAGGCTTCTAGGATAACAAAGAAGTAGAAACTTTTATTGGACTTCCAAGTGAAGGGATATGAGAATGATAATTCTACATCATAATATAGAAAGCTAATTTATAATTAAAAGAGTAAATTGCAAGTAGGTCCTGTTATTTGATCATATATGCAAGTAGGTCCTTTTTTTTTAAAAATGCTCAAATTGGTCAATTAGTTTTAGGTAATGTGCAACTACGTCCAAAATTCAGATTTAACAGTAAAAATATATGAAATAATATTTTTACCTTTAAGATTTTCTCTCTTTTCTCTTCTCTCTATGTGTCTGGCGGCATCGCAAACAGGGTCTCGCCAGCATTGCACGCACCACCGGCCCCATTGGCCTTGATTCCATGTTCGCCGACTTTGCATCCGGCAATGGCAACGGTGACCCCCGGCCCCCTGCACCTGCGCCGACCTTGCCGGCCCCACCGTCACACTCCCCTGCTCCTGCGTAGCTATCATGCTCCCCTGCACCTGTGCTGTTATTTAAATCTGAATTTTGGACCTAGTTGCATATTACTTAAAACTAATGGACCAATCTAAGCAATTTTGAAAAATTTGGACCTACTTGCACATATGATCAAACAGCAGGGACTGCTTGCAATTTACCCTAATTAAAAAGTAAGAAATTAAGATACAAAAGACATTATGATTTTACTTATTATGCTGACGTGTCATGATATTTTTTGTTATGCATATGATAATATTATGATATGAAGATGTGCATATTTTATTTATTTTATCAAACTGCATGCTGCAGTTGGTAAAATTTGAATTCGCAAAAACTCACTCTCTATTTATTTTTTTAAGTACATTATGGTCTCGTTTGGTTCGAGGCATTCTTTTTATTCAATACAAATTTCAATTATAAAATCAACTTTATTTTACATTCAATATAAATACGAATATTAAAATTGAAAATATTTTATATTTTACACACTTTTTTGATATTAAAAAATTAAAAATAAAATATTTTTATCGCGTGTTCCAAAAAAACTAGAACCAAATGAAAAGTATAAAGTGCACTTTGGATGGACATGTGAGTGATCAGCTTAAGAGATAAATTAGGTAGCATTTACATTTATTTAATTACTTTTTATTTAAAAAGTGGTATAACAAAACTCTTTATAGTAAGTCAGAGTGTTCCTCATAGTTATTTTGACTTAATATTTATATTGCTATATTTTAATTATTTTGATAAGCGTGATTTAAAATTATTCTCGACTTAACTAGTTGATCTGTTTTTTAATTTTACATTAGTGGATCGAGGTGTGACAAATTAAGTATGAAAATAACTTTGTAAATTACATGCACAATGTGACTTCAGAAAAGATTTCATTGAGGAGAGATTTTCTAGTCCTAAGGAGCTCGTGTTCCTCATAATTATTTTAACTTAATATTTATATTGCTATATTTTAATTATTTTGATAAGAGTGATTTAAAATTATCCTCGACTTAACTAGTTGATCTGCTGCTTAATTTTGCATTAGTGGGTCGAGGTGTGACAATTTAAGTATGAAGATAACTTTGAATTTAGGACAGACAATAGAGATCATAAGTTGCTAATTCTCCTTTTAATAATCTAAACTAATATATATTTTTATTTTTTATTTTTTAACTAAAAAACTTATATACATATTACTTTGTAAGATTGTGCTTAATTATATATTAACTTCAAAATTTACATAAACAGCATGTAATCTAAAATGTTATATGAACACCACTGATATCAATATCTATTAAGAATAAATGAAATATATAAAAAATATTTTATTTGTAGGTCACTGTTAGGCTAGAAATATCTCACAAAGATCTTACCGAGTATTCTATTACTGTTATCTGACCATTGCTAATATATACTTTGGCCGCTAGTGTCAGCCGGCCACCGTAAATTCAGTTTTTATAATCTCTGTATGATAACTGTTTTTTTAGGAATAGTAACAGAGCGAGTTTGGATCAGATTTATAAATACTCATATCCGTCCCGCTATGTATTATTCATTACTCATACCCGCCCCGCCCCGCACCTCCCCTCCCCTCTCCTATTCTAATTTTCACAAACCCGTACCCGCCCCATCCCGTTTCCTTACTAATGTTAATAGAAATCAAATTAGTTTACTTTATTTAAAACAAAAAAAAATCATAACCACGTCGTGAATATTACACTATGAAAGTAAGGTCTTACATTTTTCAATGCACTCTTTTTATTTGAATCTATATAAACTTATATAAGAATAGATAAAAATATATGCATAACGGGGCAGGGCGAATATAGTTGATTCATACCCATACCCGCCCAATTTCATAACGAGGTGGGGCGAGTTACGGGTCGCGGATAAAATTTGAGTACCCATACTTGTCCCATTAGAGATGAATTAGGGCGATTTAATCAGGTACAGGTACAAATTGCAACCCCTATGCTCTTTGATCAAATTCGTAGGCTGCGTCTATTAACGGTGACACGTGTAGACACCTGAGGGCGACGTGGTCTGCATGCCGAAATTGTGGTCAGCAGATTCAGCACGTCGGCAACTCACATTTTATATAAATATATATATATATATATATATATATATATATATATATTATTATAAATATAAGTTTAGCAGCCGTAAATTTTTTTTGTCTTATTTAAATTTACATTTTGGTCTTAATTTTTTTATTTCTTTACAAATAATTTTAAATTATTTATATTTAATTCTATTTTTTTAAATTATAAGAGCATTGAATTAATCAATTTTATTTTTTATTTTATAATTATTTTTGTCTTATCTGAAAATACATTTTGATCTTAATTTTTTAATCTCCTTACAAATAGATTTAAATTATTTATTTTTAATTTTAATTTTTTTTTCAAATTATCAGAGCATTAAATTAATAAATTTTATTTTTTATTTTATGGATATGAGTTTAGCAAGAGAAAAAAAATTGTCTTGTTTAAAATTATATTTTAGTCTCAATTCTTTACCTCTTTACAAATAGGTTCAAATTATTTATATTTAATTTTTTTAAGATTATAAGAGCACTGAATTAATGAACTTTATTTTTTATTTTATGAAAAAAAATTTGTCTTATCTTAAAATATATTTTGATTTCAACTTTTTCACCTCCTTATAAATATATTCAAATTATTTATATTTAATTCTAATTTTTTTCAGGTTGTGAAAGCACTAAATTATTTTTTATTTTATGAAAATGAATGATTTTAGATCTAGAATAAATAATTTTGGACCTATCTATACAGATATAAAAGTTGGAGAATTAAATTATAATTTTTTATATAATAAAAAAATTAGATAAGGATGAGCTGCCAGCTGCTAACTGCAGCAGCTAGCAGCCACCGCCCTAGCCTCCCCTCTATCACGTGAAAAGAAAAGAAGAAAAAAGAAATTAAAAGAGATGCGAATCAGCTAAAATTATATTTTGGTCTCAATTTTTTTACCTCCTTCCAAATAGGTTCAAATTATTTATATTTAATTTTAAATTTTTTTCAAGTTATCAAAGCACTGAATTAATGAACTTTATTTTTTATTTTACGAAAATGAATAATTTTGGACCTCGAATAAATAATTTTAGACCTATGTATACAGATATAAAAGTTGAGAGATTAAATTAAAATTTTTTATATATAAAAAAAATGGATAAAGACTACAGCAGCCAGTAGCTACCGCCCAAGCCTCCCCTCTGCCACATGGAAAAAAAAAAGAAAAAAAAAGAATGAAGATTAAGAATTAAGTTTTGCTTTTGCTGTCTTTGCCAAGCGCAGCAAGCAACAGTAGCCGGGAGTTTTGCTTGAAGAAGCAGAAGCAACAGTAGCTAAGGAAGAGTACGCTATTAGATAATTAACTCATGTTTGTTAATTGAAGCATACAACTAATTACAATATTACTGTTAATTATATTTTTGGTCAGTCAATGCCCACATAAATAAATTAATCATGATTTTCTAAACAAAAAACAACTGTTGATCTTTTAAATTATCTTATTAATTAATTAATTAAACTAATAATTAGTAGGGTAAATTGCATCAAGCCTCACAGTTGGCAGAGTATTTCAAGTAGATCCCAACTTTTAAATATCTTAATCATATATACTTTCTCTCCACCTCATTCTCATTTTTTTTTTGTTTTCTCAGAAAATTAATTAACACTCTATCCCTTTTTATTATATAAATATATGTTACATAAATTTTACCATTAATTTTTTCAAATAAATAAAAATTAAAAATATTAAATGATTGAAGTAAGAGATTAAAATTTAAATTTTTTGTCTCGATCATTTTCAAAAATATAGGGTTAATTTAAAGTTTAGTTCATCGACTCAATATTAAAATTTTTTATTTCAATTTGACTTTCATTTGGGAGAATTTTTTTTATTTAAAATTGATTTTTTTAATTGAAATTAATATAAATTAGAAGTCATTTTTTCAACAGAAACATCACACGTATGAATTTTAAAAATAAAATATTATAAAGTTATTTATATATATTATATTTCTATTTATATTTCAATCATTATTTAGTAATATAATAATATGAACATATAAATAAAATTTTTTATACATTTTGAAAAAAATCTAAATATGTGTTATATATATATAGGGGTAATTCCACTAAGGCCCCTGAGGTATACTCGGCTTGCCACGCAGGTCCATAATTTTAAAAACATGCCAAACAGGTCCCAAAAATTTATTATATAGGTCATTGTGGTCCTTCTGTGATACTATCCGTTAAACACAGTTAAAATTACGAAAATACTCTTTATATCCTTTCAAATTTTCAGTTGCCCATCGCGTCGGCGTGCGTGAGCAGGCGGTCGGTAGCGCACGCAGGAAGCCACGCGAACCGGCGTCAGCGTTAAGGTCGCCACAGAGCGCAACCTTGAGAGCGGACGCCGGCATGGCGCTGGCGCGCGGGGCCGCGCTCGAGGCTGCGCTCTGCGCGCGGACACTAGCGCAGGGCGCCGGCGCTGACGTGCAGGAAGTTCGCGCCGGCGCCGGCGCGCAGGGCGCCTCAGCGTCACCGGCGCTCGAGTGCAGGTTCGCGCGTGTGAGGGTGAGGGGCTATAATTGTAATTTCACATTTAAAAAAACTATAATTTTTTAATTAAAATTTTCATTTTAATGGAATGTTTAACGGAAACTGTTTAATTGGACCTTTTTGAAAGCTTTTTGTAAATGTTAAGGACCACAATGACCTATATAGTAAATTATTGGACCTGTTTGGCATGTTTTCAAAATTGTTGACCTGCGTGGCAAGCCGAGTATACTTCAGGAGCCATAATGGAATTACCCCTATATATATATATCTATCGAATCAAATTATGAGATAAATAAATTTTATTTTAAGCGAGTTAAATTTGAGCAATAAGAAAATTAATTGATTTCAATTCGAGTGAAATGTGAGCAAGTGTTGAGAGTGAATTTTGAATTTAAAAATTTGTGTTATATCGATATATGACTCCTTGATATCATGCACAACTAAGATAATATCAAGAAGTTGAACTTGTAAAATATCAGGAAATGAAAAGGAGGAACATGCATTAGGTACTTGTTAGTAATCCATACAAAGTACAGGCATGTAGATGCAAAATTACCGGATGTAGCATTAAATCATATAACAATCCCGCGCCTTTTACGATTCCGCACGAGGGAGGAGGCCCGGAGCCGCGGACCCGCTTCACCGTCCCACCGGCAAAAAAAGCCTGACTGACACGTGGCGGTCCGGCGACACGAAGCGTTACTAACGGTCGGTCCACGGGAGCGGTTCAAGGGCGCAGGCCGCCGCGGGGCCCGCACGCGCGATTCGAATAACACGGCGAGGGCGCGGAAGACGCCGACAGACGGAGGTGGGGTGCCCGGCGGGACCCGCCAACCGCGCCGTGAGCGCCGTCAGCCGCCCCCCCCCCCCCCCCCCACCCGATCGTACGCCGTTAGCCGTCACGATCCGCGTGCAAGTCTGTTAGACGCCACGTCATCCCTGCCGGCTCACCAAAGAATTCTCACACGCATTCCCCGCCCGTTCACATTGATGGGTGGAAGGTTGGGTGCAAATCGGGACAGGAGCAGTCAATATTTGACGCTGACCGCGCCGAATATTTCAATTTCGCCGCTCCACCGCTGGCGAGCGGCCCAATCGGCCGTCCATCCGCGAGCTCGTTCGCTATAAAAACCAACCTCCTCCCCCTCACCGCATCTCATCCTCCTCTTTTTTTTTCATATTCGAGCTTCGTTACCCACATGGCTCCAAGGGAGAAAGGATCCGGAGGCGGCAGGGGCGCAGGCGGCGCCGGCCTGGAGCTCGCCATCTCCTCCGGCGGCCGTGGCAACGGGCAGGAGATGCATTTCCGAGGCGTAAGGAAGAGGCCGTGGGGGAGGTACGCGGCGGAGATCAGGGATCCGGGGAAGAAGAGCCGGGTGTGGCTGGGGACATTCGACACGGCAGAGGAGGCGGCGAGGGCATACGACGCCGCCGCACGAGAGTTCCGGGGATCGAAGGCGAAGACAAACTTCCCCTTCACCGATGGCTACCTGCAGAGCGCCAGCCCGAAGCTCGCTGCCGCCGGCGGGAAAGCCGCCTCCTGCAGCCCCAGCAGCCAGAGCAGCACGGTGGAGTCATCCAGCAGGGAGATCGCCGTCGCCGTCGCCGTACCGCCGATGGCAACCCCCCTTCCTCCTCTAGATCTTGATCTGATCCACCGCGGAACGCCACGGTATCCCTTCCAGCACTTCCAGCCGGGGGTGCCCGCCATGGCGCAGCCGTTCTTCTTCTTCGGCGCCTTCGGTAGATCAGAAAAGGGGGCAGCCATGTCGCTCGCGGGTCATCACCGCCGCCTTGCGCTCGATCTGCCCTCCGGCGTTCAGAGCGACTCGGATTCATCCTCCGTCGTCGATCTCCAGCCCCCCTCTCCGCAAGCGAAGTTAAGACCGTTGGATCTTGACCTCAACCTCCCTCCTCAGGCGGAGATTCCTTGATTATCTGACTAAAATTACAGCGCCTTTAGTTTTATTGCGCATTTTGCAATTTCCCCCTCCTTTTTCCTGCAAATTAGCTGTTGGACCTTGCGCAAACTTTTTTGTAAATAGTTGTAAAACTTTTTTCGCTGACAGACCCTCAGCGTTGCAACTTGCAAAACCTGCCCTTTAATGGAAATAATATTATTTTTCATATTTTCTTTGTTAAATAACTGTTAATTAAAATTATAATTTGAGCCAGCCAGCGGCCAGTGAGAGGTAAATTAAAAATCGAATGATTGTTTTCTTTTATTAAAATAATTATTTTATAATAATCACTATTTCATATTGTACAAAATAATTATTTATTTTTCTTAAAAAATAACTGTTTTTGATTAGTTTAAATAAATAAATAAATATATATATGCACGTATACACACTTCATATATATATATATATATATATATATATATATTTATTTATATAAAATATATTTATCTAATTATTTATATAAAATTAATTTTAATAATAATAATTAATTTTAAATTTTATTTATTTTTTATTCTATATTTTATTTGATACAAATAAATAAAAATTATTAAAAAATAACAATTTTATTCTCATCAAATAATAATAATTTTTTACTTACTTTCTATTTTACAATTAAGGCTCCTCGTATTTCTTTTATATTTTAAAATTTTATTTGTATAAATTTTATGATAATTATGAAAGAGATTAATGTATAAATATATATTTAATTTAAAACTGCAATTATTGAAATTCATGTAATAAAAAATTAGTGCATATATATATATACAATTAAAACTAGATTTAAAATTAAAAAAACCTTCATTGGCTGAAGTTAAATTTAATTAAATTATTTTCTAATTCAAATTTAACTAAAATATTAAATTTTAAATTGAAGGAGCGAGAAGTAACGTCCGCCTTCCACGTTTTAACTTTATCATTAATTTGCTCTGCCGGCAGGGCGGCCGGACGTGTGGACTGGATCTACGGAGACGATTTGATAAATCATTAATTAATTCGGTTTATTATGATTTGATAAATTATTAAGGGTAAATTACAGTCAGATCTCTAAATTTAAGATTTAATAACACATAATTTCATATTTTTAAAATTATAACATCCGTATCCCAAAATTTTTGGGTCCTTTTTATTTTTTATTATTAATTTTTTTTTAAATTATCATTATATACCCCTCTCTCTCTCCTCCCCCCTCTCTCTCCTGTCGATCCCTGTGCGAGCGAGGGACAACTGCGATCGTCGACGGGTCGCACACGTGATGGAGCAGGGACGGCCGCAGCTGGCACCCCTCTCGCGGGGTGTGAGACTTGCCGACTGCCGTTGCTGTCCCTCGCGCGGGCAGGGATCAACGGGAGAGAAAGAAGGGACGAGAGAGTGAGGGTATTATGATAATTTTAATTTTTTTTAATAATAAAAAAATAAAAAAACTATTTGATAATTTATGAAAAGTTTAGGGACTGATGTTATAATTTTAAAAATGTGTATATGTATTAAGTCTTAAACTCAGAGACCTTGCTGTAATTTACCTAATTATTAATTAATTCGATTTATTATGCATATAATAAAGTTTGTCGGTGGGGGCGCGAGGAAGCCGGGTGCGTCGTGGGCATGCGGGTGCATCCGTACGGCTGCGTCATGGGTTTCGGTGCGGGCCCATCAGCCGACCAAATACTAGTGAAATATTTATTTTAGAGTAAAGTACATCCGGATCCCCAAGGTTAAAGTATAATAATATTTAGGTTTATATTTTTAAAAGTTTAACATTTAGGTCCTGGATTTTCAAGATTTTAATATCAATATTTTTTATTTTATTATTATTAAATTTTTTTAAAATTACAACTATACCATTCTCTCTCTCTCTATTGCCAGCGGAGAGAGAGAGATAGAGTGGAGGATATAACTGAAATTTTTAAAAAATTAGTAATACAAAAAAAGTTAAATATTAAAATTTTAATAATTTGAATTTGAATATTATTATAACCTAAATTCAAAGAATTAATTATAATTTGTCTCTTAATTTTAACTAATTATGCATCATATTAAAAATTAAATTTATATAAAATAAATGATTTATATTATGCTTTAATTTGTTATTATTATTTTGTATATGTTATGCATAAATTAATGTAAATCTAATAATTGTGATCTAAAAAGAGTAGTTGTGTTTGTGTAAAAAATTGGGATAATTAACAATATGCCACACAATTTAGTTTTATTTATGCCTTACCCATCCATTCTTAGTTAATTACGCTATGCACACTCAAAATATTATAAAATCTTACATACACACATTTTTAACTTATTTTTATTATAATGAGTAATCGTAATTTTTCAATAATCTAACTATAGTTAGATTACAAAAAATCTGAGCCGTTCATCATATTATTTTAAAGATATTTAAATATATTTTGAGTAAAAACCCAAAAACCTTAATGTTTAGGTGGTGGCAAAGGAAGGAGACATCCGCGACGTGAATTGATTTTAGGACAAATCAACACTTTAGTGTAGTATTGAAGAAGTGAAAAATATGTATAATTAAGAATAAAAATATAATTTTAATGATTTACTAACAGAATATTTTTTTTCAAAAAGATTTTGATTAAGTTTTAACTAAATATGTGTATGTAAGATTTTATAATATTTTGAGTGTGCATAGCGTAATTAACTAAGAATAGATGAGTAAGACATAAATAAAACTAAATTGTGTGGCATATAGGTAATTATCTCTAAAAAATTTTAATAAAAAGAGTTTATCTACTAAAAAAAATAAGATCATTTATAATTAAAAAAATGTTCAAAGTTGATGGTTATAAAATACATAGATTATTAATATTAATGCATTTAAACAATTTTTGGAGCACAAATTCTGAATTTGATATAACTATAAATTTTGAATTTGATATTACTCCAAATTCATTCACAAATTAAGAAGAAATCAAGAACATTTAAGATATTTTCAGATTGTATAAGATATTCTTACATGACCTTAAAAAATTAAAAATAAATACATAAATAAATATATTTCACATTCATTTCTATAATCTATATATATTATAATAAGAATAAAATACAACATAAATTTTATCGAAAAATTTGAAAAAAAAGTCATAAGTACCCATGCTCTTGCTTTGTTTATTACGTGAAATATTTCTAAAGATGTGCTTGCATATAGCATATTAATTGTCATTAATTATATAGTTTAGTGATATTTATAAAAAAAAATTATCAAAAATATAAAACTGCGACTAAAATAATAACTTCTAGGTCCCATTTATTTTGAAGTTAAAAATTAACCTGATTTAATTTTAATCTGGCATATCATATCACACATAAAATTTAATATTAAAAATTAACTTTGTTTCACATCATACACATATTACTAAAATAATAACTAACTTATATTACAACCCTCATATGTCCCAACGTAATAACTAACTTTATTTTACATCATTCATAATTTTTAATAAAAAATATCTCTGTCCAAATTTAATTTTAACCTTGTTAAATTTAACCTTATAAATAAATAAAAATGTGAAGAATTCTAAACATTAATATAACATATTATTAATATAACATTAAATATATTTCACATCTTATATATATACTAAAATAACAACTAACTTATATCACATCTCATATACATTTTAATATAATGACTAACTATATTTCACTACTATTCACAAATTTTAATAAAAAAATATATTTATTTAAGTTTAATTTTAATCTTATTAAAATTAAATATTACATTTGAAGAAAAATTTGAAAAAAAAAGGTGACACGACAAAAAAATTACTAAAAAATTTAATTATTATCTCAAAATTAACATAAAAATAAAAGTTATATAACTTCATGTGAAGCCAAAAAAAAAACTAGCCAATAACACTATTGCAAACATTTTGTGCTATTTATGATTGCTATTTTAATAAAATGCAGATTGGTGTTGAATTTCTTTTTATTAGCTCTATAGAAAGGAGAAATTTACAAAATTGTCCTTTTTTTCTTTTTGCGTGTCATTAGCATGTTCACCATAAATGATACTTGAAATTTAGATGTTGAAGCTACTTTAAAAACAATAATAATAATAATAATAAATAATTTTTAAAACTATTTTACATAATTTTTAATATAAAATTTATTATTTTTTTCACATATTTAATAATTTTTAATACAAAATATAAACTATATTTCACATCCTACATAAAAATACTCGATTCTAGTATTTTAGTCTAGGATGCGAAATAAAATTGATATTTTTATTAAAAATTATTGAGTATGTGAAATAAAATAATATTTTTTATATTAAAATTTGTGTAAAATGATTAAAAAATGTATTATTATTATTTTTTAAACTAGTACTATTTTGGTCCTGATTTTAGCTCTCGCGTTAAACAGAGCCTAAAAGATTACGTCTTGGACTGTATTTGCTCAAGAGCACTATGAGAATTTCAGCATTCTTCCCATGGGCTTAACTCAATTCCTATTGCAGGTACCTCTACTTTTTTATATGTTGAAACTAGGTTTCATTTTCTCGAGAGAACCAAAGGAAAAAAGGAAGAAGAGGAAGAGACAAAGCGGAAGGATTACCTCTCGGACTATCTTGTTCTAGTCCCCTCTGTTTGGTTCTGCTCGGGTTAGGTTTTTCCTTTGAAGTGGCAAAGATGGCTAAGGTTTGAGGTTAAAGACTTTTAAAGCGTTGATATACTCGTTGATTTGATCCAGTCAATAACACAATGCATGCAAACACCTGAGCACCTGAGCTTGCTCTTGCAGTGCCAAAAGACGTTGGCTACACCGTTGGTCCACCTTGCCCAGTTGTTGGGACAATAGAGGGCAAAGGAATAGCCATAACTGCGGGTTTCAGAGTGGGCACCTTGACCTGGGGTGGCTAATGGATCATCGTTCGCTTCCAGCGTGATTGTGTCTTTTACCAGCTAAATGGTGCGGACACCCTAGCCCCAGCCACCTCTGGCTTTGGTAAAGTGCAGAACGAGCCCCTTGAATTGCCTAAGCTCCCGACGTCAAGATGGTGTCTCCTCGTGAATCCATACTCTCTTTAGTGCCTTTTCTCGAACAGGGGGCCTTCTCAATCTCCCTATATTCCCTGTGGGGTTCGGCGGTTGAGAGGAATCTCATTTTCAGTATCCTCCACTATGCTCTCAAATAGAGACATCTTGATCACTAGCTGCAAGATGATTCAAATGACACTAATTAGTGAGAGATTTATAGGGAATCTGAGCATACATGTGGCAACAGTAGACACTACCATGCGCATCAATGCACGTGACTCTTCTAAAAGGGGGGCATATTGTGTTTGGATTCGCACCGTTTCATCTAGAGCATATACGTGGCATGCCACATGGAGTGTGCGCATGGACAGGCAGGTGACGCTCACGTTCCACCTACAACGGCCACAACTCGAAGGACCCTCATCAAAGATCGAATGTCAAACTCCCCCTACTCGCAAGGCTCTGGAATTAATAACATGCAAGTACATGGTGATGGCCTCTATGCCATCTTAATGAATTATGGCCGAGCCATACTATTCATGTAGTCAGGACAATCAAGCCTTCAATGCAGACCTTACAGCCACTCATCGGGAGTAACAGAAGGAATGGAGGTTATCTCATTGATGAAGTAAATTCTTGCGGCAATAAAACCTCCACCTATATAAAAGGGGCAATTTTTTTGGAGAAATTATTAATTGAATACCTACTATTTTGTAATATTTTTCCTGATGTTTTCTAAGTCGCCTTTGATCAGGCGCCATGATTTTTCTCGTTTATGCAATTTCTACATAAAAAGTTTAGCTCTTTGATCTGATTGCACCTTTCTTGCATCAATACTAGGGAGACTCCACCTAACGGTTGACGGATCATTAATAGATTTTTTTTAGCAATTACTTGATCTTCAAGAGACTCCACCTATTAGTCGATGAATTATTAATTAGTTTATTTTTAGAAGTCACTTGAAGATCAGGAGACTCCACCTAATAGATTTTTTTAAGAAGTTGCTCAAAAATCGAATAACTCCACCTAATAGTCGACAGATCGTTAATAGATTTTCTTTTAAGGAGTCTCCCAAAAATTGAGTGACTCCTAATTAGAAGTCGACTATAAACCGGAGACTCTTAAAATATGTTATTTTTAAATTTTTTAATAATTATATTTAAATCATTAATTAATACATTAATCTCATTTATTATAAAAAAAATTCCCTCCTCTCTCTCTTCCCCCGCCCCGCGGCCCGCGCCGCCTCATTTGTGGTAGCCGTCACTTTCTCACTCTAGTCTCCAGGTTCCTCCGCTTGATCCCATTTTTCTCTTCCATCCCTCGATCGCGTTCGCTCTTCCACTCAATCTTTCTTCCAATTATCCTCTTTAATTCCCTACCACCATATTATCGAACTCGCATTCTGAGATCGACGCGGAAGGAGAAAGGCAATGGCCGCCGTACATTGTGAATTATAAAAGCGAATTTCTTTTTTGTTTTCTGAAAAAGGAGAGGATGCCGTGCGCCTTGTTATCCACTTCTGGTTTCTCGTCCCTTTTAGTTTCCTCGGCGCCGCCTCTCCCAACTCCAGTCCTCGCCCCTCACCCTTGAAGTTGAAGGTAAGTTCACTATTTAGCACTCTCTCTGCGCTTTCTAGGGTTTTCTTGTTTGGGGTTGCTTGCGTCTGAAGCGACATGTTGTTGGCGATCTTGTTTCGTTCGCAGGAAATTCATTGTGCTTTAGGTTTATAGAGGGTGCTATAAGCAATCATGCCGCCGAGGCCGTTGGACCACGAATCGCTGAATGAGAATGTGAAGAAGGTGGCGTATGCTGTGAGGGGCGAGCTCTATCTGCGGGCTTCTGAGCTTCAGAAGGAAGGGAAAAAGGTCGTTTTTCGTCTTTTCTGGCGTCTTTATTACTAAACGGAACGAGATAGTAAAGTCATCTGCGTGTTCTATTAGGTTTGTCGTCATCTAGTTCAGGATTTATCATGGATGCAAGTATTAACTTCAAAATTTTCTTGTCACGGCCTGGCTAATGAATTTGAAAAAGGAATGTCGGCAGATTTGTGAATCATAGTTAAAATCTTTGTTGCTTCTCACTTAGATTTTATATTTACCCCCCTTGTAGTGACAGATTGGGAAGTATGATGCGTGAGTATTATGGATGACATGCAGAGGAAGGATGGGATTCTACCCTTTTCACAATCCCTGACTTTAGGAGATGAAAGACAACCTAAGTTCATAATGATTGGGGTCATTAAGAAGAGGTTCTTACATAGTTTACTATGTCTCCAAAATGCATCGATAAAGTTCGCCAATTCCTTGAGAGGTATAAGGTGCTTGAATTTGAACTTTTTCTTAGGGGAGGGCGAAGTGAATCTACCATTGAAGACATACATTCTACCATAGTACATTTTTTCTTTGGGTTTAATGACTGAGTGGTAATTCAGAATCTTGTGGATGGTATGATAATTGTTGAAGGAAACTTCTTGTGACTAGGTGCTTCAAAAGCAAAAAACATAACAGAAGGATGACTGAAATATTCTGTTTGAAAGTATTTTTGAGTATTTCTTGTGAAAATCATCATCAAGTTTATCCTACCAGTACATATATGTATAGTACTAGTATACGATCAACTAACTACCAAGCTTAGGGGACTAGTGCTTGAGCAGAGATGCTTTGGATGATGTGACATATTAAACTGGAGTGGCAGAGACTCTGCTAACTAATTGCTAGGCTATCACAATCTAACATTGGCTTTTCTTGTTGTTGAAGATCTTCATTTTTGTAAATAGCAGTCAGGATGATTGCGATTTCAGTGTATTGCTACTAAGTGAAACTTTGGAGTTAGAAAAGGGGTTAGTGAAAATGTTGCTGTATGCGTATTTCAGGAATTGGAGTAGTTGTTGTGAAAAGATGAAACTGGTGGCAACAGGTAATGCTAGAGCCTTTGAAGTTTGTGACTAAACGTTAACTAGTTTAAACCTTAAACCTTAAACTAGTTTAGAAGATAAAGCTATGAAGCACGAATACGATACGACGATACGGATACGATACGATACGAATACGACGATACGCCAAACTTAAAAAAAGTAGGATACAGATACGTCAGGATACGGCTGTTATATTTATGTATAATACGTCATATTCTCATATTTAAGATATAAATTTATGGTAGATTATATTAGCTTATACATTTATTGTTATAATTTTCAAAAATATCTTTTAATTTTTTTTAAATTAATTATATTTTTTTAAACATTATTAATATCACTAAAAAAATATTAGACAATTGAATTACAAAAAATAAAAATATTCTTCAATAACTATTGAGTTTAAAAGATTTTAAATTAAAATAATATTTTAAATTTATTTAATTACTTTCAACCTATCACAGATCATTTAAGTGAGATGAGAGTTTAAATATACATCAGTAAATTAGTTTCAGTTTTAATTTAAATCCGATTTAAATTAATTAGCTCAATGCAAACGACATATAATTGAAAATAACATAGATAATGTGACATAAACTCATATATACTAATCTAGTTAAAGTAGATATATGCTCTCCTCTCTCTGAGTGTTAACTAAATAAATAAATAAAATAAAAAAAATTAAAATTCTATCGTTTTTATAATATGAGCTTGATTAAAGTAAAAAGAAAGTAATCGGTGTTTAACAGAAGCAAAGATAGTATGGTTGATATAGAAAAACTAGATAATACAGTTGCTTGCAAATACCAAATTCTTTTTTTATTGCCGAAACACTAGCATGCATTAAGCATTTTGTAATCCCAATTGTGTGAGTTCAGTATATTTCTCAATCTTATTATTTGAGTTTATGCATGGGTTGTGTTTTATGTATAATATATTTTTTATTTTTTATTGTGTAGGCCAAACCAACTGTTTCAACATTTTTTTCTTTAATTAAAAGTATTGAAAAGTATCGGACAAGTATTGGGCAAGTATCGGGCAAGTATCGGGCGAGTATCGGATTTTTAAAAATTAAAAATAAAAATCAATACGCCATGTGGCGTATCAGATACGTATCGGTGGAGTATCGGTATCCGATACGGATACGTTAGGCTCCACGAAGTATCAGTGCTTCATAGAGATAAAGTAATGCATGGATTTCGACATATTACCAAAGTTCATTTAGGCAGCAATGTATCAGCTTCTAGTTGTAAATTTTCTTCTTTGGCTCAATCCACGTAATCTGGAAATAATCATCCTTTTCCATCTTATAGTAAATGATTTGTTTCAAAACAGTTTCTAAAATGGTTGCTTTTGTACCATGGATATCTACTGTTATCCCAACACTTTATAAACATTTGACCTTTTTTCCCATCATTTTTATGTAGATAATTTTCACGAATGTTGGCAACCCTCATGCTTTGGGACAAAGACCACTGACATTCCCTCGTCAGGTGACATGTTACTTTGATGCTTTTTTGTCATACTTTTTATATTGATGTCAAAACTTTTCCATATTGACCTTAAAATGGTTGATTTTTACTGGTGGTACACTCTGAAACTTTTTTTCTTTTAGATGATCCTAATGTGGAGCTACTGTTTCAGGAACTTTTCTTTGAATTACATTAGCATGTTTTTGGCTCTTACTTTATTGTTTTACAGGTGATAGCACTCTGTCAGGCTCCGTTTCTTTTGGATGATCCTAATGTGGAACTGTTGTTTCCAGCTGATGCAATTGCAAGAGCCAAACATTATCTTTCACTAACTTCGGGTGGTCTAGGTACTTTACTTGAAGGTTTAATATGTTGGATTTATTTAGGAGATTTGTAATGAAGATTTTGAAGTTTTTTAGGTGATGGTATTTAAGTTTTTTTTTGCCTATTAAGCTAGAAAGCGGTGAAATGTTTACCTGTCCATATTTGTCTTAATATTCAGGTGCATATAGTGATTCTCGTGGTTTACCTGGTATAAGAAAGGAAATTGCTGAATTTATCGGAAGGCGTGATGGATATCCTAGGTGATTTATAAACTCTTTGAGAGCCTAAACGTGTTCAAGTTTGTCCGTTATTTGTGTTGAATTGCTACTTCATTGATTTTATCTTTTCTACTGGTTGCAGTGATCCAGAACTAATATTTCTTACTGATGGTGCTAGCAAAGGTGTTATGCAGATCCTAGATACTCTTATCAGAAATGAAAGAGATGGGGTACGTTTGTTTTCCCTTGAAAATTAAATACAATTGATAAATACTTTGTGTTGGGAATTGTGAGTTTAAATGCTTTGTCGTTCCTTACCTAACTCCTATGTATTTGTAGGTTTTGGTTCCAGTTCCTCAATACCCTCTTTATTCTGCTACAATTTCATTATGTGGTGGCTCGCTTGTGCCGTATTATTTAGAGGAAGAAGCAAATTGGGGCCTCGACTTGAACAATGTTAGACAGTCAATAGCAGAGGCTCGCTTTAAAGGGATAAAAGTGAGCACAATCTCCTTTTCTTGTGCCTTTTGCGTGATTAATCCACTCCGTATGTTGTTATCTCTGCAACAATAGATGGTCAAACCCAATTTGTTTTTCAATGTGGTAGACGTGTCACAAATATCTTATTGCTTTTGTTCTAAACAATTATAGTTCTCGTTGTTGTATTGGTTGTCCTTGATGCTTCTAGAATTGCAAAGCCAATGCAATGTTTTATTGGATAGCAAAAAGAGAAAATTAATGATGGTGGTGGAGATTGCTGCTATAGACCTGTTCTCTTTTCAGGGATTCATGACCACAAAATTGTTATATAACCTGAGTTCTTCTTACAACATGGTTAAAATCAAGTGATTTGGGTATTGAAATAATCTAAGCGGGATTAGGAATGAGTACCATTTACGGATGGTCATGAAATTTTGATTTTTTGGTCATTCGGCTTTGAAGTGTGTTTTGATCTTTCTCAGGTGACAATTTTGGAATGTATATCCGGTGCATTCAAGTGGTTGTGTTGGTGGCCATGAATGTTTGTAAGAACATAAAATGACTCTTGCCTATAAATGTACTAGCTTAACATTTTCGGTTAGTTGCTTACTAAAAAATTAGAATAAATATCATCCAAGTCTTTAAGGTTAGGGTATATCGCGTAGGTTCATGTTTTGGAAAATCTTTCATCTAAGTCTTTGAGTTTGTTAAATTTTCCAGTTGTGGGCCTTCCATCAAAAAACCAACAAAATATTTGGGAATTACAACCTTTCTCTATTAGATTCTCCCTCTCTCTCCTCTATCTCTCTCATTTCTCTCATTCTTTCTCTTTTTTGTCCAGCAATGGTGTCGGCGCCTCCACCTCTCTCCAAATCTTTCGCTATCACTCTCTTTCTCCCTCCCTCTTTTTCGATTTGCTTTAGGTGGAGAGGTTGGTGAGGGGAAGGGAAAGAAAGAGAGAAAGACCCATCTTAGTGCATTGGCTTGAGAGAGGAATGGGAGGAAAGAAAAGGGAAGAGTGCGTGTAAGAGAAAAATAGTAAAAGAATTTGTATAATTTATAAAACCAATAAAACGGTTCTAAGTCTTGGATAAAAAACACGAAGGGTTGTGTTATGTAGTCGACAATCAACGTAAAACTTGTTGAACAAACATGACATGAATCTTTTAAGAAATTGGGCTAAAGCTAGGGCGTTCCTTTGAATGGCGCGCTATATTGCTTGAAGTGAAAAGTGTGCAAGAGCTACTGTCCCGGCACTTGGGTGTAGTGATTAAGTGAGCAAGAGTTTTCACATTATGGACGGATATGAGTAAAGAAGCTAGTTCAAGATACTAGGATGAGATTTAGAAATTTGAAATATAAGCACCCTTACAAACAAGCTAATGAAATGAGTGAATATTATGGTTTATAAAAGGATTAATATTTTGTGCCTGCAGGAAACGAAATGGGTAAGGGAGAAAGCTAAAGAAATTGATAGCTTATGCTTCAAACTTTGGTATTCTGGTAAAAACAAAATTAGGAATGTAGCGGGTATAATTCTTAATAGGAGTTTGAAGGATTATATAGTCGAAATTAAGAGGAATTGAGATAAAATTATATCTTTAAAAATTATTATCAGTTGGATGACTATTAACATTGTAAGTGTATGCCCTCAAGTAAGTTTATATGCGAGTATAAAGGAAAAGTTTTGAATTGATTTGAAAGAATTGGTACAAGAGATACCTTGGGAGGAGAAAATATTTATCGGATGAGACTTAAACGGATATGTTGAAAGTATTGCTGAAAAATTTAATAACATTTACGGTGGGTATAATTTTAGGGAGACTATTGAGGAAGATAAACAAAAATGATAAAATATTTTCTTCTCCAAAATGACAATATAAAACTATCTAAATCATCTTGCCTTACTGCTATCATATATTTAAAAGCCAATAAGCTTCAAAAAGACATGATAAAAGGTAATATCGAAAAAAAATGATAAGAAATTATAAAAACTTACATATATATATATATTTATGTATAAATAAACTCTATGAAACTTCAAGATATTAGGTGTGCCACTCAATTCAAAGCAACCATAGTATGCTATGGCAATGCCACATTTCGCAAAAAAAAAAAACTTTAGAATGAACATAGCTAGGTGCTGCAAATTCCATCCATCAAACTTGAAAATGTCACACAAGGCAAACATAGTTTTGGAGTTTTCCTTAGTTTATGATCTTTTGATTGTTAATATTTTATTCAAGAAAATAGATGTGCATATTACTATCTATAAGAATGATTCTTCAAAAACTCAAATTGATTAATTTTTTATAAGGATATGAGATTATTTGGATTATAAAGATTGTAAAGTTATTCTAAGTAATGCTTGACCATCTAATATCGATTAATGGTTAAGATGAAGAGCTAAAGAAGTAGTAGTAAGTTGAAGTAGTACTCTCGGACTCGATGATGGAATCTAAATAATGTGAATAAAAATATCTTTAAGAAGAGGGTTCTAGAACATGAGCAATTAGACATTACAAGGGAAGTTGATCTTATGTGGTTTAGAGTTGCTAATTGTAGCCTTAAAATTGCGAAGGATATGTTGGGAGAATATAAAGCAAAAGCTTCAAATAACAAAGATGTTTGGTGATCGAAAGAAGAAATATAAGAAAAGATTAAAGAAATTACAAAAATTGGTATAAATGCAAGAGCAAAAAGAATTTAGAGAAGTATAAAATTGCTCAATGAGAAACTAAAAAAGCAGTCTGTAATGCAAATGGTATAGCTTTTGATGATCTTTATAGAAAATTAGACATTAAGAAAAGAGAAAGACATATACAAGCTGGCCAAAGTAAGAGATAGAAAAACTAAAGATCTGATTGAAGTAAAATGCATTAAAGATGAGTAACAAAAGTATATTTTAAGGATGAAGACATTCAACCAGATGAATGTGTTACTTTGAAAAGTTTTGCAATGACGATTGTGATAATATGATTAATTTTAGTTTTCAAATGTAAGATAAAAATTGCTTTTACATTCAGTATATAAGTAAAGTTGAAGTTATGGAGGCTTTAACAAAAATGAAGTGTGAAAAAACTATAGGACCGGGTGACATTTCAATAGACATTTGAAAATATATGAAAAATAAATGAATTTTTTGGCTCACTAGATTGTTTAATATGATTTTGAAAACTAAAATGATGTGAAATGAATGCAGAAAAAGTACATTGGTACTTATTATAAGAATAAAAGCTATGTATAAGATTATAATAATTATAGAGGAATTAAGTTAATTAGTTATGCTTTATAACTTTAAGAGATGGTGATTGAATATAGATTACATTATGCTAATTGGGTATCACAGAATCAATTTTATTTTATGTCAGACAGATTTACTATGGAAGCTATTCATTTGTTGAAAGGTTTAATAGAAATGTTTAGAGAGAGAAAAAATATCTGTATTTAATTTTCATTGATTTAAAAAAATCTTATGATAAAGTTTTTAGGAAAGTGCTTTGAATAGTTCCAGAAAAGAAAGGAGATTATACTACTTACATTCAACTTATTCAGAATATGTATAAAAGTTCTGTTGCATGTGTTCAGACATAAAGAAAGTTTGACTAAGAATTTTTCTATTTCAATTGAACTACACCAAGATTCAACTTTAAGTTCATATCTCTTTGCATTGGTTATAAAAGTTTGATTGAATATATTCAAGAAAAAGTATTTTGATATATGCTTTTTGTAGATGATATTCTCCTCGTTGATAAGACTAGAGAAGGTGTTAATGTGAAACTTGAGTTATAGAGAAAGCGAGTAGTTTAGATATCTTGGATCAACCATACAAAATAATAGTGAAATAAATAGTGATTTATTAGCAGAATTTATGTAGGATGGATAAAATGGAGGAATGTATCTGGGTATATTATGTGATATAAAAATTTCACTTAGATTTAAATGTAAATTTTATAAAACAGTTATAAAGCTAGCGATGTTATATGGTGCTTAATGCTAGCCTACAAAGCAAAAACACATAAATAAGATAAGTGTCACAAAAATGGGAATGCTAAGGTGGATGAGAGGATATATGCAAAAGGACAAAATGAAAAATGATTATACCTGTAAGATTGTTGAAGTGACCTCAATTGATGTTAAGGTTAGAGAGAGTCAACTTTGATGGTTTGGATATATAAATCGTAGGCTAATGGAAGCTCCAATAAGAAAAGTTTAATTATTGGATCCTACTTATGTAAAAAGAGGAAAAGGAAAAGACTTGACAAAAAATTATAAGAAATGATCTTATAAATTTGAGCTACATGAGAATTTGTTATTTGATAGTGTAATATAAACAAAGGAATTATGTATCCGATCCCACCTAGTAGGATAAAAGCTTAGTTTGTTGTTGTTGTTATATAAAATCAATAAAGCATTAAAATTAATTCTTATGAGATACTAATGGAAAAACAGTTGAAAATCATCTAAAAGGATTTTCGTAGAATTTTTACTTAGACCTCAGGAATCTAATTGAGTCTATTATGTAAACTCAAGGACTTGGATGAAGGATTTTTCAAAATATGGTCCTGCATGATATTATTCTTTAACCTCAGGGATCTCATGATATTTACTCGAAATTTTAGTATTTTATTAAAGCCAAAGTCCTCAAGTTCAAGTCCCACTCCTCCCCAACCCCCCCACAATTATTTGTAATGCAAGGTTAAAATGAAATATACTATAAAGCTATTAGAGCTTACATGTGTGTGGCCGTCAGGTGATAATGATGAATTATTCTAGGTTAATGACCTAGAAGATTCTAGGTCCATTGGTTTTCAAAATTATTTACGTGGATGCACTATTTGATTGGAAATTAACAGAAATGACCCCAAAGTTATCTTTTGTCTCCCTATCTGGTATAACTACAGCATTTTTGGCATGCTATGAATGCTTTTTCCCCTGCCATGTTTCATAAAGCCGTTTTATAATGAATCTATCCATAAAATCTCCAAATCTATTTAAATAAGGCATGTAATTTATTTATAAGTATCATATATGTATATATGTGTGTGTGGTTTTGATATGCAAGTAGTTTAAATATTTGTTTGATAATGTTGGACGAAAATTTAATTATATATGTACCTATGATAATTAATATGTTCAGTAATTTAAATATGTGATTGATACTGTAAGATTTAGTTTCTTGCCAGCACTAGTTCAAATGGTCCAAATTAAATTACTTTTTATTTTATGTTTTATAAAAATTCTGATGTTGATATGATAATTGCTTGATATTCGAATTGATATTTAGCTCAAGTTGAGTTTATTGTGCTGACCTACGACTCATATTTGTAGCTCGTAATTCTATAAATCTTGTCAAATTGGTCTTACTGTGGATCTATATTAGGTTCGAGCCATGGTGATCATAAACCCAGGAAACCCTACCGGCCAGTGTCTCAGTCAAGCTAATTTAAAGGAAATATTGCGATTTTGTTACCAAGAAAACCTAGCCATGCTTGCAGATGAAGTTTATCAGCAAAACATATATCAGGATGAACGACCATTCATAAGTGCAAGAAAGGTAGTTTTATCATTTAAGCAATTTTTTTCTCCAGGATTGTATTTTGGTGAATATTAAAATTTTTAACACATTATGCTTAAATTTCAAGACATTGTTGGATATGGGTCCACCTTTGAGCAAGGAGGTGCAACTTGTGTCTTTCCACACAGTCTCAAAAGGATTCTGGGGTGAATGTGGGCAGCGTGGAGGATACTTTGAGATGACTAATCTTCCCCCTGAGGTTTTGCTTTCTGTCTTTTCTACATTTGTATTTGCGATTAGGGAATTCTTTACACCAAAAACAGGATAAAAAGCAAAAAGGGAGGATATCTCTATGTTATCCTCTATGTTCTGCTAAAAAGCAAAAAGAGGATAAAAAGGAAAAAATAAAAAGGATATCTTCAACTTTCAGAATTCAAGGAAAAATTGGATATTAATGAACTTAAAAATGATTTGCACTTAGGAATCTTACGTATTGGGTTGCTGAGGAAACTTTACATCATCATCTCCCTATTATTATTCCGTAAAGCTCGAGCTGGTTGTAGGTGGTGGTAAAATTTAAGGAATAGTGTCAGAATAAAGCTGCACTTTTTTTTGTGCACTTTTAGCTATGGCAATGCCACCTTTAAAAAAAACTGCTTTTATGTATTATTTGGTGGTCTCTGCTTTCAAATGACTCAAAAATGTGAAAGAATTATTTACTATAGCCAAGCTCTTTATGGCTTAATGCTATGCCATTGCTTCCGTTACAACAGGCCCATTTGTAAATGTTGATGTGTTCATAACTCGTAAGTGCTTTCACTAGATATTTTTTTAATTAGTTAACAACAATTTAGTGAATTTGTTCTCGTGTTATACGTGCCCTGCCAATGATCAAGCGAAGGCCACTTACCTGTTTAACGAATAGCAAGGCTTCCAAATAGTTCTGCAATATTTCTGTTGGTTTTCCCAAAGAAAGATTTTCTTGTTCTTTATTGGCGCACTAGATCATGGCTTTCCATCTATGGAGGAGACATGGTCATTTTCATGCATCCAAGTTGAATAATTTTGTGCTTTCCCTTATTACAATGTACGGATTGTCTCATACCGGAGCCCAATCTTTTTTTTATTGAAATAAAAAAAGATTGGGCTCTAGTACAGTATGAGAATCTTTTTAAGGTTATGTAAATTCTGTCTGATACTAGCAACCAGACCAACTAAGTTTATATCCTTTCTTTTGCCTCAGTTTTATCTTTATTGTTGCTAAATATACATCTAACTCCACTATTATGTAACATTATTGAATTTCTATAAGCTATGTTTTGTTTTGTTTTTTTTATTTTTTATTTTTTTAGAAAGAGCTATGTTTTTTTTTGAAAGCTATGTTTTTAGAAAAAGCTATGATTTGCTTTTGGCAGACTGTAGATGAAATTTACAAAGTTGCTTCAATTTCACTGAGCCCCAACGTCCCAGGCCAGATTTTTGTAAGTTATTGATGTTTTTTTTTTCTTAGTTGAAAGTATGGATTTGTTTAAACAGCCTTTGAAAAGGTTTTAAAATGAAGCAAACCTTTTCTGAACAGCCTTTGTATTTTTAGGTTAAGATAGAAACGTATAAGAGTATCCATGGGAATCAGCATTTTTAATTATGCGGTTACCTAGACCAAAAGTTTTTTTTTCCCTTGCAGCTTGGGTTGATGGTTAACCCTCCGAAACCAGGGGATATATCGTACTTGAAGTATTCCGCAGAGAGGTATGAACAGGTCTCGGGAATTTTCACTGAGAATTCGTATAACTTTATTATCATCCTAATTTATAATGAATTTAAAACAATTTTTATTTTCAGAGCTGTGACTTGGCTCCCATTAGTGCTGGAAATTTGATTGTCTGATCTGCCTTTTGCTGACTATGTACATGCTATGAATGTTGCAAAAGGAATTTTAAGCAAATGAAACTTATTGTCAAGTATTGCAGACTAACAATAGTATAGTGTGGTGAGCATTTAAGCAAATGAACTTGTCATTGTCAAGTATTGCAGACTTAGTGTGGTGAGCATTATTTTATTATGTATGCTGAACATAATTTATTAATTTAGAAAAATCTTATAATAAAATTTTCAAGAAAGTGCTCTTAGGAGTTTTAGAAAAGTAAAGAATTTGTATTGCTTACAGCCAAGTTATTCGGGACATATATAAAAAGGGCCATTACATGTATTCTGATATAAGAGGGTTTGATTAAGAATTTTTTTATTTCAGTTGAATTACGCTATGGTTCAGCTTTAAGTTTTTATCTTTTGTATTTGTTATGAAGCTTTTGACAAGATACATTAAAGAAAAAGTTGCTTTGGTATTTGTTTTTTGCATTTGATAATCTTTTCGTTGATAAGACTAAAGAAGAGGTTAAGACGAAACTTGAATTATGGAGAAATATATTGAAATATAAAGGTTTTCGTCTTAGTAGGTTAAAAATCGAATATATGCAGTATAAATTTAGTTAAAACAAAAGCACTTGTAGTGGAAGATGACAATTGAGGGTTAAGTTATCAGGAAGAATGAGCGGTGTAGATATTTTTAATTAATCATATAGAATTACAATAAAATAGATGATGATGTTATTAGTAGGATTTATGCAGGATGAATGAAGAGGAGGAATACATTTGGAGTATTGTGTGATAGAAAATTTCTATTTAGACTTAAATATAAATTTTATAGAACAGTTGTAATGCCAGTGGTATTATATGGTGCTGAATGCTGAACTACGAAGCAGAAGCATAAATAAGATAAGTGTCGCAGAAATGAAGATGCTAAAGTGGATGAATAGGTATGCGCTAAAGGATAAGATGAAAAATAAGTATATTTGTGAGAAGGTTGAAGATGCCTTAATTAATAGGGTGCAATGGAAATAAAGGATTTATATAGCCAATCCCATCTAGTGGGGCAAAGGCTTAGTTTTTTGTTGTTGTATTTGAATTTCCATGGATGAGCATATTGGACATTTAAGATTTCTGTTTCACGAAATGTACACGAAATTATTAGATTCAATAGAACTCACGATACTATAATCTTACTGTTGATCTCTGGTTTGATAACAAAATTGCAGCAAGGCAGTTCTAGATTCACTGCGGAGAAGAGCTCATATTATGACGGATGGATTTAACAGCTGCAGAAACATTGTCTGTAATTTTACAGAAGGTGATGAATTCTTGGTATAGTTTGTTCACTGCAATTTTCTTGCAATTTTTTTGTGATCTTCATTTGCCAAGCTTGGATTATGCTTTCAGGAGCTATGTATTCGTTCCCACAAGTTCGCTTACCACCAAAAGCAATTGAGGCTGCAAAAAGGGCTGGCAAAGTTCCTGATGTATTCTACTGCCTTAAGCTCTTGGAAGCTACAGGAATTTCTACAGTGCCTGGCTCTGGCTTTGGCCAGAAGGAAGGGTTGGTGTTTTCATATTATTCTGTATTTGGCCTCCTATCTTTGGCTATTGTTTCTTTTTTTTTTGAAAATTTTAATTCTTAAATTGTCAATTTGTATGCAAGTCCTCTTTTGTTTGTTCTACTGATCAGTACATGCACATAATTATCATCAGTAGCTTTATCCTGAATATTTAGGTCCACTTTCTGTATCCTTTTCTCGTTTCTGTTTGATGTTGCATGTCATATTAATTATAATTTATGCATATTTATATATGTTTTAATCAAACTATATTTGAAATTTAGTTTTCGTGCTCAAGCAGGGTGCTGAGAGCTGATTGGAAAAAAGAAATTTATGTAGCTTATACCAACTAATTTGTGATTATGATTTTTGTTGTTTTTGTTGGTGCATTGTTCTTATGCTCTACATAAAATGATATGATCTATGAATTACCTATATAACTTTCAATTCCTTAATGTTATAAGTTGATGCAAGAGAATAAGCATGTAACTTTAAGTTAGACCTGCAATTATGATAGCAGCTAATCAGAAAATGTGTTAGAATAGCTTCTGTAATAATTATTTAATAATGCAGAAATTACTAATACCGCAAGTAGAACTTTTAAAACCTGGAAGGAAATGTAATCGAGGGAAGTGGAGATTTTCAGTATAAATTAGGGTGGATAAATTTCAAATAGTCAAACTACTGTTTGTAGTAATAAGGTTCCTCTTGATTATATCACCAAGAAGAAATTTCTATCATGCAGTAACGAGGATCTCATGGGAAATTGAGCTGTCCCTCGACCACACCGCCTCAGACAATCACCTTCTTGGCTTTCCACTGCCTTTGAGTTGCTACCTAGTCATCTACTGCTAAGGATCAGATGTCCTATTCAATATGCTCATTCTCTGTTACTTTGACCCACTAGCTTAGGTAGACTCGAACCTAAGCTAATACTCATGCTTTCTTTCAAAATCTTGTTAGTATTAATGATAGTCCTAGTTCTGCACTTAGTGGTAGCATCCTCTTCAAGCAGCTTCCTCGGCCAACCTCCAAATCATCAATTAACCTAGAATTAATGGTTTGAAGGTCTTTAAATGCTCGATGTTGATCACCGAATACCTTTCCATAAAAGTTGGCAGCTCAAGCTTGTAGGTGTTTTCTCCAACCATTTAGATGATCTAGAATTGGTTATACCAGCTTCCTGTCCTCTTAAGTCTATCCTCGTTTAGATGGAGCTATACAAGGTCTCCTTCGACATATGACTTATCCATGTGATGTCAGAAAACTGGCACCTTTGTCGAAGATGCTCAAAGATAGTAACTAATGTAGCATCATGACAGTAAAATACCTAGATAAGGTTGACTTAGACAAAGTTTGGGTTGTCTCCACACAATTGACCCTATAATCTAATCTAGCCATAATCTCAACTAAAGCTCTTTGGAGCTCAAGATCCATACTACTAATTTGTTTGGAGTTAGAAATAGAATATTCAGAACCAGAATGGGTACGCATGTAATACATAAATAAATATGACCAAATCAATGTAAATGCAAATATGCCCTAACCTGACTAAAAGTTTTAATACCAAATTTAATGTGGGACAAATGCATAATAATGCAATTTTAGAGATCAACAAATTCGCGTAGCAGATTAATCATAAACTAAGGTAAAAATTCTAAAACTTAATTTTGTGATGACTAAGAAATCAATTAAACCTGCAAAAATAATTCTTCAAGATTTTAAATAAATAGGATTGAAGGTAATTGAAAAATTACCAACTTAAATTAGAGCTAAGTCAGCCTTCAATAACTCAAAAGCAGAGCAATAAGAATAAGTTCTCACAATAACTAACTGACAGTAATTAACTTAAGTTCAATAATGATAGGTCGCACAATTGAGCAAGTTAGAGCAAATATTCAGACAAGCAAAGAAATCTACAGTAATCGAATCACCACATTTAATTATTTCAGTGGAATTCATACTTAGACCAAAGAATTGAGGCACCCAAATGTAATTTTTTCTTCAAATTAGGGCTATTTGAGCGAGCTGCATAAGTGCATGCAAGCAAGCTGTTCGTGCGACTCGATTCAGTAGGGCAGGCAAAGAGGCAAAACAAGCCCGTTAATCTACGTGACTATGCCTCATGCAACGCGGTCACAAGGCAGCTATGTGATTTGGCAGCTCGATAAGGAAGTTCGGTGAGAGCGATAGCAACAAGGGAAAGTGAAATCACAAGGAAACATGACAGCTCGGCGGCTTGGAAGGGAGGCTCAATTAGGGCGGCAGGAGCTTCGCACGGGCTTAGCGTACGGGAGTTAGCGAAGTGGAGACTCGTGGGACCAATGAGGTTAAATCATGCATGTAACAAGATCTGAGAGCTCCTGTCAGCGGATTTGCGCGATGATGTGCGCAAAACAATGAATAACAGACAACAAACAAGCGAATGAAGAGTGAAGCGCGGTGAATGCTGAGAGGGAGCGAACAGAGACGAAATCAAATCTAGAAGAGATGAGCTTGAGCGGGTGGGATTTAGGGATTCTAACCCAATGTCTAAGCCCCTCCTTATCTAAAATATTGATTCAATTTAGAATCAGACAATCCCATAAGAGAAGGTAACAATATTTTATTCAGAATTAAAAAATAAAGGATAACAAAGAGGTTATATAGATCTTCATATAAACTAACTAAATAAATAAATACACTAACATAATAATTTTCTTGTACAAATAAGATAATACTAAACGGCATACCTAAATAAGCATAAAGAAAATGAGAAATAACTAATACAACAAACAAATGACAATCAACCCAACATGAAATCTTTCAACAGTGCAATCAATTAGAATAAATGGGGAGATTTCTAGTGTGTGATGTTAACAATCCTCAACACCCATTTTCCCAAATCTATTCTGATTATGAATCAACCTAAATTGAAGTAACGTGACTAGATCTCGACCATTGGAGAAAAACCTTATCAAAAATGAATCGTGGTTGATCATAGTCCCCTCACCACCTGCAACATGCCTGACTCCTGCTCATTAGCCATTGCCCTTGCAAAGGTCCATGACAAAAGCCTCATTGCACCCTTACTGCCACACCATGTCGTAGAGTCATGCGAGAACCAACATCCATTCGCTCCATCATAGGAAACAAGCTGTCCCAAGAGACTTGCTTCAAATCCTGAGTGAATGATTAGAGGATCAATCCCTAGTATTTGTAAAACTGGGATAAACTGGAGAGCCATTCTAGAGAACTGCAGAATCACTTTGGATTATCAAGAGTAACCAAGAAACTAAAAGGTGGTTGGAGATTTTGGAAAGAAGCACCAATGCAGGTAACATAGTTCAAGATAGGAATGCATACCCTAAAGGATCCTTTGAAGACCTAGGAAACTACTTGGAAGGCCTAGATAAGACCTTTGGACATCCAAAGGAGAATACATGATTAAAAGAATGAATTTCAAGTAGTGATCCCGAGAAGGCGCCAGAGGAGAAGATTCAATCGCAAGTCTTCAAGGCACCAATAGAATTGGGATTCATAATAGCCAAGTGTCATTCCCTGGGCTTACTATGATGGGTTGACAAGGCCCACTAATAAAGAAGTCAGAGTACTACTTTGCTTACCCGCTATCACACCTTTGATCAACAGGGGACAAGTTCTTTGAATTCCTTTAAGAACCATTCAAAAGCATGACTCTGGATAGGTCAACTGCCTACGCTCTCCTCCATGCTGCTAGAGAACAAGACAATGTATGAAGAAATATGTGTGTAATAAGAGTAGAAGGGTAATTAAGCTACATCTAGGGAGCCTTGATAGCCACAGCTCGCATATCTTTCATTTTGTATCAAAGGAACTTTGTATACCTTGCATAGCACTTTTGGCTAGTAGTTGAGATATTTTAGAGAAATTTCAAGAGTTTGGGAACCACCATTGTCTTGTTTCTTTAATCTTCATTCTTTTTTCACATCAACAATCCACCACTCAGGTATAGCTTCTACATTGCAAGCTTGCTCGCCCATAGCTCTATTTGCTACAAAGTATCCCTTCAATTAGAGAAACGTTTTGTGAGGATGAGGCCTGGTGGCAACACAGATCAACACATGTGCCTGAGCCATCTTTTTGGGAGGTTAGAATCATTGGGATAGTGTAAGGGCTCAGGGTCACTCTTATGTACCTCTCCTTAATAGTTTGTTGACTTGCCTTTTTATTCAGAGTGCTCTGCTGGATCCAGACAAAAGTGGTGCAAGGATGGAAAGGTGAATACTGGAACAAAGGCTATAGCGTACTAAATGTCACACACTGAGGGATGATTGTTCAGTGGGGTCTTCAAGAACAACATTAGCAAACTTGCTCAGTAATGGAGCAACCTCAAACGAGTGCTCAACAGTAGGGTCCTATTAGGGATAGTAATGGTTTAAATGCATCCACCGGTTATGATTTCTTTATTGATCTCCTAGCACTTATTGAATGGAACCTCTTCATTCCTTTCAAGCCTTTATTGGTGCACTTTAGGGTAGCTTGGGGTTAACGGTTGCTAATCACACTACAACTAAAAAGCATGACATCTTGATCAAACAGCCACGATATTCTTAAGATCACGCTATCTACGCTCCATTAATGGACATCAGACTGAATTCAATCTTGATAGGAATGGAGCAAATGAGGGTTCAACAATGATGCTCGACTTCAATTGAGTAAGGGTCGATTCAAGAAAGTAAGCAAGTTGATATGGATTCGGATGGCCAATGGGAGTTAGTTCAATGTGATACATTGTGCTCCAAGAGATTATATTTATACAACTTTACTATTGATTATAATCTTATATATTTTCCTATTGATATATGGTGTTGTACGCTTGCCTACAAAGAGGAAGCTTATAAGTAAAATAAGTGTGCAGAAATGAGGATGTTAAGGTGGATTAGTGGGTTTTTTTAAAAGATAAAATAAAAAATGAGTATGTCTGCGAGAAAATTGGAGTATCATCAATTAAGGATAAATTTAGAGAGAGTTGACTTAGATGATCTGGACAAATAAATTATGAATCGATTGAAATTTCAGTAAGAAAAGTTAGGTTATTAAATTTTGCTCGTGTGAAAAAGGGTGAGGAAAACGCGCCGTTGCCGGGTCCCAAGTCCCGGATGAGAAATGCGGAGGGTTGCGTTAGGTAGTCGACAGCCAGCGTAAAACTTGTCGAATCAATCATGACATGAATCCTTTAGAAAATTGCGTTAAAGCTAGGGCGTTCCCTGGAAGCGACGCGCTGTATTGCCTGAATACAATTTGAAAAATGTGGCAAAGGGCCGCTGCATTTCGGCAGCCCTGGAGTGTCATGAAAAATGAGCAAGGGTCCCCAAAAATCATGGACGGCATCGCGGGTAAAGAAGCCTAGTCATCAATAGTAGAACTCAAGTCAGTACGGATTAGATTAGGGAACTTGGAATATAAGGGCAGCCTGACGGGCAAGCTAATAGAGTTGGTGGAATATTATGATTCATAAAAGATTTATATATTTTGTGCATGCATGAAACTAAAATTGGGTTGTGAAGAAGAAAGCTAAAGGACATTGATTGGCCTAAAGGTTTATAAACTTTGGTACTCTGTAAGAATAAAAATAAGAATGAGAGTGGATATAATTCTGATAAGAGCTTGAAGGATCATAGTAGTATGGACAGTTTAAGAGTAAATTGGTGATGAATTACTGGCTTTTAAAAATTTAAATAATAGGAAAGTGATTCTTTGATAATATATTTATAGTGTGTAGTGCTCCCCAAGTTGGCTTAGATGCGAGAAAACAAAAGAAAAAATTTTGGATATGATTTAGAAGAGTTAGATACAAGGAAGATACCTCAGGAGGAAAAATATATTTAATTGGAAGAGATTTTAAATTGGACATGGTTTTGGATCGTGTTGCTGAGGAATTTAAAATATCGCATTGGTGATATGTTTTGGAGTTAGATAAATGAGGATGGGTAAAACTATTTTATGAGTTTCTTCAGCATATGATTCGTTGATTGAATTACTAATATTTAATTTCAAGAAGAGAGAGGAGCATGTTATCACGTACAAAAATGGAACTCAAGAACTCAGATTGATATTTTTCTTATAAGAGAAAACGAGATCGCTTGGATTGTAAAAAAAAAATTGGTTAAAGTCATTCCCAAGTGAATGTTTGACTACCAACATCGATTAAATAGTTTTAGATTCCGAGATAAAAGTATTTGAGAAGAAAAAATATAGTCAAAATTCTATCCTCGACTAGATGGTAGGAATCTAGAGCAATGAGAACAAATGTATTATTTAAGAAGAAGTTTCTAGGAACTGGGCAATGAATATTAACAGGGGAAACTGATCTTTAATGTGTGTATGACAATTGCTAACTGTATCCGTATGGTGGCAAAGGAATGAGTGTGGTAGAATCCAAAAAGATGATTCCAAATAATGTAAAGATACTTGGCTGGTGGATTAGATGATGTACAACGAAAAATTAAGAGAAGAAGATATATGTTATAAAGATTTGGTTTAAAAACATAAAATAATTCAAGTGGGAGAATAATATAAAGTGGCTGACGAAGTCTAAGAAAGCAGATAAGGCAATTGCAAAAAATATGGCTTTTGAGGATTTATATACAGAAGCTAGACACTATAAGAAGAAAAATCAATTATATATGGAAATGCCCAAGGCAAGAGATAAAAAACTAAAGAATTTAAATTGATAGTAAAATGTATTAAAGATGAAAAATT